>VFFE01007650.1:314072-424231 GCA_008921705.1 Burhinus oedicnemus
AAAAAAAAAAATAAAAGGTGCAGTTCATTGTTTTACCCAGTATTCTGGTAACCTGCGAGGCTTAATAGTATTTAGTGAGCAAATGAACTGGAATCCCCATGCAAAGCCAAGTATCCCATAGATTCTTCATCTTCATCATGAAAGCGAACGTTGCTGCCATAATAATTGTGTTATTTTGCAGTCTGGAAAGCTATTTTTGGAGGATTTGTGGGTACTACTTTGTTCACATGTCAGGAATAATAAAAAATTATAGAGGTAGCCAAGGGTTACTGGGAGGCCTTCTTGAGAGATACAATGCAGAGGAGTTCCTTTTACTCATGTAATGCAGCAGGATATTTGCATGACTGTATTTGCGTGCTCCTTTCCCCTGAAGAACTCCTTTAACTCTCTATGTTACTGGCCACACACCACGGGAAAACAAATTTTAAAACAAATCAATGTCTGGTATATAATATACTACTGGAGAAAAATAGGATAAATGAGGAGATTGATTTATGTTCCAGAGCGCTTCAATAGGATGGAATATTTTAGGTGAAAATGCACATCTGATCCTTGGGTGCTGCCCAAAGTATCAACCTACTCTAGTCATGTTGGGCTAATTGTCTTAATCCCAAATCTTGCAAGCAGCTTAATCCCAAGTTTTTTATTAAAATATGTCAGGCAGGCACCTGAATTTGAATGATTATGTTTTCAATAGACTTTGCCTCCGTCATTACCTTCAGTTGAGACATAAAACAATACTGAAATATCTTCATTAATCATAAATTACAGCTCATATTTTAAATATGCTTGTTTGATAGTGCTTGGATGTGGACTTAAGTGTAATAATGCTTTTTCAAGACAATAACCTGACATCCAGAAGTACCTGTCCATCATAAAAGATGTACTAGAAAGTCCAGAGAAAAATTTCATCCAGAGAAAAATTGAATCCAGACATGTGCTAACTCCCAGAACATACCCAGGAATTGTCTAGGAAAGTGTTATATTACCCAGGCCAAAAGGACGCTAGCAGCAGTCCTCACCTTTTAATGGTGTAGACCATGAGGAGCCGTCAGGAGTAACAGCGCCATTCCCTGGCACCGTGTGATTTACTAGGGGGTCTAGCTGAGTCACACTGAGTGGGATTAAATAATTTAAGAGGCTACGTTAGACAGGCTTTTTTTCCCAACCCAGTATGGTTTCTACTTAGTTTTAGCTGCCGAAGCCATGGCACTGTTGGCCACTGATGGACGATTAGATAATGAAAGTGAGTGATGTCTGGCCCCATTACAGTCAATCATGCCTTAGCTTCAGCGGAGCCAGAGCTGCACTCCCAGCACTGAGCAAAGAGAAGACTGTTACTTGTGGCATAAAAAATACCCGGCAGTCCTATGATTCTTCTGTTCTTTTGATTTTGCTCTCTTCCTTCAAAAAAACAAACGTGGTAGTGGCCGTATTGCTGTCTTAAAATCTGAAGACCTGAACAGCTGATTTTGAAGTGGATTATGTGAGTGATTACCAGAACACCTTTCTTTCTTAGACATCTACACATTTTTTATATTAAGGATTATTTTTCTGGTTTGCAAGAGATCCGAGTACAGTGTGTTAGCAAACATTTTTACAGAAAAAGGTTATTTGAGTATTTCCCTTTGCCCTAGATTGTGGACAAGGTTAGAATAAATACATTATAATGGAAAAATGGTTTTACAAAAGAGATTGTGCAGTGGTTTTCACTTCTCCAGCTCCATACTGTAATTATTTTAATTTTTCTCCACTGCATTATAATAAAGTAGCTCAAAGCCCCATCCAACCTGGCCTTGAACGCTTCCAGGGATGGGGCATCCACAACTTCTCTGGGCAACCTGTTCCAGCGCTTCACTACCCTCACAGTAAAGAATTTCTTCCTAGTTACCTAATCTAAATCTACCCTCTTTCAGTTTAAAACCGCTAACCTTTGTCCTATCACTACACTCCTTGATAAAGAGTCCCTCCCCATCTTTCCTGTAGGCCCCCTTTAAGTATTTGAAGGCTGCTGTAAGGTCTCCCTGGAGCCTTATCCAGGCTGAACAACCTAAAGTCTCCCAGCTGGTCTTCATAGCAGAGGTGCTCCAGCCCTCTCATCATCTTTGTGGCCCTCCTCTGGATTCAATCCAATAGGTCCATGTCCTTCTTATGTTGGGGGCTCCAGAGCTGGACACAGTACTCCAGGTGGGGTCACACAAGAGCAGAGTAGAGGGGCAGAATCACCTCCCTTGACTTGCTGGCCATGCTTCTTTTGATGCAGTCCAGGATGTGGCTGGCTTTCTGAGCTGCAAGCACACATTGCTGGCTCATGTTGAGCTTCTCATCTACCAACACCCCAAAGTCCTTTTCCTCAGGGCTGCTCTCAATCCATTCTCCACCCAGCCCATATTTGTGCTTGGGATTGCCCCGACCCATGTGCAGGACCTTGCCCTTGGCCTTGTTGAATTTCATGAGGGTTGCAAGGGCCCACTCTCAAGCCTGTCCAGGTCCTTCTGGATGGCATCCCTTCCCTCCAGTGTGTCGACTGCACCATGCAGCTTGGTGTTTTCTGCAAACTTGCTGAGGGTACACTCAATCCCACCATCTATGTTGCCAACAAAGATGTTAAACAGCACTGGTCCCAGTACTGACCCCTGAGGAACGCTACTTGTCACTGGTCTCCACTTGGACATCGAGCCGTTGACCACAACTCTTTGAGTGTGACCATCCAGCCAGTTCCTTATCCACCGAATGGTCCATCCATCAAATCCATTTGTCTCCAGTTTAGAGACAAGGATGTCATGCGGGACATTGTCAAATGCTTTCCACAAATCCAGGTTGATGACGTTAGTTGTTCTTCCCTTATCCACCAATGCTGTAACCCTGTTGTAGAAGGCCACTAAATTTGTCAGGTATACTTTGCCTTCCGTGAAGCTACGTTGGCTGTCACTGATCACCTCCTTCTTTTCCAAGTGCCTTAGCAGAATTTCCAGGAGGATCTACTCCATGATCTTGCTGGGCACAGAAGTGAGACTGACTGGCCTGTAGTTCCCCAGGTCTTCCTTTTTTCCCTTTTTGAAAACAGAGGTTATGTTTCCCCTTTTCCAGCCAGTGGAAACTTCACCAGACTGCCATGATGTCTCAAATATGATGGACAGTGGCTTAGCAACTTCATATGTCAGTTCCCTCAGGACTCATGGATGCATCTCATCAGGTCCCATGGATTTGTGCACCTTCATGTTCCTGGATGGTCTCAGACTTGATCTTCTCCTGCAGTGGGCTGTTCTTCATTCTCCCAGTCCCCACCTTTGCCTTCTGTGACTTGGGTGGTGTAGCTAGAGCCCTTGCCGATGAAGACTGAGGCAAAAATGTCATTGAGTACCTCAGCCTTCTCCATATCCCGGGTAACCAGGTCTCCTGTTTCCTTCTGAAAAAGGCCCACATTTTCTCTAGTCTTCCTTTTATCACTGAGGTACCTGCAGAAGCTTTCCTTGTTGCCCTTGACATCCCTGGCCAGATTTAATTCTATCAGGGCTTTAGCTTTCCTAACCTGTTCCCTGGCTGCTCGGACAATTTCTCTGTATTCCTCTGTATTTCATTTGCTTGGCTTTGATTGCATCTCCTGTTATAGCCTTTTCATTGCTTTGTCAATATAAGACAAATACAACCACTTAGCAGACACTGCTAAAAATATGACTCTTTAAAAATGACAGAAAAAGTCAATTTAGCTTGACAATACTTTTTTGACACCGCAAACTTAAACTCTATCATACTTGATGAACTGTTCTAATTTTTAGAATGAATAAACATCCTGTAGGGGAATTAAAAATAAAATATTGTTTAAATAAAATTTATTCATCAGAGCCTAACAAAACTCACCTTTCTAAACCAGTTGCTGTGAAAACAAGTTCAGTTCTTAAAAAATTTCAGACATGAAATTCAGTTCAAATATGTATATTTCTGAAAAAGGTAGCAATTAATCCAGAGAAAGTATTTACAGAAAGATGCTATTGCTGCAATTTTTTTTTTTATCCAATTTATTTTCACACTTTAAGACAATGAGGTCTTTATACTCCACCTCTCCACAGACAGGGCTGTTGTGTTGTTTCAGGGTAGGAGCCCATAACGTGTTACACTTCCACTTGAAGAAAAGGTTGAAGTGCAAGACATTTTAAAGAAAGCCTACAGGAGAAATTTATGAGCTTTTTCTATGGGAGAGCGCTTATTCTCCATGCAGCTTTTGTCAAACATTTTTAACAAATTGTAATAACCTTTGTCATATCTCATTTTCTTGCATAAACAAGTCACGCTGAAACTATAAATGATGGAAAATTTAATCCACATGGCTTGCACTATCAAAACTGTTAAACTGTATTCTTTTCCACCATGTCAGCAGTGCATTATCTGTTTTATAGAAATGTTGAAAAGATTACTTTTTAAGGGAGATACCACAGGACCTGCGTAAATGTCCTCCTCACGCCCGCACTAGCTGATGTTTTCACTTTCAGTTCTTCCTGAAGCTAGGAAAATGCTCCTGCGTTTGTCTTTCTGTATCCTATCGAAGAGAGTATTTCCACCCGCCTCCAGGAACTCTCTGCTCAGAGACACTAGGAAGCGCACTGAGGCTGACGGGAGCTGCCAGGTTTCTGCTGCCTTCCTGTCTTAAGCATGCACATCTGCTCTGGGATACAACGTGGTACACCAGCTCTCGGTCCATCAGTATGCATACTTTCTCCTCTATGGGAACTTAGTGCCTTGCAAATTGTGTGTATATATAACAGTAACTCCTGCTCCAGGAGATGCTGTTTTTCTCTGTTCACATCAGCTCCACGGCACACTGAAGCTGTGAAGTCTCCCTCTCTCGCACACCTAGAAGGATGAGAGTGCTGACAGCATCTAGCCAAGGCAGGGACCTCATGTAGGGCAACCCACTTATTAAATATCTATCTCTGGGCTTTTTGTGGGAACTGTTCACCAAAACTAATAGTTCCAATGAAAGTATAACACTGCCATGACTGATTGTCTCTTTCCTTCCTTTCTTTATAGGGTTTTTACTGGGTATTTTATACACTTATCTAAACCTGTAATGGATCTATTGGTGCTATACATCCAGTATAATCTTCAGCATTTGATATTGATCTAATGCCTCACACATGATCAATTTGATATTGATCTAATGCCTCACACAGATTTTATGCATTCAAGAACAAAAAAACATTTAAAGGTGGCACTTGGGAACTCAACTCAGCAAGATCCTAATCATTGTTAAGAAAACATGGGCACTGCTCCTGGCTGTGGGAAGGAATTACTTATGGAGGGGATGTAATAGATTCTTTGCAGACTCAGACCTTCTGAATGCAAACAACTTTCTGTTTGCAAGCAACTGCTTCAGTTCTGACTTTGTACCAGTGGGGTGAGGGAAGAGCTGCTTTTTGGTTGTAGTTAAGGTTAACAAAAGCTTTCAAACATTTTCTACCTTCCATACAAAATCCAGGATAATGGCACTGCCAATGGCTTGCAAACAGTTTTGGTCATAATCCTGAATGTCCTTGCATTTATGGGGATTAAATCAGACCTCAAATAATACTGGAACATAACTCTGGTGGTCTAATCACTTAATGATGTCACTTTAACAGTGATACATTTTTATTATTTACAGAAGAGGTCATAAAACTGTTTGCAGATGTTTAACTTCTGATTATTTTAATTCTAGCAGTAAATAATGTAGCAAAATAGCTTTTAAAGACCTTCCCTGAGTGTATTTTTTGTGCTTATGATATTCCCTGAATAATGTTTTAAGAATTGCTTTAAGCTGAACATCCTCTTCCATATGAACAGCACTTAAATCACAAACTATAGTAAAATTCTGTTGAAAATTAAATAAATGGAGAATTGGTAGTTCCTAATTAACCAGCAAGAAAAGTTTACGAGAGGCGGATTGAATAAATATCAAAGCTTCTGAGTTATATTATCTTTCATAAATTGGCTTTTCTCCAATTAGTGTATGCTTTTAGAAGCAGGGGAATAAGATGAAAGGATCTGCATCAAAACTGATTACTGCTGAAACAAAATGGAAGTTGCTGCTTTTGATAAAATACAAGACTATGGCAGTGCTTGAATAATTTTATGGGAAGTTACTGCCTAAGGCATATGTTTTACTGTGATACTGAATGCATGAGGAAAGACCATCTGGTTTATTCGGCCTGAAAAAATATATGATCCAGGTTGAACCACTAGAGGCCAAATATAATTGGTCTGTGTTTCGCTTTGTACTACTCTCTACCTGCAGCAGCATCCTCTTATATAGCATGTATCATAGCACACAGTTCAAATGCCTGCATTCAAAAATACTTTCTCCTCTATTGAGGGTTACAAACTGACTATCCAGGGCTTAATGCAATCCTCTGCGCTTCATCTGTCACTGGAGAAATAGTTCATGATAGGAAAGAACAACTTCTGATACACTTTGACCACTGCGGCATTTGAACCTTAGGGATTTATTTTTGCTGGACATTTCCTTGTTTAACGTCCGGCCAGGTGAAAGGCGTTGCTGTATCCCCCACGCCTTCAGTCCTTGCTGGGGAGAAAGAGAGGTGCTTTCATTGCATGGCTTAAGTAAACAGATTAAATTTAGAAAGGTAAAAAGTGAATCCTGACTATTGGTTTACTTTGAAGGAAAGCACATCAGTGGTAAATAAACTATAGAAAATATTCCAGAAGACTTAATCTTTTTACTTTTGTTGCTAGTGTTGTGTTTTACAGCACTTAGAAGTATGCTTTTAGTTTAGCAAGGCTAATAGAACTGGGATTCTCCCCTCCCCCAAAGTGCTGACAGTCTAATTTTAGACACAATATGCTGAATGGCAATAAAAAAGTGTTCAGTGTTGGAAGGAAGAATAAGGGATAGAGGGGCAAGATCTGAATATGTGCGTGGATAAACGCGAACATTTTTCTTTTGTTTTTTAATAATAATATTTAATAGCAATGCTCCATTCCTTACAAAGTTTCTGGAAATACCGAGAACAAAGGTTATAGAGGTTTGGAAAAATTTCTTTCTGAGACTATTCTTAGGTACGATTGTAAGGATTGTTTCTTCTTTTCATGGATAATCTGCAAAACTATGTCTACCAGGTGCTAATCTAAACTGCACCTGGCTTTCCTGAATATTTACCTTTATTTTGATTAATACGCTGCTTAACTGAACCGGTTCCCTCTTCTGGCTCCCTTTTCCCATCTATCGTGAATTAGCACTTTGCCCACGGTGATCTTCTAAATTCCAGTCCTGAAGAACTATGGCAAAGCAAAGGGTGGGTGAGTGGAGGGTGGTTTTGTGACTGCAGGACTGGGCTGGGACTTAAAAGGTTCGGGTTTATTCTACATATAAAGACTTTCTGTGTAGCCTTAGGCAAGTCCCTTACCTTTTCCGTGGTCCCCAGCTGTGATATGGGAACAACAAGCTTTCTTTTTCTCCTGCTGTGTCTGTTTTCTATAATTGTGCTATAAGAGATCTCTTCCAAGGGAAAACTTGCATTGTGTGTTTGGACAAGACCCAGTACAACTGGGCCTCCAATTTAGTTGGTATTACTGGAATACAAGTAAACAAGAGCAATTTTTAATACCTAAACACAAAGGAAGCAGGAAAATGTAATTTTAACTGATTCAGGACTAAAGAAATTCAGCAAAAGGAAATGATCCTTTTACTGTAAATTCTTAGTCACTTCTTAATTTTATTTTGCCCTCTGTGCAAGCCTTAACGAGGAGAAATCACTTTTATGCCTATACCAGTAGGATGTAATTATAGGGGGGTTGTATCTGAAGACTATAGCAGCTGAAACTACCAGTAATGTTCTGGGAGATTTTCCTTTTTAAAAAAAGTGGGGGGAAGGGGAGCAAAATTCCGCACAAAGTGGATTTTCGTCACTTGAATGAGATTTTTGTTAAATCTTTAAGCATATATATGCTGATCTTTATTTTTCTGCCTGGAAGATAGACTTGCCAATGGTATGTGCCAGAGACACCCTTTGCCCTCCTGGATACTGTTTTATTTACAGTTCTTGGTAGAGCTTATATGCAAGCTCCTACCAGATTTGATTTTCGGAGCAGAACTTCACCCCAGCAGTTAAGTGATACACTACAGAATGTGCTTTCGATGTGTTATTGTATTGCACATCAGATTTTCTAATAGAAATTCTGAAGAAATTGACTTAATTTTTTGTCTAATGTACTGGCTATATTACAGCACTATGGAAAGTCTATATGTTATAAGGGAAATGGCAATTTTAGCTCCTGAAGCGCAAGTGGGGGCAGATGCAATAATATACTGAAGTTTGTATCCAGTAGTTAGAATCATAGAAGAATTTAGGTTGGAAAAGACCCCTTCAGATCATCTAGTCCAACCTCCTGCTCAAAGCAGAGCTTACTTCAAAGTCAGACCAGGGCCTTTTCCAGGCAAGTTCTGAAAATCTGCAGGGACAGAGATTTCACAGCGTCACTAGACAACTTGTCCTGGTGCTGAACCACCTCCACTGTGACTTTTTTTTTCCTTATAACTAATCATAATTTTCTTTCCTGCAAATTGCGTCTTCTCTGCCTTCTTTATAACCAGAATTAGATAGCTGAGGACAGCAATCAGAGATCTCAGCCTCCCGTTGTCCAGGCTGGACAAACCTAGCTCTACTCAGCCCCTCCTATATGTCATGAACTGCAGCCCCTGACCACCTTGGTGACTGTCCGCTGGGCTCACTTCAGTCTGTCTATCTGTCTCTCATGCTGGGAAGTCTCAAACTGGGCACAGCACTCCAGATGTGGTCTTTCAGATGTGAAACAGTGGGAACTAATCACTTCCCTCAACCTACTGGATATGCTCTTGTTAGTACAGCTCAGCGTGTGGCTGGGTTTCATTGTCACAAGAGCACACTGCTGAGGGATGTTCAACTCAGCCACCAGAAACGCCCCCACACACCCTCCAGTACTTTTCTTAAAAGCTGCTTTCTGTGTCTTCAGAATTATTGTGTTGGTTAATGGAAACACCATATTGAAGAGTATGTGCACCCTCTACACAGATCAGTAATTTCTATGCTTTTTTCCCTTGTCCCTGGAAGAGATCTGAGTCCCTTTTGTATCAGGAAGGGGCCATTTGTACTTTTCTTGGAGATATGTATCTACATTATTTACAATACCTATTCATGTTGGGTTAGAGCATCTGCTAACAAGGGTCCCAGCAAGTCAGATAAAAGTCAAAGACCTGCCCTTTGTTGGTTGACTCATTGCCCAGCATGACTGACAAGTGTTTAAAGAAGGAAATTGGGAAAACATTGATAGAATCAAGCATTACTACTTGCAAAATCCAGTGCAAGAATTTAAAATATAGAACATGCACCATCTTGCACTCGTTCAGTGTGCTGCCTGGCTTCTGATTAGTCAGTTCATGGTATTGTGGGTGAAATGAACTTCTCTTCTGATACAATTCATAGGTGTTTTCACCAGCACAGTGGTATTATTATTGGTGAAGCAGTACAATAGGAAAGGATACTCCTTATCATCCATAGTATAGGCCTCAGAGCAATAGCTCTGCAGGCTCGTGTCTGGAAACACCGCATGTGCTGTATGGTGTAAGGCTCAGACATGGGATATGCAAGAATTTCTACAGTGATACATCTTCCTCGCAAAGAGATTTAGCAGCATGTCGGTGCTTTGCTTTACCTGCATGTATTCATCTGTACCATGAAGCATACAAGCTCATGCAAGCTCAAAATCAGTCATGTTTTCCCGATTGTAATTGCATGACTTGTATAAGACCTTGTTAATTCACTCCTTTGTTTTAACTTCTTCAATGGATTGTATGATATTAAGTTTGTTCCTGGAATGGATCCTGTTCATTTAGGGCAGTGATGCCATAACTCAACTACCTCTCAGCTTCTGGTAGTTTGTACATGAAGTCTGTTGTCGAGAAGGAAGTTGTTTCAGATGGACAATTAGGTGCAATATGTATCTTAGCTCTTCAATAAGCTTATACAACAGATATCTGTGGTCAGCTGTGGGAGAAATGATTTTTCAGACTGGGGAGAGGACTCTCCCATCGGTGATCTTTCTCTAAAGCCGCTAAGGGTATCTGGACTGCGTAAAGGTACAGGGTTGCGATACCAAAAGTAGCGTCTGTGTATATTGGGTCATTTCTCCAAGAAAATCTTGTTTCTTCTGTTTGTTTCCATTAATTCTACCAGTGCTGCTCAGAAGCACGTGGATTTAGTAATAGGCTATTCTAATGTCTTTAATGAACTAAAAGTTAAGTAGAGGTTGAATTCCCTTCTATTAATGAAGACTGTTCATTGATTAATGTTGGTGAAGTAGAATCAATATAGATACCGAGTCAGGGTTCTGAAAAATATTAACAATTATTAATATTCCTTCTTTTTCAGTTTTCTCCTTGTGTTTGGTTGCTTGATTTTGTCCGTGTTTTCTACTATTCCTGAACACACAAAACTTGCCTCTGGTTGTCTCTTCATTCTGGTAAGTGAAACTTCTAAATACAAGCCAGTTTTACAGATACTTTTATATACACTCAAATCCTCTCCCTCACCGTGGAGAAAATAGTGTAATTCCTGAATGCTTTAAGAAACTGGACTTTTCATCAGAACGATGAAAAAATAATAAAATAGAGGATTCCACCATCTTTTGCTTTAAAAACAGGTCAGATTGTATGAAAGTGTTAATAAAATACAGTATTGCATCCTCTTCTTTGCTTGAGAATTGCTGTGGTTTATAACTGATAGTTTTTCTCCTGCAGTTTGGCAGTGACTGAGCATGAAAGACCTCTGATACTGCTGCTGCCATTTATAAAGTCAGTATGTAGTAAGAGGCACTTATACTTAAAATAGGAAATAATTTTGGTATCTTAGATACCAATTTGTGCTAGCTGTTGGTAGATACTGACATTTTACTGGCAGCTGCTGCAGTAGGGTGTGGTAGTTTCATTATTTCTTAATAATACATGCTTTTGTATTATGTTTATCTGTCTTTTTTCCCTTCCGAGGTAGACATAAATGGCTTTAATCCCTAAAAGTGCTTAACATTTTTCATGCATTGTATGGACGCCACTTTATTCATCTCTTTCTTGATGGGCCATTTAGTTCTGCAAGTGATGGCCTGAGGATAGGCGGTAGTGATCATTAAAATGTCACTATATACCCAGAGTTACCATGTTTTTTTCAGTTCCATGTATACAGCAGACTGTGGCTCGTTAGGTAATGCCTGGGGTGAAGTAACTGTTGACAAATGCCAACATTTTAATTGTCATCACTGTATATATCCAAAAGCCCTGGTCTTCAGAACAGCTCCCTATTTAATTACGGCATGAGCAGGCTGATAAACGTAATTATGGTGTATGCTATGTCTCTACAGCACAATGTGCCACTGCATCAAGATACCTGAACTGAACGTCCAGAGCTGGCTAGGTGCAGATGTGTGGTGTCCTGCTGCATCTGATGATTTCTTAGCAGGGCTAATTAGGGAGCGCCATGCTAAATGTGCTAGCCATATTACCACTTTTTACTTTTTCTGGAGAAAAGATCAGATGTCCTTGAACCAGCTAAAAGTGATCAAATTTAATCCTACAGTCATGCCTAGTCCCATTGTTTACATATCTGAACAACACTTTGCAAATGGAAGTTTGTTTGGATGGCCTGCAACTAGTTATATTATTGCAATTACTACACTAATTGCTAAGATTTTCTGGTATAGCAAACAGGAAAATTTGATTAGTCTGAAAATACCGTGTTTCTAATAGCAGGTGCTTTTGTGACAAGTAATCTGTTTCCCTGTATACTTATGCAAATTGGCTGTAGGAATGCCATTTGTTCTGACATAAAATATGCATTTCCCATGAGCCACGTATTTGTTGATTGTGTTGGTACGCTTACCACCACTGATCCCTCAGCTGGCCGATAAACCCATTCCCTGCGCTTTGCCATGGCTCTCCCAGGAGCCTGAATGTGGAGAAGCTCTGCGAAGTCCCGGGGTTGCTCCCAGCGCCGGGCGGAGGTGCGGTGAGCTCCGCTAGCCCATATACCAGTCCTTGTAGAGGTGTCCATCTGCCACAGGGAACTGCGGCGCTTTCTGCTGCTGTGGCTTCAAAGATGGACTTTGTCTATCTTAACAGTTCTGACTGTACATCCCGTGGCATCCTCTGAACACAGAAACAGCCTTAAGGAGGAAAAGGGTGGATGGTTAATCCTTGAAGCGTCAATACTAGCCTGGTCCAACACTTCTATGCTATAGCCTAGTGTGTTCAGCAAACCCTTGGCAGGAATAAATCTAGTGATGACGAATTTTACAGCTCCTGCTGTGGGTCTCTAATGGAGAAAAATATAAACACAGCAAAGTATGAAGTTCCAGAAGCAGGCTAAAGCTGACTGGTTTATTCCAGTTTGCTGATGCATGATTTGCTCCTTCTCTGCATACTGAATCATTAGCTGATATTAGCATTGTTATCAAAGCAGGCTTTTGCAACCACAAACCAAGAGAAAAATACATTTCTATATTACCTCAGGAGCAGTTGTTTTGGCTGTGCCAACAAATAACTGCAGTTGCTAGAGTTTTCGCAACCTTTTCCTCACAGTGATTCACACAACTCTTAGAAATATGTCGTTTAGTAGAGACAGTTGTATTAACTATCAGAGATCTGGCTTAACACCGTTTTGCTTTGTGCTTGAGATGGAAGATACATGTTTATTTTCTAATGAAGTACCATACAAATACAACAATCCCTAGAGCTGCCTGCTGGGTTTCTGTGAACTGTTTGCTTCGCAGATTTATTCCAGATGGTTCCCCCCTACAGCCATGTTAATTGGCTAAAAAGCTAATGTAATGTTCCTTCAACTTAATACCTGAGCTGCTGCCTGCGCTGGCACCTGTGGTTTTTGACATATTGCAGCTATTCACAATTACACAGGGAGGTTAAAGAGGGAAGTGTAGATGAGGTGAGCAAACCTTTCCCTCCTTCTCAGAAAGGCCAGAGGAACAGAGAAGATTGTTCTACAGTCAGTCAGTTCCATTTATCTCCCTCAGCCTCGCCTTACAAGGGAGCAGAAAATATATCTCCCAATCACTGCATCCTAAATACTCTCTCAGAAAGATACAATGGTGTGCAATAGCTCAACGTAAATCATTGTTTAGGAAAGCAGTATTAGCTGAGGGCTTCTGAGCGTCAGCAGAGGTTAATGGGCTCATCTGGACTGCAGAAATGCCTGAGCTCTGCTCCTGGAGCCGAACGCAAACCTGCCCCGCTGCGTCATGCCGTACCCAGCCAGGGCTTCAGTTCTGGCACCTGCACAAGTTACTGCTGTGTTCCTAGGCATCTTCTACTTATCAGGGGGCCTGTCAAGGGAAACACATTTAATATTTGAGTTTTATGCTTAAAATGAAAGTCCTGCAGATAAGTTAAGTGCAGGTTACACACAGCAATGTTGGATTGTTACATCAGTAATTAATTTGGTCCAGAAACACTAAGCTTAACCAGGGGGAGAGCATCAGATAAAACTCTTTATATCTACAATTATAACTATGCGTTAGCCTTGTCTATGCACACAGCCTCTGGCACTGAAGTTGTAGCAGTGATATAGCCCAGACAGTAGAATAAAATCTACTTTAACATCAAAAAAGCCACAAGCAGCTTAAGAATCCAACTAACACAGCAAGAAAACAGTCTTTGGTGTATTGCTGATCTCCTACAAGTACATTTGCTGGCACTTTATCAAATAATAAACACAAGGGAAGGATAACTTAGACTAGGAAGGCAAAATCAAATCTTTTGGGGAAGATAGCCAAGAAGGAATATATCTGGAACTGGAGGTCATTCACTCTCATGACCAAACTCTCTATATTTTAAGATCATTTTCAACTAAAGCTATGTGAATAGCTGGTTCACTTCTGTTTGGTTGCTGTCAATTCAAGAAAATAAATAAAATATTTTGAGTTGACCCACAAAGATTTAGCAAATCAAAAAGTCCAAAAAAGGTCTTGGATCAGATTAAATGTTTCATTTGACCTGGCATAAAATATTGTTTGTGTATTTGAGCATTTTAGATCTTTTGGCTTAAAAGTAAAATTAAGGCTGTAGGAAAGAAATGTCATTTTTATTTGAAGTGACAAAGTATTCGATTTTTCTCATAATTTTCATTTTCAATCAGGATGGAGAGATTGCAAAACTCATGTGAATTTCTGGAGGACTGGTTTTGGCAAATCTGTTTTGTTTTTTTCTCTGAAAAAGGCTGGGGTAGGAAGCTGTACCCAGTTTTGTAGGATAAGGGCCTCCAAAAATATATTCTAGGAACACATTCTTCAGGCAGAAATAGCCCCCAAAGACATAAAAGCAGTGTGCAATAAATGAGGCTAGCTTCTACATGTACTGTGGTCACTTACACGAATCCAAAAGGAGAGTCTAGTAAGTGCTTCTAGCAATTAAGATCTTCCTAAGATTTTTCTTTTCTAATATTTTCCCATAAAAGAAACATAGAAAGAGGATGAACATTGATTAAAAAACTTGCCACATAGCAGCCAAGCACATATTTAATTTGTCTGTGCTCTAGGAGAGTAAATCCATCCACAGAGATGTAACCATACAAATCCACTACAAAATTTTAAAGCTAGGCAGAGTGGATTTTAAAAAAGGGAGATGGATAGTGCTTAATTCAAAAATTAGCATTTTTCAGTTTAGATTTGTTGTCCCAAAACTTGAATCCTGTTGCGACGCTTGGATAAAAGACCACCAGATCTGAGCAGAGGACTGGATGGATGGCTCTGTAGGACCAGCTAACAATGCATAAAAGGAAAAACTGAATGATCTTAAAGATTTCAATTCTAAATACATTTCTAACAAAGAAGGTAGGTTATAGACCACATGTTAATTGCAGTTTTGTTGAGTCTTCTCCCAAGAGAAAGAGATTAACTGATCCCTGAGCTAAAAAATCAGTGATTCCAAGTTTGCTATAGCTTGTCAAAACTCCGAATCAGTGTTTCTCAGGAAATACTAATTTTCAATGTTTTCTTTCATCCCAAATCAAAGCAAGGCTTTGAAATTTCAAAATTTCTGTAGAGAAATCTCTGAAAAATTACGTCTGCTAGACATACAAAACTGATGTTATCAAAGACAGAATAAGAGAGGGAAATGTAACGTTGATAAGGTCAAAGCTTTCATGTTTTCAGTCCTGTTTGCATTCATATACACTAATATAATTAGGTGATAACATGAGCATAAAACAATTCAACCATGTTGTAATAAACTACCTGTTGGCTTTGAAAGAAAATAATCTTACCTTATCAAAATAAAAAATGTCATGTCTTCACTGATTAAATTAATACTGTCCTATTATGTATACTGATTTCATCAAATCAGAGCTGACTGTTGTTATCAAAATTTGGACCAGATTTCATTAAAGCTGCTTGAGAATCTTTGTGTGCAAACAGAGCAGATTTCCCACTGGAAATGTAAGTGCTGGTTGCACTTTTCTGAAACTAAAAATTCTTAGGAGGAAGTCTGACAGAAGGCAAAAATGTAAATGAAAAGGTGAAGTTATTTAAAAACATAGCAGTAGATGTCCCCAAAGCTGTAATTCCCCTGGCAGAAGGCAGCGTTGGCACTATCAACCAACCAACAAAGCACTAAAACAAATAAGCACACACTGCAGCTACAGAGAGAGATGCAAGTAACACTAAAAATAACAAAGGAACACGGCACCACACATAAAACTGTAAAGGTATCTATGAAAAATCTATTGTCAACAGTGCTAAGGATGATAAAATACACTTCAAACACATCAGAGAATGAAGACGTCTCAATACTGGCATAAGCCTCTTATTGATATGTTTCTGGGGCTGATTACATTGTCAGTAACATTTTGTTCCTTCTTTTCTTTTATTCTTCTGAATTAAGCAGAAATAACCTTTGAAAAGAGAAGAATGAAAAATCACACATTGAATGGAATAATTTTTCTCTTGTAATTAAAAAATGTACTATATTATAGTTCTATTGGGAAAGCTTAAATAGGTTTGATGACTAAAAATGACTAAAACAGCATTATTATATGTGATGTGCAATCAGGGCAAAGAAAAATCTCTTAACTGCATCACTTAAAGAAGATAGGATAACTATGAATGGTTACCTCAAGTGCTACAGCATTCAATAGCAAATGCAGAGGCAAAAGAGAGTTTTAGAGTTGCTGCCAGAGCTCCCAGGCAGGCAAGAACTACCAACCAGGTACACTCCATTTACTGTGCAATGTTAAGATCACTGGAGTTGCCACAAGTCAATGGCTGCTGGATGAAATGCCATCCATGAAATCATTTTCCATTCCCCCTGAATGAACAGGGCACGTATAGAGAAATGGGTAGTACTGTGCAATGAAGAAAGATGGATGGAAATAGCAAACCTACAAGCAGTGTTAAATGTAACACAAGTCATGACCTGCTACAATTTTAACATTAAAATGACTAACCTGTAGTAAGAAAGTCAGTGTTGATTTTTTAAATAGGTACGTTATACTCTTTTATATTCCTGTTGTCTGTTCCTGTGTAAGAGCTGTCACGTAGCCTGTATAGCTTATACGGCTATATACAGAAAGTCAGGAGAGTAGATACTAATACTGTGAACAATCAGTTTCTCTTTCCCTTTGTTTCCCAAAACAGGGAGGACTAGCATTCAAAGGTGGAGAACATATTCTTAGGAGGGAAAGGGCTGCCCATGTTATTCAGAAAAGACCCTTTTAGCCAGCCATTCAAGGGACCACTTTCTCTAGGAGAACATAGAATCTCTACAAGGATTTTGAGATTAAGAGTGGAAAATGGGGAGGATTAGATGTTAGTGATGGGGTGTCAGGATTCAGATTAATAGGGATATAATTATTTGAGGAGGGAAAAGCACATCTCCTTTTAGGCTAGTCAACATATTGTGCTAAAGGACCAAACCAGCTGTCCTTGACCTCCTTTAAGGACAAACGAGCAACACTCCTTGCAGAACAACTGCTCTTCCATGGGACGTCTTCCTTCTTGTTTTATCAGTTTAAGTGATAACCAGGTAGCACGGGAAATGACTTCCAAGTCATAAGTGTAACATTTTCCATAGCTGTAGATTTGTAATAGTTTATACTAGACTCTGCAGTATTGAATTTCATTGGCTTCATGCCAGAGTTTGATAAGGATCCGAACTTGTTATATGGAGAGCAAGAGCTACCTCCTTAAAACAGGCAACAAACAGTTCAGATTGCAACAGTAAAAATGGATAGATATCAAACTCTCTATCAGAAATACAGACCTGACCCTTGTTAGGGAAATATTGATTTGCCAAATGGAAATGCAGAATATGTCTCCAGAGGAAAGCCAAAGTACACGGCTATAAATAATATGTAAGGAAAAAGTCTACAAAACACTAAATTACAAAAGGAGAAGAATGCTGAAAAAGACAGAACATCAGTGATATGAAAGCTGTTTGGAAAGCTAGGGAACACCCGCCATCTGAGTAACATACAGAAACCATAATCCACTCGGTCACTTTGCACAGATGTGACAAAGCATGCAAAGACATAGCTTGCTACAGTCAAAATGTGAACTTTCCTCAACTGAGAGAAGAAATCTGTTCACAAGATTCAATATAAAAACTGTGAAGCCAAGCATATAGGTATCAAAATACAGACAAATATCAAAAGTATCTGTAAGGATCCGGAGCAGACATACCTATAATACAAAAATCCAAAGAGAGTTTAAAGTGTGGGTGATAGTAAAAACACAGACACACAGTGAAACTAAGTCCAGTCCTAAGGACTGTGAACTGTGGGCAAGCTACAAAGATGAATTAGCAAAATAAGTACTGGTCATTTTAAACTTATAGGCTTCCACCGAGTGCCTAAGGAAAGGGTGTATGTCATGGACAGGATAACAACCTTGGTATCAAATCTGAACCAGACAGGAATTGGCTGATTGCACCATATGAAGATATGATCACAGGAAATGAATGTCTCACAAAGATATATGTATGTTTTTGAGAGGATGTGGAAGGGGTTTGTTCTTTTCTTTTTCCAAGAGACCAAAATTCCATAAGCCTTGAAAAAAGATAATAGGAAAAGCTGCAAAACATTCAGCAAATGGCATTGTAAAACACAAGACTTGGTATACTGGCTCTCAAAGTCTAGTTATTGGACTGAAAAGAGGGGATCAAGTCAACATTTTCACTCAACCTAAGGAAGAGTTCAATAAAAGTATTATAACCAAAGACTTGTTCAAGTGACAGAAATATTTGGTGAGATGACAGAAGTTCACAGAATCATAGAATCATTTAGGTTGGAAAAGACCTTTAAGATCATCGAGTCCAACTGTTAGTAGAACACTGCCAAGTCCACCACTAAACCATGTCCCTCAGCGCCACATCTACACGTCTTTTAAATACCTCCAGGGATGGTGACTCAACCATTTCCCTGGGCAGCCTGTTCCAATGCTTGACAACCATTCCAGTGAAGAAATTTTTCCTAATATCCAATCTAAACCTCCCCTGTCACAACTTGAGGCCATTTCCTCTTGTCCTATTGCTTGTTACTTGGGAGAAGAGATCGACCCCCATCTTGCTACAACCTCCTTTCAGGTAGCTATAGAGAGCAATAAGGTCTTCCCTCAGCCTCCTTTTCTCCAGGCTAAACAATCCCAGTTCCCTTAGCCGCTCTTCATAAGACTCGTTCTCTAGACCCTTCACCAGCTTCATTGCTCTTCTCTGGACACGCTCCAGCACCTCAAAGTCTTTCTTGTAATGAGGGGCCCAAAAATGAACACAGTATTAGAGGTGGGGCCTCACCAGTGCTGAATACAGGGGGATGATCAGTGCCCTAGTCCTGCTGGCCACACTATTTCTGATACAAGCCAGGATGCTGTTGGCCTTCTTCGCCACCTGGGCACACTGCTGGCTCATATTCAGCCGGATGTTGACCAGCGGATCCCAAGGTCCTTTTCCACTGGGCAGTTTTCTAGCCACTCTTCCCCAAGGCTGTAGCACTGCATGGGGTTGTTGTGACCCAAGTGCAGGACCCGGCTCTTGGCCTTGTTGAATCTCATCCCAATGGCCTCGGCCCTTCGATCCATGCTGTCCAGATCACTCTATAGAGCCATCTTGCCCTAAATAGATCAACACTCCTGCCTAACTTGGTGTTGCCTGCAAACTTACTGAGGGTGCACTCGATCCCCTCATCCAGATCATTAATAAAGATATTAAACAGAATTCTCCCCAATACTGAGCCCTGGGGAACTCCACTTGTGACTGGCCGCCAACTGGATTTAACTCCATTCCCCACCATTCTTTGGGCCCGGCCATCCAGCCTGTTTTTCACCCAGCAAATCATATGCCCATCCAAGCCATGAGCAGCCAGTTTCTCCAGGAGAATGCTGTGGCAAATGGTGTCAAAAGCTTTACTAAAGTCCAGGTAAACAACATCCACAACCTTTCCCTCATCCACTAGGTGGGTCACCTTGTCATAGAAGGAGATCAGGTTTGTCAAGCAGGACCTGCCTTTTGTAAACCCATGCTGACTGGGTCTGATCATCTGGTTGTCCTATACGTGCCATGTGATGCCACTCAAGATGATCTGCTCCATAACCTTCCCCAGCATCAAGGTCAGACTGACAAGTCTGTACTTCCCCAGATCCTCCTTCTGGCCCTTCTTGTGGATGGACATCACATTTGCTAACCTCCAGTTGACTGGGACATCCCAGGTTAGTCAGGACTGCTGATAAATGCTGGGAAGAGGCTTGGTGAGCACTTCTGCCAGATCCCTGAAAACTGTTGGGTGGATCCCAGCCAACCCTATAGATTTGTGTGTGTCTAAGTGGTGTAGCAGGTCACTCATCATTTCCCCTTGGATTATGGGGTCTTCATTCTGCTCCCCTTCTCTATCTCCTAGCTCAGGGGGTTGGGTACTCAGGGAACAACTGGTTTTACTACTAAAGACTGAGGCAAAGAAGGCATTAAGCACCTCAGCCTTTTCCTCATCCTTGGTCACTGTTTCCCTCTGCATCCAATAAAGGATGGAGATTCTCCTTAGCCCTCTTTTTGTTGCTAATGTATTTATAGAAACATTTTTTATTGTGTTTTAGGGCAGTAGCCTGATTAAGTTCTAGTTGGGCTTTGGCCCTTCTAATTTTCTCCCTGCATCACCTCATGACATCCTTGTAGTCCTTCTGAGTTTCCCGCCCCTTCTTCTGAAGGCCATAAACTCCCTTTTTGCACCTGAGTTCCAGCCAAAGCTCTCTGTTCAGCCAGGCCAGTCTCCTTCCCCACCAGCTCGTCTTTCGGCACATGGGGACCACCTGCTCCTGCGCCTTAAAGATTTCCTTCTTGAAGAATATCCAGGCTTCCTGGACTCTTTTGCTCTTCAGGACTGCCTCCCAAGGGACTCTGTCAACCAGTCTCCTAAACAAGCCAAAGTCTGCCCTCTGGAAGTCCAAGGCAGCAGTTCTGCTGACCCCTCTCCCTACTTCTTCAAGAACCAAAAACTCTATGATTTTGTGGTCACTATGCCCAAGACAGCCTCCAACCATCACATCACCCACAAGTCCTTCTCTGTTCACAAAAAACAGGTCCAGTGTGGCACCTTCCCTAGTTGGCTCACTCACCAGCTGTGTCAGGAAGTTATCTTCTACACACTCCAGGAACCTCCTAGACTGTTTCCTCTCTGCTGTACTGTATTTCCAGCAGACATCTGGGAAGTTGATGTCCCCCACGAGAACAAGGGCTAGCAATTGTGAGACTTCTCCCAGCTGCTTATAGAATATTTCATCCATCTCTTCATCCTGGTTGGGTGGTCTATGACAGACTCCCACCATGATATCTGCCTTTTTGGCCTTCCCCCTGATTCTTTCCCATAAACACTCAACCCTCTCATCACCATCATTAAGCTCTAGACAATCAAAACACTCCCTAACATACAGGGCTACCCAACTGCCTCTCCTTCCTTGCCTGTCCCTTCTGAACAGCCTGTAGCCGTCAATAGCTGCACTCCGGTCATGGGATTCGTCCCACCAAGCTTCAGTAATGGTAACTATATCAAAGTTTTCCTGCTGCACAACGGCTTCCAGCTCCTCCTGTTTGTTGCCCATGCTGCGTGTGTTGGTGTAGAGGCACTTCAGCTGGGCTGTTGGCCATGTCACCTTCTTAGAGGAATATCCCTTAATTCATTTGAAGTATTGCACTGGTGTTTCCCTGTTGGCTCCTATTACCTCAGGAGCCCCTGGCTCATCTCCATAAGACTTCAAGCATGCCGCAGCGTAGCCAGCATGTCTCAGAGCAACAGGCTGAGGGCTCTCGCTAGCAGCCCATCCCTCTAACCTTGGTGTGTCATTCCACAGCTTGTCATGGGCAAGCCTGATATTATCCCCCTTCAAGCCTAGTTTAAAGCTCTGTCAATAAGCCCCGGTAGCTTGTGAGCAAAGACCCTCTTCCCCCTTTGAGAAAGGTGAATGCCATCTGATGCCAGCAAGCCTGGGGCTGTGTAGGCCATCCCACTATTGAAAAAACAAAAATTGTGTCAGTGACAGCGGCCACAGAGCAATGTATTAATAGACTGGGCCCATCTGTTTCTTCCAATATCACTGCCTGCAACTGGAAGGAGAGAGGAAAAAATAACCTGTGCTCCAGATTCCCTTACCAACCATCCCAAGGCCTTGAAGTCTCTTTTGATTGCCTTCGGACTATGCATTGCCAATTCATCACCACCAACATGGAAGAACAGTCTGAGGGCTGTACCACGCTAGAAAGTTTTCTAGGGATGGAAGTTAATATCTTCAAGAAACTGAATGCATAAGCAGGATTTTGGTAATTAGGGTAAAGTGCCTTCCAAGTCCAGTTTGCCAAAATTTACCAATTGTCAGAAAATTCTTTCTTAAATTTGCTTTCCAAGTGTGTTTTGTACTGGAAACATTTCAGGGTATGTCATCCCAGATGCCCACAGGTCTTCCAGTGGTCAAAACACGCATTGATGTTACTCCTAGGGAAGTGCTGTTAATGAGCTTCGTGAACTGGGAAACTGCAAGAAGAAATCACACAGCAAATACCATTTGCAGAGTCTCTAGGATTTAACACCACCAAACATGCTAAGACCAAAGAATAAAAGAAAAACTATCCATCCCGCTCTGCTATACAGCAGATCAAATATTATCAGTTAATTCACATACATGTGTTCAGCCATAACGATTAGCCTAAATCCCTTGCATCAATACAAAATTAACATGGATGCCAGAGCATAAAAGGATTTAGAGTCTGTACTGGCTCTGGCACCCATTCTACATTTCTTTTGGACACAGCAAAAGATATCAAATTCTTCACAAACATTTCAAAAGGAAGATTTGGGAGCTGTGTTGCTACAGAGACATGTGCTTGAACGTCTGCCTGTAACATGTGACATCAGAAACGTGACTACAGCAGAAAAAAATGCGTGAAGAAATCACAAAGGAAATGCAAAGGCCTGGGTACAGCTGTACACAGCTTCATTGTTTTCAATATGCGGGTAATTTTAAAACCAAAATGAGACCATTTACTGCTGATATCTCACTACAGAGAAAGAAAATGTGAACAGGCACAAAGCAGGATACAAAAATATTTGGAAAGTAGAAAATTATTCTATAGTGTGAGTTTTATGGCTATCATCTCCTTTCAGGAATTGTCTCAGAAGTGTAGTTGTACCTGACACATAAACAAATGATCTGGCGCAAAGCAGTGAGTGTAAATGGGAGGGACTGGAAAAAGCCACATTTAAGGGGGATGCTCTGTCTGGGGAAGAGCAGGATAGACGTGATGGGTGGTGAAGTCAACATTTCCCATTGCCATTTTCCCAGTCTGAAAAAGGGTTTTCAATGATCACCAGGGTCTTCCTAGAAGAACCACATCCACCAAAATCCAAAATCCAAAAGATGTTTTGGGACGTGTTTGCCCACACATGCACTGACATGGTAATCACAGTAACCATGATGGCCAGCAGCCAGGAGCAGAACCACCCAGCGCATCTGTGTGCCACTCATTCCTGTGGTACCAGCAGATCCTCACCAGCCGTGGTGGTGGTATGAAGTGGGTCTGCTGATCTGGGGAGGCAGAAGGGTGTCTGTCCTTCCTTCATGGATGCTGAGGAAGGTTAGCACAGTTTCAGTGCCAGGAATCATATATTGGGTCTGATATGGTAAATCTGTAAGAGATGATGAAAAACATAATTAAATGGCAGCTGCCTAATTCTGATGTGTGCTTTTACTGTCTGATGCAAAACTGGTTTACTTGATATAAAAATTCTGGGCTTTTTTCTGTTGGAAGTGAATAAAGAAACATGACTGATAGGTGCCATTTAAAGCAATAAACACAAAAAGCTAAAAGGGAGTTGGATAGCAGAAGTCCTATATAACATGTGGCTAATTAAAACTAAGCATATCACTGGGATTTTAATATATCAATAGACTTGTAGCTGTGTATTAGATTAAAAGGCATAGAACTGATTTCTCAATAATCCTCTATTCATGTAGAATCAACACAGGAAATCTTAATCATAATTTGGAAAAGCAACTCTAGTAAAAGTATCACATTCATTATAAAACTGATAAATGACAAAAAGGTGCATAAATTTCATTTCATGCCTATTGTGTATTGCCCTGGGAGCTGAACTGAAGGCTTTGGTTGTGATTTATATGCCACTAATAGGGTCTATTCTGGGTTATGTTTTCAGATTTATAGCCGCCTCTCCCACTGTTAAACTGCAGTTGGAAAGAATGAAAACATCAGTTCCTTAAGTGTACATAGGCACATGTAGATATACTTCTTAGCTGTTTAGATCAAAGATCTCCCCTTCTAATTTTGAATCAGGAATAATACAAATGTGTATTCAAATTATACTATTATTTTGAACAATAAAGTATGCACATATTCATATCTGCTGATTTTAATCTGGAAGCTGGCCAGTATAACAGAAGTGTCCCTAGTCCTCCACCAGCTTCTGCATCACAACTATTTAAAGCTCAAACCTTCCTCAGGTTTCTCTGAGACACACTGGTGTTGTGCTTCCCCTCACATCCCAATAGTATCTGTTTAAAATGTAGAGCCCAACTCTGGTGCTCAGCACTTTGAATCAGTAGAGGTTTTTTTTTTTGCTTGAGAGAGCGATGCAGAAGCTGAGGTGTTATGTTCTTGCTTTAATTGAATGAGAAAACAATCTCATCCTCTTTGGCAATGAATAATAAAGCATTGCTATTTGAATAGTATCAACTCTTCATCAAGTGTCACCATAAAGAGATTTTAGCAGCTGGTGACATTCTTAAACCAGTCAGCCATAAATTAAAGGATGAGAACATGTTTATTCTTCCTTTTTTCCAACCAATTTGTAAACATTGGACTTCCCTGTTTCTGAGTTTTTAGGGAAGAGGGGACACTTCCCGAGCTCTATTAGATGACACTGCTCCTCCTATTCCTGCTGTTGTGCTGGTGTAGTAAGTCTGTGCTGATTTACACCAGATGAGCATCTGCAGTGCAGCTACACTGCAGAGATGTTGTCTTCAGTAGAGAAACACTTGTGGCCTTATTAAAGCTTATTTCAGGGGATTAATTTGATTTGTTCTAGTCCATTTCCCAGGCTTTTGACAATGTCACTTGTAGACCCAGCTCTTCTAAGAGCTCAAGGCAGGAAGCTCCTTACATCAGTCTGCAGCTCTGTTGTCCTACTTCGCTAGGCTTTAGAATACTTAACAACACAATTTCCATACAAGAAATATAATTAAAATAACACCAGAGCTGTTGTCTTGTGGGCGGCTTTCTCATATCCAAACCTAGGCTCATTTACGCATTGCAAAATAACCAGGAGCATCCTAGAAGAACAGCACAGAGTGCTCAACTTTGGTCATTTTCTCATCTAGAAAATGGTTCTAATTCCCAGAAATGAGGGTCTACAGTCAAGGCACCTGATTTCAGCAGCAGCAAATTATTTTAAGTTTTAATAAGCAGTTATGTTAATGAACAAGAAAGCTATGATAAAAACAGTTTTTTGCTGTTATAATGTTATGCTTAGGGAAATCCTTATCATTAAAAACTACCTGAGAAGCATATTAATGTAGACAATTTCAACAAATCATCACTTGTATCCTAATTAGATAAGAAAAAAAAAGAAAAAAGTGCTCATCATAGTTGGATCGTACAGAGTATGCTTGATTTAATTAATTATCAACCCTGTTCATCAGAGTCCTCAAGGACCGTCTGTTAATAGAAGCCTTGCTCAGGGTGACCTCTTATTTTCCTTCCCTGCCATTTGTGTGACTCTTGTTCCAGTGGCAGAGCAACCAGATATGAAAAACTTCAGGAGCATACTGGCACTTATGCTCCTTATGCTGAAAACAACTGAATATTTTAAGCCCATGTGTTTCAGCCTTGCTTATCCTGCATATGCGTAGTTCCCTGTGGCAACTGGAACTGGGTATACAGAAACATTTCAGAACGACATCAGTCTGGAAGAACTGTACTTTGAGAAGGAAGAAAGACTTTCCACTGTCTGAACCACCGATGCATCTGCCATAGCAGTTACTGTGAGGGGCTAACTGTGAGCTTCAATATCAAAAAGAAGTTACAGATTGTTGTAACTGTGCTGCAAGGCCAGATGCGGCTGTGATTGGAAAAGGATGGCAAGATAGGAGAAAAGGAAGAAATGGCAAAGGCCAGGGCAACCCTGCTCTACCTAGGAAGGGAAGGGTTAGGTTTCCAGTAAACCTAACTTGCTCATCAGTTCAAATTCAGCGTTGCTGAATTTTGAAGGATGACAGATTTATCAACAGTTCAAAATTTTCCCATTCTCATGTAAATGTTGTCACTAATATCTGTAAGTAATCCAACATTAATGAGGTTCCATCATATTATACATAGGACAGAGATACTTGGAATGCATCATTTCTACAGCAAGCCTACAAATCATATGAGGTCTAATGATTTATTCCATCACATGCCTTTCCAATTATGTTCTGATTTTCTGTTTCAATTGCTAAGGAACTAAAACCAAGTTATTTAAAAGCCTAGGTTTATACTTAGATTTGTAATAAGCCATTCCAAATGAAATTTAAAAAAAAAAATCCTGATCTTGTTTGGGATGTATCCTTCCAATTTTTGTCCATGGAAAACCAAGAACCTCGTGACTGTGCAGCCGCCATAGGAAAAAATAATGTCATTCCCTGGCCTTCGTTAACCTTGACAGAGATTTGACTTTACACTGTGACTCAGTGCACAGATTACTAAAACACTACTTTTTTCACAGTGGTGTGGGATTCTTTGTTTCTCTCTGGTTTCAACCTGGACCAATCCAAAATAGAACAAAACTATCATATATACTACTATGAAGAGTTTCTGCTTCAATGCATTCACATTTTCTAGGGAAATCCTTTTCCTTTAGACTTTATTCATGATGATACATATTCCCTTCAAAATCAGTTGTTCTTTGAGGAAGTAGGAGTGACCAGGGTATAAGGATCATTTTGAAACATTGGTATTTCGGAAAGTGCAAAAATAAGTGTGAAACCCCATCACCACTTTATTCAATGTCTTTTATGTTATTAAAGTTTACATTGTGTTTTAAAAGCGTCAGAAATTTGGTATGTGTGGAAGAAAATCATATACATTATTTTTAAAATCAGCTGTTCTTTTAGCATTCCAGTGCACAGAGCCATATTTACTGTATTTGAGCTCACTTACTATAACTGCATTGGCTGTTGTTAAAATTTGCTAAAGTAGTAGAAACTTCAGTTAATTTTGAGAGGATATCACCATGCATAAATTCCTAATGTTGCTAGAAATGGTAACTATTTTTCTTGAGGAATGAACAAAGATATGTCACATTGTTTCTCCAAGAAAAATCTTACACTCTTACCACATCCTCCCCCCCCAAAAAAAAAAAATTTGAGAAAACATTCTTTTGCTCTTTGTCTCTCAGAATAGTTATATCTCCATGAAGTTTCTCCTTGCAGTACATGTATATGAATTTGTGTGTGTGTGTGTATGAGAGAGACAAATAGGATTTCTGCCTCTGACACAAGTGCACCATAGAGTAGAAGAGACTCTCAAACACACACTTTCAGCCCACAATGACTTTTTACATCTTTGTGTAACTGAGCAAGCATAGCAAATAGTAATTGCTAACGGTAGTACAGATAATGAATACAAAAATGCATAGCACTAATAGGAACCAGAATATTGAACTACCAAAAAAATTACCTCTTTTCAACTTCTACCAGCAGTTTTGTGATACCAATTTAGCTGAATTGAAGCTGTAGACTAGTCCTTCCAGAATCATTAAGTACTTTCTGTTCTTGCCAGTTCTCCATCAGAGGCCCTACTGGGGTCTAGAGTACGATAGAGGACACGCTCCTGCCTGTGTGGATCAGATCCTTTAAGATGCCTGTGACAATTTCAGCGTATTTACAAAGCAGGAGGTGTTTCTCATGCATCTGTACACGCAGTATGTTTTCCAGGGAAATGAGAAACTTTAGTCAGATTATTTTAACAAGGTAATTATTTTATTGTAAGCGAAGAATGTTTCATGCTTTGCTGGCCTCCTCTCCTTCGGTATCTCTTACCCCTGCCCCAAAGAAGACACTTCATCAGGAGAATCAGATGTCAAATGGCCTGGGTGCCTGCCATCAACCTCCATAAATTCAGAGACATTATTTAACAATGTGTAAACCAGATTTGACAATTCATGATTTAACTACCACTATAAAAGCGGTAGTTAAATAACTAAAATACATATTCTTCCTTTTTTTCAGTTGGCTTCTTGTCCATTTTATTCTTGGCCTACTCAGAATTTCCTACAAGGAAATGTACCACATGGTAGCCAACTATGAAGAATTATTGTTACTATATAGAGAACTTTTTCAATTTTGCACATAATCTTTTCTAAAGTTGTGCAATAACTCTGTCCATGGAATTAAGTTGAAGTTTCTTGTAGTAGAACAAAAAAACCACAAAAAACAAAAAACAAAAAAAACCCTTAAACAATCACACTCATTTTTCCATGTGTTCTTTTCTAATGAAAAATGTGACATTTTCTTTAGCTGTATATTAGCAAATGGATCTCATTCTGCTTTTGTGATTTAGGAATTCAATATGGAATTTAGAAAAATGGAAATGAAGACACTGAAGAAGGGTCTAAAAACTCCTTCAGTGTGATGTAGTTATACAAGCTGACATGTTTTAGGAAGGAATACTACATTTTCCAATTGTTTTATGACAGCAAAAGCAAATTACATTCACAATGTTTCAGTGTACTGCCAGTAATCACAAGCTAGTAAAACACCGTTACATGACACAATATTAATAATGCCATTTGTTCAGGTAAATTAATGCCCGAGTTGACATATGTAATATTTACAGCCTTATTGGCTTGCAGAGTTATAGGGTCTCACAGTCTAAAAACATGCAAACTTTTTATTGGGAAAAAGTCAATATTGGATCAAACTTACCTTTGCAAATATTCCTCTATTTAATTCATTTGCAGTGCTTTCTTACCAGTACCATACGAGTCCTTATCCCGTAGGAATAACAAATTAATTGGCTGACAAGGAACAGCTTTCTCCTGGATGTGGAAATACATTCAGCTGCCAAATAAAATACAACTTCCATCCTCTTCTTGATGAACTGCTTAAGAAGCTTCTTCAAGTACTTTTCTCCTTCTTTTGGTTAACACACAAATTTTTATTTTATCATTTCAAAACCCATATCTTTATGATAGCATTCCAGAAGAGTATCTAAATTAAGTTTATAATTCCATACCAGTGTGTATGTACTATATCACTGCATGTTACAGGGATTCAGATTTCCTTAAGGTATGGAGCTGAACTGTGCTCCAAGCTCCACTGCTGCAACTCTGCTGACCTCACTGTTGTATTGAAAGTCTCCTTCCAATAAAAATTGCATAAATACAGGTTGATGCTATTGCAATGGACAGTCTTAAAGCTTCCAATGTGAAAGAAAAGCAAGTCAGACAAACAAGGCAAGATTTTTAAATGCTTTCATTCACAAATTGTCCAGGGACAGTTATGCCTAGTGTGAACATTCATTTACTGTCTTACAATTACACTTGCATGTATCTTAACCTACTTCTGGGAACAAATTGATTTCCTAAATGCTTTTACATCATCTTAATCACTTCACCTGTATATTGGTACAATGAGAATATATCTACCAAAACATTCAGCCTTCAAACTAAGAACTAATTTTATGGATGTGGATATATAACATATATTCACTAGCTGTCTAAATAACCTGTGGTCTGATCCTCAGTATTCAAAGTCATTAAATACTTTGCTTTGGTATTCTTCAAGTATGATTCAGTCCTTCAGTGTTTTGTAGTTAGTAGCCAATCTTAGCAGATATTTAATGTTATTCAGGTCAGATTTGGACCCTTCAACAGAAAGCTGTGGGGACAGTGTTTTGCATGTAGGTATGCAACCATCCTGGGGAACAGGGTCCCAAGTTTGGCTTGGGATCTTCAGGTGCTCAAGGTAATCTGATAGACACACACAGTGGTCATAACCTTCCTGATGCTTCAGTGTTGGTTATCTGTAACAGGCATTTTTCTTATTTTCCATTTCCAGGAATTTGTCATGATTGTTGTCTTTGGTTTGGAATTTATTATTCGTATCTGGTCTGCTGGATGCTGTTGTCGATACCGAGGATGGCAAGGAAGACTGCGCTTTGCAAGGAAACCATTCTGTGTAATAGGTGAGTGTCCCAGCTCTAGTTTATTTTAAGATAAAAATAAAAATTCCCCCCTCTGTTTTGCTTCTGAATGAAAACTAATGGAATCAGCCCCTGTTTACAGTAACCAGGTGCAAATCCAGAACAGCTGTGTCACCTGTCATCTGCCCAAGGCTTTTCTAGGTATAAAATCACAAATTCCCTAAATATTAGCCCATGTTTCTTACATTCTCCAAGAGACATCTTCCTATGCATGTCACAGCTGCAATGTATATTAGAAGAATTAGGGACTGAGAGCTAATCTCCTTGAAAATCATGGGAGCTGTACACATTTAATGGGCATGAGTATTAGACATCTTGTATATACATGCATACATACCATGAACATATGTGCATACATTGTGTTCTCCTTATTTGACCTCTGTGACCAGACATGTACACTGCAATAAGTTTGAAAACCTACCCAGAAATGTCTTCTGACAACATTGCTGCTTCCTGCATTGCTGCTTTCCAGGTATCTGCTCTGCCAGTGACTCTGGCATAGGATATAGCATACTTCTACAACTATTTCAAGAGACTTTTCCTCCCCTTCTTTGCTCTAGAAATTCTCTCTGAGAATGGTGAATAGGCCCACAACCAGTCAAAACCCTATTTTTAAAAAGAACCTGTAGGAAAACAGTTTCCCAATAAAGGCAGAAATCAAGGATGGCTAACCAAATTGGTCTGATAATTTCTTATTTTTCTAATGGTTTGGAGCAAATGCTTTTTGCAGGACATCTGTGGAACTTCAGGATATCAACATCCCAATTTCTTTCTCAACCTCCTTCCTCCCTCCAGCCTTTAATTTCATCTGCTTGTATCTTAAATTAACTTACAGATTGATTGGTGCAGGAAACATATTTTCCCATGCATCTATACAGCAGCCAGCACAACAGAGTCACACGCTTATAGCAGTTACACACACAGATCTCAGTGTAAACAGTCAATAACAATATTATCATGTAGATAAGTGCAATCCTGCTCTAAAAAAACCATTATGCAGTGTCCCGTGGCATAGCACACCAGTGCACTGGTTAGAGCTAATGTGTAAAGCGAGCTTTTGCCTTCTGCCTCATTCCCTGGTGAACCCACCCCTTCTCCCACTGAGGAATTCCTGCAATGGAGAAAGGCGCTTTAGCAAGAAGTGCACGAGTAGGTGGAAAGGCATCACAGACTGTCTTCCCCTCAGAAAGAACCACCCCATCTATGCTTTTGTATGACACCGTGGGCGAGGAGGGCGTATCGCTGGGGGCACTTGTTTTGCTCAGGCAGCAGGGGAGGCGGGGTGGTACCTCACCCACCCCCATCTGGCACCAGGGCACACACTTGCCCCGCCATTCCCATGTCTGGCTGAAAGGAAAGTGGAAAGAAAATTCAAAAATCTTCCCAGCTTTTACCAGCCACCTGTCAAGGGAAAGCTAGAAATTCAGACATTCACCCTCCCTGGCATCAACAAACACGGCTACACTCCTTAACCAGACTTACCATTATTCCAGGATTTTGTGGTGCACCTGAAACTTTGCACTAGTCAGGTTTTGTCAGCACACACTCATAAGAAAGCACCAGACTGTTAATTTAGTCAAATTAACCTACTTCAGCCATTTAGAACTTACTAGTAACATAGACATCCTTAAAGAATTTGAACTTGCCAGAAGCATTTGACATCTCAGAGTGGTTTATTGCTCTCCCAAAAGCTGTTGTGTGGGAACACTAGCAGCTTGTTCGATTCAGCTTTTCTTTCTCCTCCCTCTTCTGTCTCCGTTCAACTGGTGAGCTTTCTGCCACTGATTAACTTCTGTCTGAGGTGTTCATTCCCAGCAAAAGTGAATGGAGGGGTTCTTCCTTGTCCAAAACTCTGCATGTTATCATGGGGTGACTGACGTAGATTTTCACCTTTCCCTTTAAACAGCTCACAGCTACCCTCCCACCGTTTGTGAAATAGTTCAGGCAGGTCTCCTGGCACAGGCCTCCGTGAGTGTTGGGGTTTACTTCACTTGATTGTGGTTTTTCCTCCTTTCTTTGGAGTTCACCTGCTCTCCTTGTTGCGCCTATGTTCACGTAGGCCATCTCTGGCCTTAAAAGCATCTTCTCTGTCCCCTTTGCAACTCCATCACTTCCTAGCAGAATTAATTAGTAGCCAACAGTCTTTTGTTTGTGGATGTCTTCTTATGCTGGTTCATTGGATGAAAAGGGAACTTTGTTTTGCAAAACACTATACAGCTACTAGTGCAGCTGCTGGAAACTGAACCAGTAGCTTGAATTTCTTGCCATTAATTGTTCTGTGTCTGTCTTTTTCTGCTGATTGATTTTTGTCCATTTCTGGACTTTAGCATCCCTGAAAGGAGTTTCAGATGTTCAGCATCTCTACAGATTTTATCTTTTGAGGAAGAACCTTTAGCAAGTCATCTTGCAGCTCTTGCTACGTAAGGTAACTCTTTGCCTGGCACCTTGACTTTGCAGTCATGGCAAAGTGTGCCCTAGCAGCAAAGGCCATCAGGCTGTATTAGCTAGAGCACCATCAGTAGATGAAGATACGTGATTATCTCCCCTTACTCGGCACTCATTAATCCACATCTAAGATACTGCAGCCCATTTGCCCTCTCCAACACCATACATGAAAGACGTCGATGAGCTAGAGTGAGTTCAGTGAAGGCCACCAAGGTTATTGGGGCTGGAGCATTTGCCCTGTGAAGACAGGCTGAGGGACCTCGGCTTGTTCAGCCTGGAGAAGGGATGGCTTCAGGTTGGACTCTGTGAACTCAGTGCTGAGGTGTCCTTAAAAGCACATGGCCAATTTCGGCCTATTACTTTTCATGTGTTTGTTTAATTATTTACTTACTCATCCATTCAGTTATTCTTTCTGCTTATTGTTACAGTGGAACAATAATATTTTAGCAGGCTTAGTCTGTTTACTATTAATTAAATTTGCTATGTATCTCCAGCAGATCTGTTCTCTGATTATTTTTGTGATCAAACACAAATCACATAGGGCAATGGCCTAGGAGCTAGAAATAGGATTGCCTTAAGGATCACATTCAGACAGCCTTTATTTTTTTCCATTAATAACCTAATAACCAGAAAGAATTGATTTGAGGCCAAAGCTCTGTGCTTACATTAGTGTGCCTACAATGTCACTATCCTGACAAATTAGTTCATCAAGCAACTCTGTGTCCTACCATGTTAGTAATGATATCTATTAAATTATTTGACAGTTTTGTACCCTTGTTTATTTCTGTGAAAATGGGAATAACAGTGTAGTATTAAAATTTGATTTGTATTTTGTTCTATATCAGGAGTTACCTGCCATCCCTCATTTTCTCTGGTGGTGCGTGAGCTTGTGTACCTAATATAAAGGGCATACCAACGTACCGTGCCAGGTACTTAAATTGTGCACTTAAAGATGTACTTACTTCTGCAAATCCTAAATTACCCCAGCATATCAGTCTGAAGCTTGGCTGTTAGCGCTGTAGAGCAACGTTGCTGTGTTGTACTACGCAGACATGTGGAAATCAAGGCACCGCATCTCCTAACTGCTGCCTCTGGGTGCCAGGAGCTCCAATGTCCAGGGAAAAATCTGTGTCTGCCTGTGTCTTAGGGGGAGCAGTGCTCCCTGAAGATCCCTGCTATAAAAGAGGACGTCTGCTAATTTGGAAGAAAATAAGGCATCCCCGCCTTGTAAAGCCAGTCAGGGAGCATATAACATTTCTCCAGGGCAACTCGACTTCCTGGTGGTCCAGCCCAGTCAAAGTTTTCATGTATTTCAGTTAGTCCATTAGCAGTTTCCCCACAGCTGCTTCTATTTTACCTCTAGTCAAGCTACAGCATGATGGAAATGTCACAGGTTCAAATTCTGTTGAGGCTGCAGAATGAACAAATTCCCAACAGGAAGCTTAAGTCCATTATCTGTAATCAGGCTCTTGAACTTCATGGCTGGCAAACCTCGTTTCAGAGCATTAAGCGATAGCAGCGGCTGTTGCATATTACTAGATCTATTTTTCATTAATTATAGTGGTAATGAACCATCATATGGCACTTTTGTCAAACCTTTATAAACAAATTCATATCTAGCGTGTTACAAGATCTGCTGAACTTTTAATTTGAATTAATTCAATATATTTATGTAATGATATGTTGTGTGTCTGTCACCTTGGTATTTAGACACATTATATAGTTTAAATACAGAGAGATAGTAAATCTGCTGCTCATGATAAACAATATAAACAGCCCCTTTCCAGTACAATTTGAACTCTAAATAACCCAGTGATGGTCTGTAATTATAGTATATGCTCAACCAAGGAGACACATCTCACATCACATCTCATTTTAAATCCTGGCTAAACCAAGTTCCAGCAGGAGCAAATTCTGTGTTGGGGGGTCTCCTGCCAGACTGACTTGAACTCATCTCGGGAACACACTGCCCACTTCACTCCAGAAAGTACTTTGGTAGTAGTAGCAGTATTAAGGTTGGAAATTGAAAGTTCATCAGATAATTTTAACAGCCATAATTATATACAATGAACAGAGGCTAAATTGGTCCCAAATTGTGTAGGTTTTTAAAACTAATATTTAGTGGCATATCTTTGTGTTTGACAATCCTGGCAGTACAGTTTTTAGAAAAGCGTAGGAAAAATAACGTCTTCTCATTATCATCTACCAGCCTTATTCTTTCACATTTACTTTTGTTAACTACTACCCTCCCTGCTGAGAAAGGTACCATTTGCTATGAGTAAAGACATCAGGCTCTGGTCTTCTCTTTCTAGAAGTCGTTTGTCTGCTATTCAAAAGAAATCTGCTAGTTTGGTATGATGCAGTTCATGGTAAAATTTCTTTCCCGTATGTGCTAAAGAGTTCAACAGCCTGTATTTATTGCATCCTCTGCATCTGCTGAGATATCTGAAGGAAATCAGCAAGGTTAGTGTAAGATTTCTGATTAAACGATATTTCATTGAAAAATAGGGACTAACTAAAATCAAAGTAATTCATGGAAACAAACCAGTTCAGGGAAGGCATTTTATATTCAGTCTGGATCTTTTTCTCTTTATTATCAAAATTAGAAGCATTCTCTCTCCCAAACATGCAGAACAGCCAATAATACAGCGTCTGGATTCTCAATAAAGTGTGGTTAACTTCTTGCTCTGGGAGATTTGGAGCAGGAAATTACAATCTGAGCCCCATTGAAACTATCCAAACATCAATAAATAATTCTTAATTTGTCCAGAGAGAGAAGGTGATTGACCCCGTCACCTGGTGTTAATTGTAGTCATCTGCTACGTGAGAAACTTTGATTTTGTTCATCCAAAGAATAATCAGTCATTCGTAAATAGACAATTCCAGCAATACAAATTAAAAGAGGTCCACACCAGAATGGATGAAATAAGTTAGAGCACTGGGATGTGAAGAATCGGAGAATCAAGACAGGTTTCTGATAGAAAGCCAGTTAAAAGCCAGAGACCTTTTACTAAAACAGAATTTATTTGCGATATTAGAATTACTTTCTTAGAAGGCTATTGAAGATATTTTCCCAAGCAGGAGGTAGTTACGTCCATTCCAAATGAGGCATATAACTCAGTACCTGCACTAAAATGTTTACCGATTCCTGATTCAGTTCGCTTTTGTTAGGAAAGTCTCCTAAAGTCAAATGTCACAGTCAAATTATTTAGAAATAATGAGGTGCTCTGGCCATACTCACTCAGACTCTGTAAATGATTTATGGAGTCTTTCAAATGATGGATGATCTCTCATATTTGAATCTCAGAAAATATACTGTACATATATGCTATCTATTATTATTAAATTCCATATTATACTATATATTGTAAAATATTATATATTATAAATGTATATTATAGAATTTCCAGTGTTGCTTATAAGCCACAAGGTTTGAGTGACTTGGAAATGTACAGTAAGAAGGAGGTAAACAACTGACAGACCAAGAAGCAGTCAACATTTTCTGGTTTTCGACTTGGTATGTTCAATTTTGCTCACATTTTTTAGGGACTGGCTTTAAGCTTGTCGCTATTAGAGATGCCCAGTATACAAAGATGCTTATAGAAATACCTTTCTTTTCACTACCTATTTGAATTGATATGTTCATATCCTGCCTTTCTATGCTGAATTCCCATCATATCCATAGACAAGATACTTGCTCAAATTTCCATACATACGTGTAAATTCTCCAATCCAAAATTAAGTAATTGCTAATGTAAGCACTGGTGTGGAAGTTAGAGGTAGACAGGATTGTGCCAAGTTCACTTATCTGCCTACCTCAGCATATGGAGTCTCAAAAGCAGTAAAATAGTTGGTTTGCTTTTCAAATTTTATCATTCCTAGCATCTAAGAAAAAATGGTATTTTTAATGAAGTGAATAACATGCCTAATTGATATGCAAGGAAATATTCTACTTTCTTGGCTTCTTTCTAGATGTTGTGCTGCAGATCAGCTGCTTCAGTCTGTGACATTCCTTGTAACTCCCACCTCAGATCATCATCAGCTCTTTGCCGTAGCTCCTCTGGGAGAGGAATTGCCGATTCGATGGCTGTACGGGTTTTGCTTTTGCAGCAGCAAATTATGCTCTCCAGGCAGAAATCTGAATCGTTTAGAAACATTTCCATATTGGTCCAAAATAGCATCCTATTAGAGTAGGTGTTTGCTATTTTGAACTTCTGCAACTGCCCATTACTCTGTCTTTGGCATACGTGCAGCCTCTCACGGGCCGCGATATCCCTAGCTTGCAGTGCCACTTTATTTCAAAAGCCAGTTTCAGTGCATCTTCTATTTTACTAATAGGCCTATACTTACTTAGGGGTGCTTTGGCAGCATGTTAACATAAATTTCAATGTTAATGCCTCAGTGTGGTGCATTAGACAACTGTCAGGCTGACTGAGCCATGATTAACTACTCTTCCCAACGTTAGCCAATCAAATCGTGCTTTCTCTCGTGGTGTCCCAGCCTCACCCCTATGAGCTCAAATGAAGATATTTGAAGAGGTCTAAGTGGAGTTACTGGCTTGGCATATACTGCAGGAACCTTTCTAGAATGGTTTGAAAGCCCTATACAAATAGGGGAAATGTGAAAAATTATAGGATAGGATAGGATAGGATAGGATAGGATAGAATAGAATAGAATAGAATAGAATAGAATAGAATAGAATAGAATAGAATAGAATAGAATAGAATAGAATAGAATAGAATAGAATAGAATAGAATAGAATAGACTATTGCAGTTGGAAGGGACCAACAACGATCATCTAGTCCAACTGCCTGACCACTTCAGGGCTGACCAAAAGTTAAAGCTTGTTATTAAGGACATTGTCCAAATGCCTCTTAAACACTGACAGGCTCGGGGCATCGACCACCTCTTTAGGGAGCCTGTTCCAGTGTTTGACCACCCTCTTGGTAAAGAAATGCTTCCTAATGTCAAGTCGCGAGGGTGATCAGGCAGATCAGGTAGATCACCCTAGATATCATATTGTGGGCAACTACCTCATTCAAGTCTTTCTGTAATAATTACACTTTTACTAATTCTTGTGCACAGATCACTTTGTTTTACATTCACCCTGCAGCATATGACAGCAGGCAACACGCTGCTATCTTATATTTGCTGTATGTCTTTCCATCTCTTTGGTTCTTTTAGTTTATAATTATTACTCTTACGCCTGTAAATATTGCAACTTTACTGCTGTCTTTGCTGAAGACTAGTTTATTTCTGTTCACAACATCTGTGTGTGAGCCAGGTCTCCAGGAAAAGGGTCGTAGGTGCAGTCAGTTAAAAACACTGGTTTCATTTTCCTTGGCTGTATTGCCATTTAGAAAAATAGGCATTTTCAGTTGCTTTAGAGATAGTGTTGTTTTCTTTGAATGCAGTTTTCTGGTATCTGTTCAGCTTTAATTTGTTAACTGGGAATGCTGACAGTTTAAAACAAAAGCTTTGCCCACTGTTACGTTCAGCATAGTCAAACTGATTGCCAGGTGTCTCCCTCCAGCCTCACAACTAGCTTATTAGTGATCACAAAGCTTGAAGAAATTGTTTCCACAGATGTTTCCATTCTTTTACATCCCTTCAGAGAACTCTGTGTTGCCACCAGCACTGCTAGAGTGACTGATGGGCAGGGTGGTCCAGAGGGAATTGCAGGAAATCTCTATTTTTATGATCATGCCCCAAATGCTTACACTCCAACTGCTACTTTAGAAAAAGACTTGTGTACAGGAAAAGAAAGTACAGTTTTTTAATTCCTCCTTTTTACAGCTGCTGTGTTAAACACAGCAATTAGAAAGGATTTGACAATGTAACAACATTGTTACAGTGTGTAACAGAGTTATAGTATTTATATCTCAAGTTTAATATGGCTAAGTAGAAATATTTGCATATTTCTAGAAGGCAAATTGGGCATGTTCTGCACATTTTAATTTCCTCCCTTCCCACCCCTAGCACATAAGCACCAGGCTCCCATAACCTGTAGTCTCCTCTTAGAGAAAAATTGTATTTTTTACCTTTAAGCTTGTGTTGACAACTTTCAAAAGTGAGGATTTGACCTTTCTGCTGAGAGATTATATTGCTGCCAATAACAGATCTCAGGAAGGTGTCCACCAGATCTATTTTACATCCAGCTATGTAAGCTCCAAAATGGTGTAAATGCTTATTTGAGCGTGGCCTAAGCCGTGCCTGCCACAGAAAGACGCAGCTCCAGCCTCTTGCTTCCACCCTTGTGCTGCCCAGTCCTGGTGCCCCAACGCATGTAGGTGACCAGCTTGGGAGCATGTAAGGGGAAGGTAGGGGCCCTTCGGCCCCAGGGCTCCCCTTCGCCAGCCCTGCCTGCTCATGAGACCCCCACGCTGAGGTCTGCTTCGTTTCAGATGAAAACGTCGTGAGGCAGAGTGGAGAGGTTGTCACACAGAGCGGCATGTTCTACTGCATTGAAGATCTCATTTTGGGATTGCCTCCTCTTGGGTTTGTGAGAGGGCTACCAGATTATGTTTTTTTCCCTCTCAGATAAGCACTGAACAGAGCTTCTATTTTCTTTCTTCATATCTCCCACACCAGGAAGTCTCAAGGGTGGCTGCAAGGTGCCCCGCAGTAGTGTTCTCTAAAACATATAAAGCTTCTTGTTGGCACAGTAGTCCCTCTTAGGCTACCCGTGCGCAAATTGAAGGCAGGATAGCAGCTGAGGGTAAAAAGTGGCTGGAAATCTCTAGTTCCATATCATCTGAGTAAACTCTGTATTTACAGAAACAGAGGAGTCCCAGGAGGCACTCACACTGACTGCGCAGACATCCAAAATAGTTATGTAGGTTAGGAATGCAAGTTCTGGTTTTAGGCAGCAGGGAGAGGTATATGCCTCCAGAGGACGGCTCAGAAAACTTGAGGTAGGAATTCATCTCTTTCAGTCAACACTGAGGCACCCATGTTCCTGCCTTCAAAACTTGCATTAGATAACTCGGCTAGATACTGGATACCTCCTGTTCCCCCCACCCCGTGAATCTGAGAGCAGGTTATTAATACTGTCTCTTCCCTCTCCACCTACAAATAGGATTTTCCTCTCCCTCAGAGACATGGTCTTCTCTCCCCTACTCTTTTCCGCATCTTTACTTCTCAGTTTTTGCCTGTCCACTTTCACCCTCACACCCAGGATTTTTCTGTTCCCACAGTTTTTTTGGCCTTTCCACTCCCAGACCACTGCATCGCCTTCACTTTATGCACAACCTGGGAATGCGTTAGACGGACACTTCCAGACACCCTGCCTGCCTGGCCCTCCCTGAGATTTTAGAGCATGATTGAAAAGGCCGTGAAAGGGCAGGCTCCTGCCTGTAGATTCCTACCTGTGCGGTTACAACGACCCAGCACAGAGATGGCACTGCTTCCCCTGCTGGGCCGGATCATGTAGGAGCCCCATTTGGTGTCTTTCTACACCCTGACTAGTGCCAGATACCTCTAAAAAAGGTGTTAATACCTGTAGTCCAAATAGCCAATCACACAATATTTTTGTTTGGACATTGTGTAGTCAGCAACTGACTCATGCAGGAATTTGGATCCCCTGAAAAATCTAATTCCCGCAATTCAGGGAGAAACATCCAACCTTGTCTTTAATTTTTCCTGGTTATTCCTTTATATCCTGTGGCAATGAATTTTACAAGTTAATTGCATGTTGTTTTTCTTTTTATCAGACTTAAATTGTCTTTTGATCTCACTTTTATAAGGAAGGGTAAATGGGAGGCATCCAACAGACCTTCTTGTGTTCTGCTAGTTTGCATACCTCTATCTGCCATCTCATATTTGTCTTCTGACTAACCACTCCTAAATTATTCAGCCCTTTCTCCATACACAAGTCTTGCCATGCCTGTAGATATTTTGTTTTTTTCTTGCTGATGACTTTGTGGTTTTCTTGCAGTCCGACCTAATGAGCCTCTTTATTCATCAGATGTGTGTATGTGTCTGGCTGTCCATCCTGCTACCTTTCCCTCCAGAAATCTTCAGGTTTTTTTCTCTCCACAACAATAGCCTTTTTCACTAAGGTCTACTATCGTCCAGGAAAAAGCCTATGATGAGCAAACCCTATTTTCCCAGGGCTTGTAAGTTACTGGGCAGAATAAATGAAGATTTATGGGAAGGATCTGCATGTGTTACTGATGGTTTGTTTCTTTGGTTGGACACAAATTGGGTTGGTGAACACTGGGTCAAAGATACAATTTCAAATGTGTTTCTGTCAGCCTGTCTTAAAGCCAAATAAAACTCCTACTGGATAAATAGTACTTTATTCCTTCTGGCAGGTACATATTAATAATGTTAAAGATCAATTATTGGAAAAGGCTAATAAAGTATAAATCCATGAAAGGCTTGCAATTGAACTTAATCTTAGCTTGCAGGAGGCCCTTAGATTTTTAAGATTTATTGAGCCAGCTGTTAATAATATAAAGATGTTTGCTGAGGACTTATTCAGTGCATAGAAAGAGTGTGTACTCAAGAGGGCCATGAACTTTAATTGCTAACAGTACAAAGACAGGTGAAATGTTCCCATTAATCTTGTTATTCTTATCAAGACTGAATCAAAAATGGTAACCATAACTACAATTTAAAATTTAGTATTTGTTGAGCTATTGTGATTCTCAGCTCACAGAGAAATATTAAAAAGTAAAATGACATTATTTTGATATATTTGTCATCATGGCCAGAAAGTGTACTATTTTTATACAGAAACAGTGTACTTTTAATACACTGGCATAGTAATAACATCAGTTGATCCATTCTTGGGAATGAAATTAGGATCTCATTATAAACCTTGATTAAAAAATGACAAAACAAAAATCTGACCTATCATCTTCCTCATTCTGGAATTTCATAAAGGAATATTTAGTTTTCACATGTAAAAAAAGTCAAATATTGACTTTTTGAAAATATTCCTTGTTTTTCTGTTTCAAAAATTGTTTGACCTACTGAGTCTAAGTTTGTTGTATTTGATCAGCTTTACTAAAAAGTGTCTTTGACTTGTTTCCAGTTTTGTTTGGGGGCAGCATGCAATTGCATTGTACGGTAAAGAGCTTTACTCAAGGTGTAGTGAAGGCATATCAAGGTGCCTGTGAAGAAAGGGATTTACTGGTGCTGCTTGGAGTATTCACAGATAGAGGAAACATGGGACAGTTCTCAGTGTATAAAGACTATACAGCTCCTTTCTGTGTTTGAGGCAGGAAATCTTAAGCTAATCATTCTTCTCTAGGATAGGCTGAAGAAATACACTAAGCATGGCAGCAGCTTAAAAACAAATGTTTAGCAGAAGGGTGCGTGAATTCAGTTGTAGGTGACAGGTTTGGTTTATGTTCCTGTGGTCCACTTTGCTTTGAAGTGTGTGTGTGTGTGTGTGTGTGCGCGCACGTGCGCACTGGGGGTCAGTGGCAGGGATTTGCACGCTTATCCTGTTTGATGTGCTGCAGAGGAGTGAGCTGAGCTGCCACCATGTCGTGTTTCATCAGTTACTGCCAACCTCATCCAAGCGGACGCTCTCGCCCCGGCTCAGGTAGATGCCAGGCTGAGACCTGTGCCAGGGGTGCGGTGACACCTCCAGGTGCTAGGGTGAGGTCCCATATATCTTGCACCTGTGCTGGGGTGTGATGTAGTCTGCACTCGCATAGACGGCCTCGCCAGTGACATGCCATGGAGTACGGCCCCATTTGCACACAGCTGCTTTGCAGAACTGACCTCGTCCCCAGCACCAGGCTCTGGGGTGCCAAATCGCCATCAAATCTGGAGTTTCAGCATCAGGTCATGATGCTGTAGCTAATCCTCATAGTGTTTGCAGTTATAAAACCCTTGAATTAGAATCACAGAATCATAGAATGGTTTAGGTTGGAAGGGACCTTAAAGATCATCTAGTTCCAACCCCCTTGCCATGGGCAAGGACACCTCCCACTAGACCTGGTTGCTCAAAACCTCATCCAACCTGGCCTCGAACACTTCCAGGGATGGGGCATCCACAGCTTCCCTGGACAACATGTTCCAGAGCCTCACCACCCTCAGAGTGAAAAATTTCTTCCTGATATCCAATCTAAATCTTCCCTCTTCCACTTTGAAGCCATTACCCCTTGTCCTATCACCACATGCCCTTGTACAAAGTCCCTCTCCAGCTTTCTTGTAGGCCCCTTTCAGATACTGGAAGGCTGCTATAAGATCTCCCCAGAGCCTGCTCTTCTCCAGGCTGAACAACCCCAACTCTCTCAGCCTGTCCTCATAGGAGAGGTGCTCTAACCCTCTGATCATCTTCGTGGCCCTCCTCTGGACCTGCTCCAACAGGTCCATGTCCTTCTTATGTTGGGGGCTTACTCACCTACACATTTGACCTCCTAAAGCACACTTGCAGTTTAATGCAGAGTTTATTTTCCATGGCACTGAAAATGCATGAAACATAACTTATTTTATGTTATATTGTGTCATGGTTTAACGTCAGCTGGCAACTAAGCACAACAGAGTGGTGCTTTTATAATATAAATACATATGTATTATATATTATTTCATTATTACATATGATATCAGTTTTCTATATCATGAAAATAATACTATGTATTATTGTATATGTATGTTTTAAATTTTTATTTATTTTATCTTAAATAATTTTAATTTCTACCATTTTCTCTTTGCCAGAAAAGATATCTTAACATGTTGGTGAGCTGCTTTACTAAGTAGACCCACTTTGGCTATGTAAAATTAACATGTATCCTTGAAAGAAGATGTCTATATTTCCAGGAGGTCGCTTTCATTTCACATTAAATATTTTGCTTACTCGGATGATTCCAGTACATTGCAAATGAAAACTATAGATGGAGAGAAGGATTCAGAATGGTTCATCTCTTTAGATGTCTTCACTGGAGTATTGCTTAGCTGATGAATAAGAAAAATTCAAGTTTCTATGCACAAATCAGTTTTAGTGGACTCCTTAGAGTTGAAGTCAGTGACTAATGTAGCCATTTTCCATTGTTAGGAGAAAAAAAATCAGTAGAGTAGAAGTAGCAACCTCTGGATTTTTTTTTTTAATTCTACTTCAGTGCCTAGAGAGTATTACATGTTTTTGTATAACTTCTTTCTCTTCCATGTGCCACTGCCATACATCCCTATCTTCCTGTTTTTCAACAGCAATAAAAGTCAATTTTCACACTCATCTGTGTTTATCTCTGTGAATTATCTTGATACGCAAAACTATTTCACTTTCCTACATCTAAAAATATGAAGTTGTTTTGCATCTTGAAAAAAGATTACAAAAGGAAGCAAAATCACCAACTTGTTTTGCCTGTAATGACAATTAAGATGGTTTCCATCCAGAGAGTGTTATATATTTGAAAATGCAAAGACCTTTTGGCTGGAGTGACAACAACATCTGCAAAACTCAAACAGCGTCATCCATCCCAAGAATTTCCTGAAGATATCCTGCCAATTACTTTTACTAGTAGGTGACGATTAATCATAACCTGTCTGGCATCTGAGCAGAGAGATCCGATCCCTGACCAGAAAGAAAAGCTGTTCTCAGGCATAGCTGAAAGCAAATTTTGCCAGGACTCAAGATCCTGAGCACCATTATTTTTAGTATATGCAAAACTCAGATTATCTCGTATATCGGTATCTTGGGTTCTGTTGTTGATGTTGTTGTTTAGGCTTACTGTTATTGTTGAGGCCTTATCGCTGTAAATCTACTCAGCTTTTTGTGGGAGGTGCAGAACTCAGCTTCCTGCCTCTCCCAAATTACGCTAGAGATGTTCAGGTGATATAATTCATTGGATGACATTAAACTGCTTTTTTATAGGCAGAGAATAATGTTTGAGTGTATTGTATTTCAGAGGGTGAATTCAGGTGACCTCAAAAGACTGTATGTCTCCAGAATAGTCTCTAAAAATCCAGGTTGTAGATTTTGACAATCTTGCACATACTGAACTCAATTGTGTTTAATCAATAAATAGTTCTGCTTCTTCCAATGGAACAATTTACAAAATATGATAACATACATCATCTTTCTAAATATGGTAATATTGATCATCTCTCTATTCAGAGATATAATTACAGGTTTAAGCCTTTAAAAAAAAAAAGGTTAATATTCTGAACATTTTAAAGATAAAAATATATAAAATTCTTGATTTCTGGGGTAAATACTTATGCAAGGTCACTGGAAGTTCAGCCCATATTAGACCAAATTTTGCTGCCATAACTATGTAAAATATCCCACTGATACCATAGCAAGGGGACTATTCGTAGAGCAAAGGAACTGCCACCTGGTAAAAACATTGCAATTTACCTCCTTTCAAATTAACTGTTGCAGCATGGTCTCATCACAATTTTTATTATTTGCCCTCTTGAACCCATAGAGGGAAGTGGTTAATCCCTTGTTTGAAGCTAAAAGCATTTCTGCAGCCAGTTATGATGAAACGACCTTTTCCATTCTGTGACCTTTCTCAACAAGTGCTCAAAGAATAATGATACAATTATTTTCCTCTCTGAATACCCTTCTATTAGGGTATTCAGAAGCCTTAAACTCTATGAATGTCTTTTTTCTTTTCTTTTTAGCTAACCCACAGGAGCATAAAATACACCAATGCCAAGTATGTTACTAGGCTGTGCAAAAAGGCTGCTGTTCCTATAGATGAGTTTGTATAAACAAGCCTTTTCTTTTAGGAATCTGAAAAGGAGCAACCTTATTTTCACGTACTGATGTGTGGCTTAAGTGAGGTGTCGGTCATCAGGCTGTACCTTGAACAGCTTTAAACTGCCAATTTATATCAGTTTAGGATAGAGGCCACTGAATATATTTTTGTTATCATGTTTCTATAGTGTGACGTGGTCAAATACAGTGCTCCAGAATGTGTGTTGTGTTAACTTTGTGCTGTAGTGTCTGGTTAAAATTCAAAGTACATTTCTACGTTGATGATACCCTCTGGCCCTGGCCAGCTAGCTGTGGAAATTATTGTAGACAAATTGAAGGGACTTCTGAGAATAGCAATAAACACAATGAAGCTACTGGAAGGCTGATAAATGAAGAGATATTAGAAAACCTAAAATGCTGGTCATTCCCTCCCTTCCACCACTTACACCTCCTTGCGACTCAGAAGAGTAAGTTGTTAATTATTTCTATGTAGTTGGTGTTGTAAATCTGGATTAAAACTTATTTAAAGTCTTTAGCGAGTGAGTATAACTGCTCACTGTGCTGCAATACGCGTGCATAACCTGTGCCGTGGTAAGCAGAGGGAGCCCATGTCAAAGCACCCTTGGTGCTCTTAGTCGTGTATGGAGCCCAGTGGTTCTATAACGCTACAGAATCGGAGTGCTGCTTTTTTCCGGAGCAACTTTGAAATTTAGGATAATGAACTGTCCTGAGAACTGTTCATAAGAAATGACCACTACAAGCCATGCCTTTTCTCTGGGTCATACATAATTACTCTGGCCCAAAATTAGACCTTAGAAGGACAGCCTAAGGGTAGCCTAAATTGGGTCATACTGTTGCCAGTTAATTTCCTTTGTGAGTTAATACAGCTGCAGGCTAGATAAACCACATTCTTGAGATTTTCTGCTTATTCCTGCAGTTTTGGGGGCAGATTTGTCCTATTCGTGTCCTAGCTCGTTGCCTCTCTGTGCTGTTCTGTAGCCAGAGCAGACACAACAATTGACAGCCGTTGCAGATTCCTGTGTATTCTTAACAAGGGTGTGTAAAGTGGGAGCATTTTCAGTGAATTTATAGCAAACCCTATTTTGATGATATAGTGATGATACTAAAATGATTAAATATTGTTCATTTTCTATTCAGATAAAATCAGAGAAAAAACATCACAAGATTCATTTAACCTGTATTGGCTCAAAATATCATTTTTATTTAGAAGGAAAGGACGTTCCAACACATCAGCATTAAACACAGGCAACAGGAAAAGCTCTCACTAACATCTTCTTATACACTAGGACTTTGAAGAATGTGAAAAAGATAATGCAAGTTTGTGTATTAGTTTGAGCATGTACATAAGCTTTGAGCAGGGGACAGATTGTCATTAATTACATTTCCTAATACCATCCTGATGTTCTTTCTGTAATTTTAGAGATTGTCCTGATGGCACATCAAGGCTTTGGGACATTTTGCAATATCCAAGTAAAGCTTCTGTGTTCATCCTTTTACCTATGTAACTGGGCCCATTAGCATGGTATCTTTGGATACTCTAAAATCTCACAACATCCAAAAAGTTCATAGTAGCAAATCTATGTTGAAAAAGTCATTAGAAGTAAAACAATCCATTGTGATGATTTGTGATGCCTCCTTTTTTATTATTATGAGTCAGTCAGTCACAGTTGCCAGTAGAAGTGCTTATAGCTTAGAAATGCTAACCGCACCTCCATCGGTAACCCAAGTGACCCAGAGTTTCTGACCGAGGTTCAGCAGGGTAAGGCAGCCCAACATTTGCCTTCCTCTCTGAAGCAGGGAACTCGGGCCAACACATCTCTCACGAGCTATTCGAGTTTCAGGTTGTTGCATTACTGGGCTTCTGTTACTTGGCTGTAGTTATATGTCGCTATTTTAGTAAGATTGGACAATATACAACGTTACACATGTGAGTTCTGGGTTCACCATTTTATTTTTCAGGGGAACCCCCAGCTGTTAACATGGTGGCTGTCAACTAAAAAAGCCTTTGCTAAGTTACTATTAACAAAACTTTCACGTAACCTCAAGGGTTTCTTCAGAGGTACTAGGTGAAATGTCTGAAGTGGAAGAATTCATTGTTTGAAATCTAATTTGAAATGAAGTGTTCAAAAGTGAACATTGCAAAAGCTGCTGAGAAGATCTGAAATCTCAAACTGGAGTTAACAAGGGAGGATGCTATCTGCAAGGATAAAAATATGAGAGATATTTCTAAAGAATGAATACAATTAGCATCACAGCTGAAGAGACAATGTTTTGGAAGATCGTACACAAGATATTAGCTTGGAAAAAAAAAATCAAAGAAGTAAATGTACATCAGAAACTTCTGTCTTCTAATAAGTCATTACAGAGAAGTTTGGAATTATACTGCTCATTACTCACTCTCACATCCCAAACTTCCCTGGTGCTTTACAGCAAGATAGAGTGAAACTCAAGTCCCCATTAAATTAATTGAAATGTTGCTATTTGATTCTTCCTGATTTCCTGATTTTAGTTTTGCCACTGAAAGATAAAGAGGAAAATGTTGTTAGAAGCTTGCTAAAGCCTTCTTAAAATACAGAAATACCATGGAGATTTTAGCTAAATTCAAGTGGCATATGAAAGGAAGTTTAGAAGACTATTTTGCTCTCTTACTTAAAACAGGACAAATGGCACCTGAGGTATGTTGGATAAAAATGTGGCAGGGAGAGAATCATAAAGTACTTAACTTCTCATTTTTCCAGTATAGGTATGTTTAGATAAGAAAACCAAGCAAATTTAACATATTCAAAAGTGATTTTCAACTGTTGCAAAATTTTCTTTGGACTCTGATTTCATTCCAAATGGGGTTTATTTTGATTTATCCTACACCTGTTCCTGGCAAGTTAAAGTATGTTGAAATAATGTGCCTGCCTGCCTTCCCTGCCTCCGAGGGAAACACAGCCAGGGAGGGCTGCCCTAGGCAATGGACACACTCTTTCCTTCCCTATTCCCAGCTTCAGGAGTTGGTGGGGGTGGTTTTTGGGGGGGTGTGTTGTGAAGAGATGAAGAAGATGAGAGAGCAAGGTGTGAAAAAACCACCAGCAGCCTGGGAAGGCTATCTTCCCTCCTCCAGCTGTTTTTTAAATATGTGCCAGTGCGTTTTCTGCTCACCCACTTCCTCACTCTCTCCTCCCTTTGCCTCTCCTCGTCCCTACCCTCCCTCTAGAAGGGTATACACAAGTAGATAACTCCCTTGGACCAATGCCTTAAAAAAGGAAAAAGAGAGCTACGCTGCTGTTGGCTTCTTCACCTCTCATGGTCAGAGAGGACCAGGGGCCCTCAGGGGACAGAGGGTTCCCAGCAGGGCAGGGCAGGGCAGATGCTCTGTGGCACTGGCAAAACTGAATTAATTTGAATTTTTTGCAGTGGGAGACCTCCAATAAACTCCTTATTATAAGGAAAGCTGTCAGAACTCCTGGAATGGGAAGGAATAAATGCAGGAGCAAATCATTGACTTTTGTAAAAAACTGTCCTATTGAGAGTGGTTGAGCGTAACCAAAACCTTTAGTAAGCACTTTAATAATTTCTGGACCAAATGCATAATTCATAATATTTGGGCAACCTTACTCTTTTTTAAGTTCTAAGAATGATTTACAGGAGGTCACGCTGCTTTTCTAATGATAGCTGATCTGCTGGTAGCCAGTCACGGCTAATTAAAAATGGCTGTTACATTGCTGCTCTGCTCGGAGCAGCGTGGAACGAGTCATGTTAGGAGCCGGGGACACTCTTTCTTCAACACAGCCGATGTTGCTCAAGGCTTTCTGGCACACTCTGCGTGAGCCTCAGATCCAGATAAACACACCTAAATATAGGAGTTTGCTTGTAGGTGAGTACATGTGTGCTACGTGTCTATACTTTCAGTATAGTCAGTCGAGATCTAGGGCTTAGTTCGGCAGAGGACATAGACATGTCCCCTGTTACATGATATTCCCTGCTCTCCAGTGACTTCTCGTGAAGGGCACAGCCTTCCCAGGTCTCAGAGCATAGTTGCCGGACCTAGGGGATGTCTCAGATACCTTAAGGCATCTCAAATGGCACTGGGCAAATAAATTCGGGCAGCTGAATCGAGCCTTTTTTGTACCAAGCCCAGAGCGGGAGTCAGCTGAGCAGCCGGCAGGAGCTTTCCTGAGGATTAGCTGCACCTCTCTCAGTTGATGTGATTTCCTTGTGCTGCACAGGGAGTTTAGACACCTGCTTCGCATGAAGACACCTAAATTTAAATGTCTTCACATGGAGCTGAATCCCACCCCATCTATTTTTCCGATTTCCAGTAGAATTTGTGACTTATTTAACCTTCCCTTCTCAGTTACCCCATTTCTGAATTCTCACCCAGACCTGCTCTATCTTGTTGCTGTGCTCTTGAGACTTGTACTGTGCAGAGACACCCCAGGATACCTTACCCATTTCTGGCTTTTCCTGATCTCTGAACTTGTTGGATTTACATCTAGTAGCAAATCCAGCTTTTTTTGGTAGCCAATTATATAGTAGCCACCTATGATCCACCTGTGTAGTAGCCAAAGGCATTTTAAATGTCAGAGCAAAAGACAGGCAGAAGGTTGGCCTAGCCTAACACAGTATGTCCAACGGTGGCACCAGCCAACAGTGAACGGTCAGGGAAGATTACACAAGCAGGGTGAGCATGCAGCCATATTTCTCCATAAAAGTCTCTCGGCCTCCAAGACCCTGTTACATGGAGGCATCCTGAGCCAGAAGTGGGCTCTTAGTATTAATTAGCCAGGGATTAAATCTTCTCTCATACTGACTTTGAACCTATTTAGTATCTTGTGACAAGGATTTCCACAATTTAACAGGACACTCCTTAAACCACAGGTTGTCTGTACCCTTAGTACTGTAATAAGAGGGCAAAGCCATCCGTAAGTGAGTTCAGAGAAACCCAGGATGTTTGCAGACAAGGGTATTTGGACCTCAACTTACTTTGGTGGCGCAGCAGAACGAACCAAGGCTATTTCCCGTTGTACTGGAGCAGGGTAAGGAAAGAGTCTCCTGCTTGTAGGTACAGTTGGTCTCTCTTGACGCTCGCCTGTGGGGGGCTTTTTCACTTACTGGGTCATTCGTGACTTGTAGGAGCTACCCTTGGGACAAGATGAGTGTTCATACCCGACACAAAAGAAGCAAAACTTGTGTCAAAAAGAACTTGCTTTCAGTTCTTCACTGGCAAACATGGGGTTAGATTATCTTTGCATAGAAACATACAAACACCACAAAATCCTAAGATTTAAACCAGGTATTTCTTACAAAGGCTCTTTAAGCTTTTAAAGAAGGTCAGGAAATTAATGATGAGGTGGTGAAGTAACACAGAGCTTGTTCTGTCCTTTTCCACTCCCTGCACACCGGTGCGTTTGTCCCAGTCATCGTAAAAGAACTTCTCACAGCGTCCGAGTGCCATCACTGTGCCTCTTCTCACCTCCCTTTAAATGCTGTTCTGGCTCAAAGGGCAGTTGGCTGGTTAGTTCATGCAGAACAAACTCCCTCTCACAGTCTGAAGCTGTGACCTGAAGAAATAAATCCAAACACTTGCTGGGCTTCAACAAACTTTCCAGGCTGCCAGCTAAAAGAATGCTTCTGAGTACCCAGCACTGTATTTCTTCCTTTCCGGGAAATGGTACATCAGGGAAGTTGTGTCCAGAAACTACGTGCCTCAACCATGCAGTGTTTGTACTCATAGAAAATTAATGTGTGTGCTTGTAAGTCCAATTCCACTGGACTCTCACCACCTGTGTTTTCTTTTTTGCCTTTTCATAGGAAAGTTGCTATGGGAAAAGATATAAAAGGAAAAAGTTCTAGTCCCTCTACTGATTTGTACGGTTTGCTACACCAGGCTTCAAAGCTCCTGCTTGAGGTTCCTTCAACACTGCTCCTTGTATCCATACGTTTTCAAAATTACTACCCTCAGTTTCCACCCTGGAGGCTCCCAAGCCTCAGGACACCAGCCCTGACCTCACATCCCTACCTCAAACAGGATTCTCAGTGCTTGGAATTCCCACCCACTGCACAAGGAGTCTCTCTTTTGCCCCCTCATTCAGCTCATGTACATGTATGTGTTATTTATTGGTGCTTGGACATTAATGTTTTCTGTAATATATTTCTTTCAGACATCATTGTTCTCATCGCTTCAATAGCAGTTGTTTCTGCAAAAACTCAGGGTAACATTTTTGCAACATCAGCACTGAGAAGTCTTCGTTTCCTACAGATCCTTCGTATGGTGCGCATGGACCGAAGAGGAGGCACTTGGAAATTATTAGGTTCAGTAGTTTATGCACATAGCAAGGTACGTAATCCTAGATGCTGACTTTGTCTGGTTGATACCTTCACTTCATGTGATTCAACAAGAGGCCAAGGAAACAAGCATTTATCAGTTTGGAGTAGAATACCTAAAATTTTCTGAAGTAACATCAATTGTAACAGGCATCAGCACAGATACATCAGGCCATGTTAAATGCTAACAGTTTTTAGAATATGTTGAAAATGTTGTACTTGGTATGCTGTTGTAATTTGATATATACTGGTGAAGTTGCTGGAGCATCAAACTATAGGAGTAGATTTGGCCCAGTTTTAGAGAAAATTTGCATCCGTAGGGAAGCATTTAACTTTTAACTGCTCAAATGCAAAAAAAGTATATCGATGTTTTCATTATGTCTTACTTGAAATGCCATTCTGTTCAATCTTTCAAACAGATATTGATCTCTGATTTCTTTTACCTAGGAATTAATCACAGCCTGGTACATAGGATTTTTAGTACTCATCTTTTCATCTTTCCTGGTTTATCTGGTGGAAAAGGATGCAAATAACCAATTCTCCACATATGCAGATGCTCTCTGGTGGGGCACAGTAAGTACAGAAAAATAGTATGCACTGTTTAACCAGTATGCTAGAGCGCTTTGAATTTCACCTACTGTGGATTTTAACTTGGTGTGCTGTTCAGTGAATTGTTTTCACTGCCAGAAAACTGGTCTGAGAAGCTCCCTCCTCCAGCTATTCATTTGCACATCCATAGTTCATTTCACCCCATCCTGCAGAACAGCTGTTTATGTGTTTCTGCTGCAAACCAGACCACTGAACATTCAAGAGAAAAGAAAGCATTTTATTTTTAAACCCAGATCCTTTCAGTAATACAGCTTGTAATATGGTCTCACAAAGAGCTGCTTTGACCCAAATCAGAGGGCTGTAACCTGCAGGGCAGGAAGAGAAACTAATATCAGGAAAGAAAAAGGGAAAAAATTCTTACATCTGCTTTGCGGTGAATGGATCGTCAGCGCCCTTAGAATGATGTTTCGTCTTTCTCTGTACCTTGAGCACAAAAAACAAGAATAAATATTCCCATTCTGGTTCAGCAGTGTTCTCCAATTATTTTTACAGGTGTGAAAGCCCTGATTTAGTTGAGCTCATGCTTAACTATCAAATCAATTGTTTTTACTTTGTTGAAATCTGTGGGATCTAAGTACATGCTTGACTACCTTTCTGAAAGAAGGAGGATTACATGAATGCTTACGTGTTTAAATAAACAGGCTTTAAATGAGCAATGAAAAACTAGGTCTGAAATTTTGATGTTTCTTTATGGTGTAATGTGTAGGGGTTTTGCTTAAAAATGCGCTATAGCGAGCTAGACTCCTGCACTGTGTGAGAGTTACTGAGGCAGCTTAGCAAATCCGTCCCAACAAAGCCTATGGCAGAGCTATTGCCAGGCAGTATAAAACTGCTTTTCTTTTCCTTCTCATGCGGTAGAACAAACACCATGAGCTCTGACGGTGTCTGGGTAGTGAAATGATGCCTGTGAGATCATTAAAACTGACACAAACTAGAGCACTCATTAGTTTTCCTGGAATAAGTGCGAACCAGCCTCTGCCACCTTTCCTCATCAGAGGGATGCAGAACTGCTCAGACCCTCTGCTGACAAGACTTCATCTGGACTCAGTAGTATCCACAGACTCAGAGCATGTGTAGATGGAGTCTGCAAAAGGCTTTTCCAAAATGCTTTGAATCCTTGAAAAATATCTTTCGTAAGTTTTGTTTACATTTTGAGCAAAGGTCAAGATCATATCCTATTAGTAGGACTTGTTTGTGTATTTGAAATCTGTTCATCTGAGGGTTAATCTGTTACGTATCTTCCACACAGACTATATTTCTGTGTTATTAGTGCACAAAATTGGGAGCTTGGAAAAGCCAGACCCAGTAGCTCTTACTTGTGCATTTACAAATACACAGAAATATTTTTGCTGAAACTCGTTTCTCTAAAGCATCAATGCAGATCTCTGATAACATACACATTTTTATCCTGTAATCCAAACACATGTAGGCTAAAGCCATGAGAGGTTTTGCCCTCAGTTGCACCATGGTAGTTTTTCGGGTTTTTTTGACTTTTCTTCAAAAGCTGAGGTCTAGGTTTGGCTTAAAGCTTTCTAACCCGCCTGTATTGACTCGGTTGTGAAATATCTGGCTCGGGATGCTGGTGCCCTTGCTGATGGGTGCCCTGGCTCTGGCAGTCTGCAAACTCCATTACCCCTTTGGGGGCGGCAGTGGGGATGTGGTCCTGCAAGAGACCCTCCTGAGGTCGTGTAGGCGGGATGTGGCAGTGCGTGGGTCTGGGAACGCGTGTTTTCAGATGTTCGATTCTCCAGGAAACACCCTCTACCTCTCTGCAAAGCCGTGTGTGACTTAGCACTGCATAGGCGGGGAGTTTGGACTAAGCAGAGGACTGTACCCACCAGCCAGCAGGCGACAGTGAGGGGACAAACATGCACGAGGAATGGGAAAGTCCCAGCAAACTCAGACCTCAGCTCTGACGTCCGACTGAGGCTCGTGTCAGATCCAGATCCTCCTCCCTCAGCAGCTCTAGCAGCAGCAACAAGATCTTTATTTCAGACTTTGCTTCTCCGCTACCTGCTGATTGCGATTTTTTAAGGAAAAACCCTGCTAAGAAATAATCATTGTATGAAGTGGTGCTTAAAATATTTTGTACACTATGAAGTGAAGGTGGATGACTCATAGGTCAGATAAGTAGTGCAACTGAGAAAATAGGAATCTTTTCTTGACATCAGCAGGAAAAACAACAAATTATAATCAAAAACCTGAAAACAATCTGTATTGTATATTTCTATATCTTTTCTTCTTTCCCTGGTGTGTGACATGAATACATTTAAATTTTTAATGTGCTTAAGTGCACAAAGTTGCTGAAAATCAGTGTTCCCCCTTACCTGTTATCTTTGCCATTTTAATAATAGTATTTTTTGTATAATATGTAAAACAGTATGTGGGAAATGCACAACGTGCTTCTTAGTCATGGTTGTTTTTACTGCCAGAGTAACCCACATGCAGATTTTGAAAAGGTCAGATTGTGTGGCATTCTAGGGGAAATCAATGCTTAATCTCATTGATTTGTTTATTTGCAACAGTTGTTCTAACTTAAACCACAGAGTATCTACAAATCCCAGACTGAATTCTGTGACGGCAGAGGTACAAGAAAGAAAAGATTGCATTGAAGTCAGGCACAAACAGTCATCTTAAATTTCAAGCTTTTAGAGGCACTTATGCCCTCCACCCCTTACAGGACCAGACCCAGCACGCAGCCGTTAACCCATTCATTAATTCAGGTTACTTGAAGGCCGTACCCAGCTACGGTCATTTCACTGACTCCATTTTTTAAGCCCCCAGTTTTACGAAAGCTGAAAGGAAAGGCAGGATATGGCATCCTAATTTACACATGAATACTCCACTGTATTTGCAATTGCACATTGTACTGCGCAACCTGCAGTTTAAACATCATGCTAACATTACTATTGTGAATATTCTTGTGGTTGGGGTCCCCACAGTGCTGCCTAACACAGCAGCACACAACAGTGTGTGTTATACGAAGAGTTCAGGTTCAGAATTTGCTTCGGTAGAGAAGGTAAATTCGTTTAACAGAATAAAATAACTAAACCCTATGGGAACAAAAGGTCAATTCAAAACCTTAAGTATTTCGAAATCAAATCGTGCATGGTTTTCTGAGAACTGCTAGTGTTAACTAGAACTGTGTGTGCTTATAGTGGCATTCAGTTTGTACGTTAATTAGTTTTACCTGCAAACGTAATGCAATTAAGATTCCTGTCTCTCTTACACATTTGACAGAGTTTCTCTTAATAAGTCATTATTTGCTAGTAGTATCCAGTAGTTACAGTCAGATACAGAAAGGCTCTGGCACTCCACAGTGACCTGAAGGTGAACAAAACATCTTACAATGAATAATATTGTCACAATTACTAGCTCAAATGAGTTAATATTGATGACGTTGTTCCCATTTAATGTAATGATAGCAGGAGCAAACTACATTTTTTTCAGTTAATTGATGTCAGGTAAAGATTCAAAAGGTAAATGCTGCTAGCAGAACATAAAATGACATCAGAAAGAAATATTAGGGTAGAGGGGGACATCCTGGGTCCTGTCTCATCCAATTGAAGGCACCTAGGTTATACAATCACATTCATTACTATATTACCTCACTTATTATTAGCATATTTATTAGCTCCAGCAATGAGCTATAACAGAAGTTCTATCATCCTTGTGAGTTTTGAGTCTAGCCAGGTGGCACTGCCTGCCTTGGCTGGACTGTCCAGACAGCTCATTTAAAGAAGCGACCAAAATGGAGTGGTTTGCATCTGGTACAAAAGGTAGGACTCATCTAGCCCATTTAGCCATGTAGGAGTGTGATTCAGTTGCTTAAACATAGGCATACAGTGCCATGGAGGATCTGTTGGAGAGTCTGCTGCCTCTCCTGCATGTGGTCCCTGTTCAGATGCCCTGGGGCACCTCAAGTGGCTCTAGACATTTGTCTCCAGGCAAGCCTAAGTCCTACATTTTAGAATAGAATGAGTTACCTGCTGGAGGAATCTATTTTCATCGTGCATGTTGCGGTGACCAGGTCATGCTAAACATCTAAGCATTTTATTTTCCAAGATGAGTGAAATGAATCCTACCCAAGGAAACCCTAAAAGGTTTGGTTTATTGTCCTGGTTCAGGCTGTGGTGATCAGACACAGGGCTGCTCAGCAGGTATCCCCAGAAAGACATGATTTGCACACCTTGTTATTCCTTTTACTGTATCTTGAGCCTCTTTCACCACTTTGCTTCCTCTGACTGAGTCTCCTCTCAAATAAACAATCTGTCCCTAATTATCTTTGCAGGTTTGCTACAGATTTTGTAGTTCTGTTACCTAGTCACTCTTGGCTTTGTATGGTACTGCTGATGCAGTCACCTAGGTGCTGTTGTCCTTGCAAGGTTGTAATCCCCGAAAGGTCCCAAATAATTTCCTCCAGTCACCTTTGAACTTTGGTCACTTCTCCCATAACCACCCGTGGGATCCAGCCTTCCCTCACAGTGCTAGCTGTAAGTTCTGTCTGCTTCTTACATTGTTATCAGTGACGTCTGGAAATTTCTCATGTTGTCATGGTCTCACATCCAGTGGTTTTCCACACCCTGTTCAGTTAATTTAACCTCAGGATTATGCCAGTCAGGGCCTGGCCGGTGGTTTAGTCATTTGCTTGCAGCACTAACAAAGATGCAGAGGATTATTCCTGAACCTGACCCTGAAGTTGTCTGGAAAATATTTTCTTAATTGTGTGATGAGAGGAATATAAAATTAAGATCAAGCCCATTTGTTCGGTGTTGAGTAAGATGATACGGCATGGTGCTGACACCTATACACTCATGTAAAGGCCATCTGAGATAAAACAGCTCAAAGTGAGCAAGAAGCCACTGATATTCTTAATCATAGGCTGATACCATCAAGTCTTCAGAACCTAAAAGAATGGGGGGAAAGGCTTTAATACTGTCCTGTTATTTTCTTTGGAGAAATTCCAGAGATCTAGCCTGTGTGACTGCTCCTGGTTTTGGACCGCTCCCAGATGTCAGATCCCAAAGGTTCAAGTTTATCTTTGACTTCTGCGGAAGACAGTTCGGTGGCAATATCATTAATATGCAGATGACACTTAGTTCTGTTTCCTTCTTGTCAGCTCAGGCAGGAGATATCTCTGTACTTTCCAGCGTCTGGCAGAGATAGGGAGCTGGACAGAAGCCAAGAAACTGGGCTCGTTCCAGAGCTTCAAACTGCTTCACGATGACTGGCCTGGAAACGAATTTTGAGGAACTTTTATTCAGGGATTCATTTGTTCAAGTGCTTTGTTGCTCTCTGGGTCTTAATAGCCTCAAACTGTTCTGCACTTGCCCTCTGATGATAAAAGCTGGGAATACCACCTTCAGCAAACAAAGGAAAGCCAAACCAAGCCCCTCTGCCAGGCCAAGAGCGTGGCTGCATCAGCTCACCTCTGCCAGAAAAAAGGGAGCTGCATTCCTATCTCCCTTCCTCCCTATCACTCAATCTCAGCCACGCGCTGCCTTCTGCAGGCTCTGGAGCATGTTAGGTGCCTCCATGAGCTAACTCCGCTCACCGAAATAGCAGAAATGAACCACGCGGAAATGCAGCTAATTCTCTCCACCCTCCTGGGTTGTACTGGCTCTCCAAAGAGTCCAGCAAAAGCTGGGAAGAGGGGATAGGGCAGGGAAGTGAAAAGGAGCAAGGAAGGAGAGTGAGACCTGATAAGCACACAAGGTGGTGTGCCTGCGACCAGGCTCACATTACAAAACTTGAGACTTGATAACCACTTGAAATTTCAGCTGCAGCCTTAATTCAGCTCACACTCTTTTAGTCACTATGGCTTTCTCAGGGTAAATTACACCCGCAGTTTGTTCCCAACAATGGGAGCAATTAGAAGCACTGTTTACTATCTACAGAGCCCTAAATAGTTGAAATCTAATTACTTCCAAAAGACTTTCCTTCTTTTGTCCTGTGGTGACCCTAGCATTAAATGGAATTGCTATGGCCGTCTTGCCTAGGAATGAACTTTGAGGAAGCTGGAAGCAAAATAATATCTCTAGAAGGCATTTTCCCGAAGAATTCGTTCCAGCCAGAATATTCGCTAAGCCTGAACTTGCCCACATTTGGTACACGATGTAAAATAATTCTCTGTGCACATGTTCTCTGCTTAATAACAGGCCCCGGAGTCCTTGGCATTCAGCCTACTGTTGTCTATCTTTGTCCTTTAACATCGTGTGCCGTTGCCTGAGCACGCGCCCCGCAGCCTCCCAGCCGGCCTTCGGAAATCCTCCGCTCTGCCCGCACCTCCTGCTGCCTGCACCAGGCAGCCATGTGGGTCCAAACTACCCAAGAAGGAAGCGCAGAGACATGACTTTGTCCTGCCAGTCCAGTCCCCAAGTTTGGCACTGGCACTGGTAGCTTGGAGGACATTTCCCTGGGTTGGGGAAGACCCTCAGCCACGCACAGACATGAAGTCATAATCTTTTTGCCTTGGAGATACGGTCAGTAAACCACAACCACTCACCATTATTTGCATATGCACTGCATTTCTACGTGGCCTGTGGTCTATGACTTGCATGTGGAGAGCCCTCCCACGTGTACCAAACTCTGCCATCATCTGCAGTGTTGCTACACAGCAGAGGTGCTGGCCTCCACAGCACAGCTTTTGAGACACCTGTATGCTGAGCCTCTGATTACACTCGCCACGTGAAGGGATTACAGGTGCCCTCCTCTTTCTCTTTGACCTCTCCCCACGTAGGTCTGAGCTAACATTGTCCAACAGCTTGAGGTAGCTCTGCATCTGCTGCTGCGTAGCAGTCTTTGGACCTTCATGTCAGGAGTGATGTAGGTATGTCTGAGCTTGTCATAAAGAAGGGGAAAGGACCAGGAACTTCTTAAAGTTCCTTCCAGCTTTTGATTAGTGTTTTTTGTGTTTCAGAAGATGATCCACTTGAAATTGTGCCAATGGGCTTATAGAAAATGCAGCTCCTTCTTGTTGGTCCTTTGACTTTCTCTCATCTGTGAACTTCAACTTCCTTTTAGTCCTACTATATTTTTCCAATATGATCTCTGTGTAATTTATATTTGTGTAGTTATGCAAACACATGCAGTTATATTTCCCTGCAGAAAACAGATGAAAGACCTTTACATTCACGGAAAAGAACACTTTTCTGCCCGATTCACATAATTTCCCATCATTTGCCTCAACTTTGAGATCCCAGACCTTCTGTTTTATTATTTTTAAAACTTATTTATTGCTTATTTAGGTGTTTTTCTCACATTTATTACTTATCTCAGTTTTCTTCAGTCATAAACAGTATTAAATTTTCATAGAAAAATGTGTTATGTTGATTTATTTATGTTTGGTTTTCTTTTAGAAACAACTATATATATTTCATATGTCTTGGATTATTTAGTGGAAATGCTGTTTCATGCCATGTAAATAACCTGCAACTAATCTCTCAGTTTACTTCTGGTAAACCAGGATATCCATTAATTTCTTTTTAGATCACATTGACAACCATTGGCTACGGAGACAAAACTCCTCTTACTTGGCTTGGAAGGTTGCTTTCTGCAGGATTTGCTCTACTTGGCATTTCTTTCTTTGCACTACCTGCTGTGAGTATGCCTATAAAATTTGTAAAAAGGTAACAGAAACTTCAGTAGCTCCTACCACAGTTATGATACAAAAAGCTGAAGGAAGCTCTCTGCATGAAGAACTGTGTAAGGTTTTTTGCTCTGTGACAACACTGGTGAGCTGCTATCCAAAATCCCAACAAAAGGTTTAGTGTTGCTGTCATTGCTTGAGTTCTGGGGGCTTTCTTTGGCAAGGAAAAAACTGGGAAATAATCCTAAATTAGGTAGCATACTATTGTGTAAGGTTGAAATTCCTTTCTTTTGTTATGACCCGTGACTCATATATTACTGCTTTTCTTTCAGATTTTTGAAAAAAATCAGCTGATATGTTTTTCTGAATTAGATTCTATTGAAAAAAAAGTGAGATATTTCTAATAGGTTGTCTTGTATGACCATGTTCAGGCTGCCAACAGAGAGTAGTAGAAGGCATGAAATCAACCAAAAGTTAATGCCATTGAATGTAAAAATGCACCTATCATTTTCTGTGAATGATTACAAACATGACAGTTTATTTATGTTGCTTTTATCAATGGTCGAGAGATTTTAATGGAAATGGGAATCATCTAATGACTGAAGTACAGAGTAGCTTCAGAAATAACTTTTCATTTTTGTGAGTGAATTTCCTTTCTTAATTTAGTATTGAATAAGCATGAAATCAGAAGTGACATTTGTGTTTTGTTGTATTGCATGTAGTGCAACATACAGAAAATCAGTATTTTAATACTCAGATTCATTATCTATAGACCACTATGAAATACCTATGTTATGATAATACATTTGTTTTCAACCATATAGACAAACCAAGATTAAAAGTCAGCATTTTCCAACAGCATTGAATCATCTAGTGTACTGCATTTATTTCTTATTCTAAGTACAGAGAGTATTTCAGTATCTCTGGCATATTATAGTGCATTATAATTATAATTGTAATTATAATTATAATTATAATACATTACCTGTTTGTGAATCTTTGATATTTAATGGCAGCTAATGTAATTAATTCTCTTTGTTACCTAGTCACCACTAACAAGAAAGTTAGCGTTAGCAGAACTACAATGAACACGTAAAAGATGAATAACCTTACATATTAGAGATGCCAGATCTTTTGTTCTTCATGTCGTATCTATGTACAGATACTCATTTTCCTCACAAACACTTTTGTGTTGAATCTGCCTGTAAAACAAGATATATGTGTGAATCTTGAGCACCTCTAATACTATTTTATCCTGACTAAGAATTAAGTGGAAATATTCTTCCTTGTAATGCAAACACGTCCAGCAGAAATATTACACTCCTTGCAAGCCAAAGAGGGAAACATTCTCAGTCTGTTCAGCAAGAGTCAAATTTGTCTTACTTATTCAAACTTAAAAAAGCCAAAAGAGGAGACGTTTTATCGTCAGCTTTTTTATGAACAGTGGGAAAGAGTGAGAAGAAATGGTCTTAATCTGTAAAGCAAGGCATTTTCTAACTTTTCTAAAATCAAAAGTTATGATAAGCACTGCAGATATGGACTTTGAAGCCCATATATATCTGGCATATCTGGCAGCTGGTCATTTCATCATTCCCGGCTTAAATTCCTCTGAATGTTCCTGCCTGATGTTTTATATATATGCATGGCCCTTAGAGTTGCAGGAACATAGTGTAGCACACACCTGAGCAATGGTTGGGGTGAGTGGTCACTGGTAGCACCACAGATGTTATCTCACCACGAATGGGCACTCTTGTTAAGCCTTATACTATCATCTACTGTCATAAACGCGTTATCTGAAGAAAGCATACGGCATAACATCTTCACAAAACCTTTGTAGTTGATTCTGTATATTTGTTGAAAAAACTACCTACATGATGATAAATGGTGTATTGTGTTGCAGGGCATCCTTGGCTCAGGATTTGCATTAAAAGTGCAGGAACAGCATCGTCAGAAACACTTTGAGAAAAGAAGGAATCCAGCTGCCAGTCTAATTCAGGTAAATATGAAATCAGCAAAAACTTAAAAAGAGGTGATTCAAAGTACATATTGGAGCAAGTTTTATTATTTCAATTTGGAAATTTTTGTGGAAATAATGTTTAACAGATTGGTTAGTTTCATGAAATAAGTTTGCTGAGTGATTGCCGTGTGTTGCCATAATTGTGTATATAGGATTTCTATGCATAGTTTTTGAGTTCTTCTATGCATGATGAAGAAACCAAGTTGAGGATGTCAATTGCATGCCTGCAGTTAGCAAATTACTTGGAGAAATAGAATTGATCCCTAGACAACCCAGCTGACAGCACAGCACTCTTGCCTATATTAAGCTACTTTTCATCTACTACAGGGTTTAGAGTGCTCCAATGAGTCATAGACTTGGTGAAAATGAAAAGTGTCCTGCCCAGAGAATTGCTTTCGCTATTAGTCAATTCAAAAGCTGGAAACGTAGGCGCTAGCAATTCCAAAATGTCTGAAATTGTCTGAAGTGGTTTCAGCTCCAGTGTTGACATGATGGTGCAGATCAACAATTTAGAAAGATTTTTTTAGACAGAAGTGGCATGATAATTGTTAAACAGCTGCTTTGCATGGGTTTTTTCCTTAACTTACAGTCCTAATTAAAAATGAGAAAATCCTCTAAAGAATGATTTTGCACCTAGCTTTAGTCTACTTGATAGACTGAAAAAAAAAGGGAGGGAAATAATCTTCTAGCATCCTAGTTTATTTTCTTGGGATCCCAAGTGTTTTATGTGTGCCATTTATGCTGGTTTTTTTAATTCTGAAATAATAAATCCAAATAAAGAAGCTGAGCATGAATATACTAGTATCCCATGATAAGTTCAAGATAGATGCCAGACTGTCTTTGAAGCATTCTTAAAGTTAATAAATGTTTTCTATTGTTACTGTTCAATGATTTTTTGATACTAAATATTTGAGATTTCATATTTATTAGAATAATTTATAAATATAAATCCACTACTTCTGTATCTATTGTACTGTAGTTGAATGAGTGTCTGGGATATTTTCTAACACATATATTCTAATCTGCTTCTTCCAAGTTTGATTGCCAGAGGAAACACATAATAGATTTAGGTTTTGGATGTAGCTCTTATTATTGTATGACAGTTCAACCAAAATATTAGTAAGACAGCATGCTAAATAGATTAAGAGTAGCTAACTGACTGATTTCAGAAAGTGACTCTCAATGGGCAAAATCATTGTGAAAGGAAGACATTTATGGTGGGATATCATGATGAAGGCTGTTCAGCATCTACATGTTCATTTTCATGTTCAGCATTTTCAGTGGTCTGGAAATTATTATAAAATTGCTGATGGAGATATTTGCCAATAGCACAAGGCCTGGCAGAATAGGAAAGATGAGGGCAGGCACACATGAATGAACCCGAGGATGATCTGGGTGACTTTACAGCATGGAAAGATTAATTCAGATTATTACAAGAGGCCTCTATCCTAGTATTAGTGATTCTGGAGAGGATTTGCTGAAGGATGAGAAACACAGACGAGAAAGAGTGGGAAAGAAGGGTCAAGAGCTTCGTACAAGTTCTCAGTGTTACTCCAGCTGGTTTATTACAGTCCTTAGATACAGAACCAGAGAGATAACAAGTAGGAGGAGACTGATATTACCACTGTGTATGGTCACGCTGGTACTAACATGCTACATATCACCTCAGCATCTACAGTTCGTAAATAAGACTGGAAAACTGGAAAAAGCAAAGAAAACATTGGAAAAAATGAGTCCAGGACTAGAGAAAATTTCATGTTCATAAATGCAGGATGTGTCTAAACTGCATATCATTGCCTACTGTAAAAGTGCCTGGGCTTTTTTATATTGTCTGTTGAGGATATTGATAATGAACTAACATGGAAATCAGTGTAGTCTAGTTTATCAGGACAATGTCTATTTTCTAATCAATCTAACTGTAGAATTAGTCTGTGCTAACTCCTCTGTTGCCATAGATATACTGTCTGCTAGAGCCTTTACCTGACTTAAAGATAGCTAAGGCATCGCTATAGAAAAATGAAACGTTTCATATGGACATACTTTTCTCAATTTCTTTAGATTATAAGAAATATTCAGTGTGAATATTATTTGAGCATAAAAGTCCAGAGAGGAAGTACTGGAACCTACAGAACTATTTAATGTAGCAGACAGAAACATAACAAATAACCTCTGGCTATAAGACAAAACCAAAGAGTTTCAAACAAAAAATAACGCACAGATTTTTGACAATGAGAATGATCAACCAGTGGAACAACTTACAAAGTAAGTGATGGGTTCTCCATCTGTAAATGAAGACTAGATGTATTTCTGGGAGATATGCAGTAGGAAAACACAGGTTATTAGGCTCTGTACAAGAATACCTGGATGACAATTAATGGTTGACAATATACAGGAAGCACAGATGCTCAGCTAGTACAAATTAATATACTTATGTTGACACCAGGGAAGCTGTTCCAGGTTGTAGAACTGAGGATCTGTCTTACTATCTACATGCAGTTATAAATCTAAACGGTGAATACATTTTCAATGCTATGCTTTGGTCACTCACCTTTGAAATGATTTATTTTGTGTTTTTAAACATTTAGCAGTGTTTCAAACCACAGAGAACATGTCACTTTTCTTCTAAATGCTTTTTGTCTGGTTTTTATTATCATTTACAAAATGTATTATGACACTTTCGTTACCTCAGACTGCAAGTTTGTGTGGGTGTCCCCTATGGACTCGTCACAAATAAATCACTGCAATGCTTTTTTGAGCACCTTTATGTGCTGAATACCTTCTGGTGCTTCCACAAAGCCCGTAACTCTTACTTTACTGTGTAAAGTGTACTGTGATTCACCAAAGTTTTGGTAGGTTTTTATTGGTGTTTCCTTAATCAACCTAATAGAACACATCCCAGTCTGAGCAAAATCCCCTCTTTCCATAATCAGTGCGGTGGCATTGTCACTTCATGTTCTTGGATCCTTTGTGCTTTTCTATTGTTTCCCCATACCAGGCTTCTTGGCGGTTTTATTCTACCGACGCCAGCCGAACAAACCTGACAGCCACCTGGCGATATTATGAAAGTATTCTTCCTCCCCTCAGGCATGTATCAGTGCTATGAATGATAAAAGAAAGCCATGACTTGTATTGGTTACTAATCTGCTTTTCAATTTTTTGTTTCACCCCCTGCTCCCTCTTGCCTTGTTTTTTTTCTTTTTTTACCATATATCCTGCACGTAGTGTGTATGGCGTAGTTATGCGGCTGATGAGAAATCGGTTTCCATTGCTACCTGGAAGCCTCATTTGAAGGCCTTGCATACCTGCAGCCCTACAAAGTAGGTACAAATATGGCAGCTGGTGCTGTTCTCAATGTCTGTTCGAGCTTATAGAGAATTACTATTTGTCTGTTTCGTCTTGTTTTGTCTTCTTAAGTCCTCTCATCAAAAATTTCAACTAACAAATCAGATCAATATTACTAGGGGCCTAGGACAGTGGGACAAATACAAATCATTGCCATTTATCTGAGCACAGGCATTTTCCCCAAACCCCACTCATATACCAAGGTTAGTGTTTCATCCAGTTCCAAATTATCTTTAGGGAGGAAAACATTAAGTTTAATGCAGAGCTTGTTCCTTGATTTAAAGATGGTTTTGTGCCTGTGCCTCTATATAAGGCTACAGCTACAGAACTGCCTTTGTGAGGGAAGAGAGCTTTGTGGTATTCTGCAGGTGAATACACTGGGGAATTTGCTCCTTTTCATCATAACTTCTCCTATATTCAGTATTTCCTTAGGGCAAATTATGCCCCCAGTTATATCCACAGCTAGTGGAAGACGACTAAAAAGACGTGATGTCACAGTTTGCAGACAGGAAATATTTGATGTCCTCGTTTGGGTGAGAATTCACAGAGCACTGGCAGCCCAAGACTCTTCAATAATTCAGTAAAAGTTTTACCAGGAGGTAGTAGGTTGACTGATTCAATACGGGGCACAAATCGGGAAGTAAAAGATACTCAATAAAGATCAAAAAGCAGAGCGCTTAGAGCAGAGACGGGAAAGCTCTGATAAGCATCCTAAATGTTGTTATTGCAGACAGTGCAAGAGAATTAGTGGTTTCTTTCTCTCAAAGCTGGGTGATGAACATCCACATGACAGTAAAAAGGTAATCGTGAGCCAAAAAGTTCTGCCAAAAAGAGGTTTGGCTGGCTACCCAAAGCTGATCTTTGAATTTTAAAGAGTTGACAAGAACAGAGCCATAAGTAATCCATTACCATAACTGTAATTCCAAAATGCTCCAAACTAAAAGGAGCTTTTAGATTAAAAGTTACATGGAATATTGATTTTTGACATATACCAACAGGTTGAAGGCAACATTGGTATAAATGGATGGATATAAAATTACATAAATAATGAAGCTCTATCCCACCTAAAATATTCTAAAATATGACTGTCCCTCAAAAGTGCATCTACTTGTTATTTTAAATAAGCGTATTGCTGTGCTTTCCTAAAATTAAACCTTTTTATTTACCAGAGATAACTTTATCTAATAAGAGCCTACAGCTTTCTGTTATATATGTGTCAGCAATGCATTTTGCCTAAGTGCTTTGCCAACTCAGTCTGCAGTGGTATGTACTAAGCATGTTATGCATGTATTAAAACAACTGAAAAGTTTCTTTTTCAGAAGCACTGTAGTTACGAGTCTGGCTTGAATGTTTTTGTGGTTGCAATGTAATGTGTGTGTTGTACACTAATGAACATGTCCATTTACGTTTATCATGTATCTAACATCATCTATAACTAAGTAATGTGATTACTATCTGCATAACAAGTATGTTTTTCCCTCCCACTCCCTGACCTGAAGAAAAGAACAAGGGGAAGCGTCTAGCAGGTTTGTAGTTTCTTTTATTTCTTTTATCTGTGAAATCGCTGCTTCTTAATGGCTTTTAGATGTCTCAGGTTCTGTACAGTAGGTTCAATGAACTGTAACCATTAACCGGTAATAATCACAAATTGCATTTTTTTAAACTCTTTTCGATAAACTAATGCTGCTGAAATTTGCTTCTTTGTCCCAGTTTTTGCACGGAAAAACTAGGCAATTTTTTACTTTTCCAGCCACCAGTTCAAACTTTGAGGGGGAGCTCAGTTTGAACAGTGTCAGAGTAGCGAGTGGAGCAGCATCCCCAGACCCAGCTCCTGGGAAAGGACACGGCCCCCCAGCTTCTGCCATAAAACCAACACTCAAGGTTTCCAGGAATCGCAGTGGAAATCACAGGCATATAGTTGAATTTGGTTTTGTGAACAAGCCCACCAGCCCTCTGTTGCGGGGGAGGACCCCCTGACGGGGCTGGTTGGATGACACCTTGGCAAAGGTCTGTGCTGCCCTGCAGGAGCATCCTCAAGGCTTCCTCAGTGCTCTGTCTCCACGTTTCCTGACCTTTTACTGACATCTCCTCCTCAGGAGCGTTTTGGGACACAGCAGGTGGGGAGAAAGCACCACTGCAGTGGCTCACCTCCTCCCGGCTGCAATGGTTGCACTCTGGCATGGCCCTGTTTGGGAGGAGGCAGCCTGGTATCTCTCCTTAAATAAGCCCCACCATTGCCGGCCAGGAGGGCAGGTGGGGTTTCCACCCAGCCTGGATGCCTACAGCACGCAGAGGCAGGCTTGGCAGGGCTGTCCTCGCTGGGTAAATGAAGCCCTGGAGATGCACAGTCCTAAGGCAGTAAGAGGAAATGCTGCTCTTTGCTGTACTTATAGCTCGGATCCTTAGGGACAGGAAAGGACTCGGTGGCTACAAGAGAAATTACACTACCTCCAAAACTCATTAGGGATGGGAGTCTGCAGGCGTTCGGCAACCAGCACTGCGGTATCAGCACGATCAGAGAATAGCGGAGTTTACCTCCAAGCAGAAAACGACGAAATGCCAAGAAAAAAAGTGTCGGTGACACATCAACCCCTGAAATACATCCACCCCCGAGTTGTACTGTGGTTCACAAACTCTTCTGGGTTATTCAGTCAGGGGTGGAAAGTCTTCACATCAATTACCCATGTCCCGTTCCCCTTTCCAGATTGCTCCTCCGGTGCCTGACTCCATCCTTTTCCCCAATGTGCACGTAACTGCTGTTAGTGTCACAGGAACTCGAGGGAACTGGATTTGCTCTGAGATGTCCCTCAAGAGCACTTCACCTGCTCTGTCAGGGCTATGACTTTTCTTATACATCGCCTCCATAGGCTTGCTAGCAACATATTGATCTCATTAAATTATTACAGCCCGATTGAAACTTTTTGCACTCACCAGCCGTATTTCCTACTCCTTCAACAGCAACATTTAATATTGACTTGAGCTTTTTTAAAGGTGAGACTGAAGTGCTGCAAATTAGTGTAGGTATAAAAATGAACTAGTTAACCCCTGAGATCCTGGTCTACAGTAAAAACGCTACAGACCTCTCAGTGCCTTTTAAAAAAGGTGTGTTTTGTTGGTGGCTGTTTATCATTCTTATGCTGATATATTGCTGTATGTTTGTATCACTTAAAATACATGTGTTGTATGTGGCCTTTTGTGGTAAAAATATAAATGCAGACTGCTGCAAGGTCCTTGGAGATAACTGTCCTCGACTATTTAACTTCTTTCTTACTGCAATGCTGAGTGACTTGCATGGGATGCTATGTGAACTAAGTAAGCTGCTTCTTGTTTCATTCTTTAAATGAAGATGTGTTTGCACAGGTAGTGCATTGGATTGCTTTCTGAATATGCTCTTTGCTCTGTGCTCCATTCTAATAACAGTGGAGAAAAACTTTTATTACTTTAGGTAAAAGTTAATTGAGTTTTTTCCTACCAAAATGACTTTTATATTTACGGAAATCAATTCTTGCATTTTGTCATGTATAGACCTACAGTCTTCCATTAGGTAACTGAATGTTGCTGTGCATTTGAGTTGAGAGAGCTGTGCTTATGAGGCCATAGCTTCATACTGATTTTAAGAAAAGTATGTATGTTGTATTTCTCAAAATATTATACACGAGTATTCTAACTAATCATTTACCAAAAGGAAAGGTAGACAACCTCTCTGGTGTATCCATGCTGTAAATAAGATATTTCTATAAATCAGTTCTAGAGTTCTGCAAGTTATTTTAAAAGCCTATATGTTAAATTCTCTATCTACAAATGCACACACTGAACGCAAATAATATTTATTTCTGTTCAATTATACAATGTGGCTGAAATTCTTCCTGTGCAGGAAACTAGATCAAGACTGATGAATCTTACAACATCCTGAGAGCATAAGCAGTCTTAAGCTGTGCGTAGGACATGCATTGGGTGTCTGCAAAGGATGAACGTCACGCGTCTAGTGTTGCAGCTAGTGAGCCTGAATACGAATTCCCTATTCAGACAACTCTTTCTGGTGCAGTAAGGAGGAGTTTTGCCAGTATAGGAGCTCGGGGGAAAAAGTTGTCCCTGCTCTGAGGGAAACAAGTAAATTACACTCTGGAATTCTCTCCACCTCCTATACCATATGTTTCTAAAAATAGATTTAATGTAAACTCTCTGCATGCACCGTACGAAAAAGAAATCGCCAGTGATGCAGAATCTAACTTGAGGTGGAAAGCCTAACCCCTTACCTAGCAGTGGAATGCTTAGTAACACGGTCCTCTATCTCCCCTCACTCCTAGTAAGCTTTGTAGTAATAAACAGAAGCTCTTCAGGATGTACACCCCTCGGAAACATAGGTATTCAGCATCCTGCCTACTCACATGATGTTTGAGAATGCCAACTAACATCAGGTGCATGATTCATTTCCTTCCCCTCCTTAGTGCTTTAAAGTTCCTTACTTCTCCAAAGGAGGTTTCTTAATTTATTTATTTTTAAGTGCTTGTAATTCCCTTGTTGCTTGTTGCCTGCAATGACATTAATATGGTGGCGGTAATACCAGTTCTTTGAAACTCATCCGGTCGGACAATCGCAGTGTGCAGCACGCCGTGGTTTGCCAAAGCCCGGTTCCCCTTCTCTGCCTGAGACTTGAACTTTTGGAATGCATTACCCTGTGGAGATCTGAAACTGGGGTTGAATATTTGGCTAAAGACCTTTCCCCAAGTCCAAGAGGATTTTTAGAACCGTGGCAGTTGATTTCTCCATCTAATAATTAGTGGGGAATATTAAGCTATGACACCCTAGGCAATACCAGCAGTCAAAATGTGCAATTGTTGTTGAGAAGAATCCCCTTGGACACAGCCTGTGGAAGCTGTGCCTGCGTCCCGTACTGGAAGGTAGAGGAATGCATGTGAAATCAACCATCTGCCTCAGATGAATTCTGTGGAAATTGTGTCTCTTACCAAAAATGGTAATTCCTAGATGGATGGATCTTATGGGAAGAAACCCTTGATTTATAACTCAAGCTTATTACAATTTTTTTCTTACTTTTTAAAAATAATTTAAAAGACAATAGAAGTACAAACTGATGATGGAAAATGGAGATAAAAAATAGTTTCTCTTCATCTGGAAACTGTTTTGAAAAAGGAAAAAATATCCAAAACCCCTGAACTTCATTTATTTTTTTCTGTTTGACGATTGAACTTTAAGATATTATGTCCCTGAAATTCTCGTTATTACTCATTGAGGTATGAGATATAACACTACATTTCTTGGGTTCATGGTCCTAGCATGAGACTGGTGGAGAAACCTTGAACATTTGAACTTCAGGCCTCACTGTACTATCCATTGCATTTGCATTTTGTTCAACTTAGTTTAATCTCAGTAAAGTTGTCTGTAGGCTTGGTAAGAATCAGTATCTGCATTTATTGGAAGTAAACCACTGAAAATTGCTGCATATGTTTGCTTGCTGTTGTTTGCCACGGGTGATAATTTTTGGCAGTTTTAGCTTTTGTCTCGACTCAAGATCCAAAGCATTCTCCCTCACCCTCAGGCCCTCCAGTTAGTTCTGATTCATTTCAGTTTCTTCTTATTCCTGCTTCCACCAGCCGGCTTAGTACGAAAAGCTGAAAAATAAATCATAAATTGTGACTAGTAGCAAGCAGTAGTGCTGCAGGTCTGAGGCTGTAGCAGGGCAGAAGATAAACTCAACCAGAAATGCAGGAAGGTAGGTGGGGAAATAGGGGAGTGGGACTGGGAGGCAGAGGGATGCTGAGCTAACCAAAAAGTATAGTAAGATGGTCCATGGAAGACAGACAAAGCTGTGAGTATGGGAGAGAAAAGCAAAGGTTTGTAGACATTTATCAATTTAAGCATAAATCTATCAAGTGTAGTCATTGAGTCCAACAGAGAAGTGCTCGTTCCCTCTGCAGCGAAGCTACAGTGACCTCTAGCGTCCCTAAAAACCTATTCCTTCATAAATCAAAGGTGGGAACGACAGAATTTGAAAAAGAAGAAATAAGAACTAGAAAGTCTTTTCTAGTTCCCTATCGCAGGGAAGTTAACGTTTCATGCATGTACTGACAGGAGGAATGAGAGGCAAGACCCTACAGCTGACCTTCCAGAAGGCAAACAAATAGAGAAAAGTCACTTGCTTTTTTTCCTACAGGTGCCAGTTGTAATTGATCTCCACTAAAAGATGCTTCAAAGCTTCAGTGTTATCGACATGAATACATTCCACAACTTGCAACCTGCAAGAACAGGGGAGCAATAGGTCCAAAGAGGCTACCGTTGCCAAAAAAGATTGTAATAGGAAGCAAATATGTATGTAATCCAACTGGGATAAACTGTCAATCACATAAGGTACAAGAAATGATGGACAGACACACATCTGAAGGAATGCAGAAATGACTGGAGACAGCTGTCGTTCTCTCAGATCTTTGTCATTTAGGTCTGATTCAGGAACTTGTGTAATTTCATTTTCCTGATTCTTTCTCATGGTTTTTGCCTTTTGGACGAACATTCAGCTTAAAGTTTGGGAGTACTTACAGGGATATGTGCATTTCCAATGACCATTAACACGTTTACATTAATTCAAGGGATTTCCTCTGGATATCATCTAAAAAGAGAGGAGAAAAGGGGAGAGAGAAAAATATAATAGGCTGGGTCCTGCAAGAGGTGAAGGATTTTTAGCACAGCACTGGACAGTACTAATCCAGCCAGCATTAAATCAGAGTAAAGGGCCCTAAAGGCTTCAGTGGCTACTGATTCAAGTGCAGAGTACCCAAACATGCTTGAAAGGGCATAAGATTATCTCCACTCTGTATCTCTAATACCATCTCTACCCCTATTGCAGAAGCAAAAGCCAGACACTATATAGCCTATAAGGAAAGGGACTTTAACTGTGGGGAAAAAGCCTGGTCAGGATGCCCCCAAAATGCTCTGATTCAGTTATTCCTTCATGATCTGTTATTTATTGTATATAGAAGAGCCCTATGGCAGCGGGTGCCCAAGGACAGCAGCTTTCTTCTCCCAAGCATGAATTGTCCACTGCTGCAAGTCATACGATTTATGCTTGTGCTGAGTAGGACCCAGTGACTTCAGGAACATTTCCCACCAGTCTCAAAATAGGAACAGGGATCCAAGAAGCGAAGAACTGCTATAATCAGTGTCTTTGGAGAAACTCTCAAGATGCAAAATAGAGTTTCCAAACCATGCTTCCTTCGGGGGCTGCACTTCTCTTCACGATGCAGCATCTTCTGCATGCACCCTTGGCACGCCATTACATCGCCATTGCTACAAAGCAGATTTATATTTTTTTTTTAAGTATGAGGTCTGCATTTTAAATTAATATTTTCATTCTCAGTGTTGCACTTTTGAAAAATGTCTCTAGTACAGATGAAGTGTCTACTGTTCCTTTCACCATTGCCTCATTGCTTTGATTTGGAGAACTAACGATATTCAGGTTAAGTAGCCATTGTGTACCATTCAGCTTTTATAAATGAAATAACCATGTGTACAAATCATTTAAAGGCAGCCATTGCTTTAATTAGTACAAATTAATTGACAGAACAACATGGATTTTTTTTCATTTTTTTAATTTTCATTTTTATTTTTGAAATAATGGGATTATAAAATATAAAAAAATATGGTCCATACTGATCATTTTTATGGCTATTTTATCAATTTTCCTTTTATTTTAATTGGTTCAAAAGGAAGAGAGCTGTCCAAAACCTTTTTTACTCAAAGATTTGTCAAAAAAAAAAAAAAATTCATGCTTCAATAGCAAATACAATTTGAGCCATAAGAGGAGTTAAAAAAAGCACGGGGGGGACATGCCTAGAAATAATATCTATAATAAGAAGTCCATTTTGATTCTGTTGCTCATGCTGTATAGTATGACAATGCAATAATATAGTTAATAAATATTTTGCAGCTTATATTTTCATTAAATTGTACAATGCAAAAGATTCCTGATCTGAAATGCAATTCAGTTTTGAAATGCAATTTGTATTGAAAATTAAATTTTAGAACTCACTTTTCTTTCACATAGTAGGTCCTGTGGGTCTTTTGTATTGCATACGCAACAGCACACAGTACCGCAGGTCTGGGTAACAATTTGCAATGGAAATAGATAACATTTCCAGCACCACGATGTGTTTATTTCAACAATTATGCTTACTTTGGGCAAGGGAAGAAGGGGATTATGTTCAGAAATTATAGTGAAGGTATTATTTCAAGTGATTCAACATGCCATATAGAAATACATTTATCTAATAATCTTTCTATTGATATGCTCATTTTTTAGCATTCCTGAAAATTATCTCATTATAAGCTTCCCAGCATGTTCCTTGCCTGCTACAAACTGCATCCTTTCTGCTCTCAGTGATGTTTGTATTCAGAATGAAACGCTATGCTATGCTATGCTATGCTATGCTATGCTATGCTATGCTATGCATGGACAAAGATATCTGATTATCTCAACATTTCACAGCCACAGAAGTTGATAACTACTTTCCATTTCATATAATTACATATTAACACTGTATTTTCAGAGTGCAGTGGGTTAAACGTCTAAGAACCACATAGTCCATGTTAGCATTAGTTAATTAGCTGCAGAATTAATTTCTGTTGAAAACATCTTCTGGGCATGCTGAAGTTAAATGCAAAGACTTTGAGAGTACTAGAAAGTGCCTTAACTTCAAATACAATTATAATTTGCAGGTAGACAGTCTTTGCTATAGGTGTTTTAAAAGCACGCCCAAAGCCTACACCAGGGCAGTAGGACTGCAAGACCCAGTAACATCATACGATGAGCAGCTACTGCATTGCTCCCATCATCTCTGCCCTTGCAAGAACAGGACCACTGATCAAGACGACCATTCCCTTGTACAGGCAATTGAACTTAATCTTGTAGCTAAAACAAGGTTTCCAAACCTTGGTATCAGACTTCCTTTCTCTTTCCCCTTTGTCCCTTCTGCTTCAGGAAGAGACAAACAAAGGCAAAAATTTTAAATCATGAAAAAGCATAGGCAGATAGTCATGGGGACCAAAGGATGCTCATCAGATATGTTTGAACATGAGCAAAGGTAATTTAAGCACCAGAAAGTAGAAAATCTACATATCCCACATTTAGCTGACTGGAGGGGAGGGTTATAAGCGCAAGAGGGAAAAAAATCAGCTTACAGTTGGCCAACTGTAAGACCACAGGGCCACCATTGATCCAGCAGTCACAGTCATGAACTTGGCTGGGCTCTTGTACCTGTCCTAAAGTGCCTGTCCAATACCACCTGCAGGTAGGCAGCTCCCAGCTTCATCTCCAGCAATGACTTTAGTGAGCACACGGCGTATCATTACATTTCCATTAATCAGTCATCATGCGGTTTCTTGGATGTTTTGTTAATTTGGGTTTCATCTTGTCCAAGTAAGTGCTGTAACAAGGAATTCTGGATATGTGTGATTACTAACAATGCATATGAAATGTTGGAAGTGCCACATTTTGAAAAAGCATGAATATACTAACAGTATTTTTGCCTGCTTAAAAAAAAATAAAACAACACTACATGGCATGCAGTAATAATAGAATACATTTTGTTCTTGTTTATCTGAAGACATGGCCAGAAATGCACTGAGCTGGACTGACTAAGATGAAAATAAATCTATTTGAAAGTCGAGGAATAAAAAAAAAAATCTTAGAGATTAATCTGTAACAATTGGGTGAAATTTGTTTCTCTTTGTTAATTTTAATTTCCTGTACAAGGTTATTCTGTACTTTAAAATAGACTGCCATTGATAATGCCTCTATCAAAAAACAATTGCATCTAATCAGTTTCATTCCCAAATGAAATATACTCAATGAAAATAAAAGTGTGTAAGAAACAGATTCATATCATTGAGAATCTTTAGAAACTATTTCCTAATATCACATGATAAAAAAAAAAAAAAAAAAAAAAAGACAGACATGGAGGAACCATGAAATAAAGTACATTTCTATTCTTCACAGTCAAAAGCTAAGTTTTAAGGAGCGGGTCCGGATGGCCAGCCCACGAGGTCAAAGTATAAAGAACAGGCAGTCTTCAGTTGGAGATCGCCGGTCACCAAGTGCCGACATTGCCACCGAGGGCAGCCCCACCAAAGTCCAGAAGAGCTGGAGCTTCAACGACCGAACCCGCTTCAGGCCCTCGCTGCGGCTGAAGAGCTCCCAGCCCAAACCCGTGGTCGACGGTACGAGTTTTTCATGCCTCATTTGCCCTCGCGCGCTTCTCCCAGCCCGCTCACGCTCTCGCACACCTGCACTGTGAACGTGGCCTGTTTTTGGAAAGCAGAAAGAGTTGTTATTTGGGGGCAGAGACACAAGAAAGCTATAGCCTGCTTCAAAGAGCATGCCAACAGTTTGGGTTTTTTAATAAATCTTGTGTCAATGACGCATAGGGAGCAACTGGTGGAAAAGGGGGTCACTATGGAAAATCGCAGGTGGACTAAATGCATCCCATGGGTTTGGCTGCAGCAGCTCTGCCGTCGTGGCCCCTCTGCCAGCGCCGCTGCCCAAACCTCCTGCCTCTCACTGGTGGGCCATGCACCATGGCCAGCCGAAAGCACAGCTTGTACGGCACTGTTCCTCCCAGGCAGAGGAGCTTGCCGAGGAGCTGGGAGATGCCGTCTGACCTCCACTGGGAGTACAGCCACCTGCCACCATGAGACATCCTAGTGGGTGCTTTAAGTTTTACAGGGTTGTATCTGGTTCGGTAAGGCAGGTGACTTTAGCAAAAAAACCCAGCGTTATTCCTTTTATGTATTGCTTTCTACTGGGTATTTTAGATGTAAGAAGGACTCCTGACATGTGAAGAAGTGGATCTTTGTGAAAATGGCTCGCTGACCCCACAGCAGGCAGGAATGTAGGCTTTCCCGCATACTGCCTCCCCATGGGAACGGATGCTGCCCCTCTCTGCGCTCCATTCACTGGCTAAGGTCCTCTTGGGCATTAAACTAGCCACTGTTCAGGCAAAGATCTTTGTCTAAAAAAGCCTGTGAAAATGAAGACAGTGACTCCCCTAACCAGGGAACACCAAAGTTGGTGAGAGCAGCCCCCCGGCAGGCAGGAGCCGAGAGCACAGGACGAATCCAGCCCCCGTAGAGATGGGTCCTGCACTGACAGGTGCACTCACACAGCTCTGGGGCTACCGCTGCCACAGCGGATTTGGATTTGGGTTTCTCCATTCACCTTTTTCCCAACTTATGGATGTTTTGTTCTTTCCTGTGGGACCCCAGACAGAAAATAAGGGAAACAAATTTACCGGCTACAACAGGTGGCCGTGACCCTGACTGTATGGGAAAGGTACAACGTAAATCATTTGATCCAAGTAAAGAGATATAATTTTACACTCTTTCATTGGTTGCAGTCATGCATGTTACATCCAACAATTCTGGTGAAACTAATTAAACAGAAGTGCGACTTCGGTGTCTGCTTCCTTTTTAGCACACATATTATCACAGACATGTAGGCTGCAAAATACCCATTGAACTGAAATGCCCCATCCCTCAGCTGAGGACGTCCTACGCAACACATCTCTTCAGGAAAAGCCTGGGTAAATAAACATTTCCTGGAGGGCAAACAAGACAAACCAACAGTGTTTGCTAAGGTCATCTTTCCAGACTAGCCCTCCCCTGCGGAGACCTCTCAGATGCTCAAATCCCACATTTGGCTACGTTACAGTGAGCTGCAGGGGTGTACCAGCCACCAGGCTGCTATCCAGGTTGCTCACTGCTTCTCGCTCCGTTCTGGAGCACGGGCCCTGGCTCATGTCCCATGGCAGCTGCGGCACAGGGGCTGTGGGATGCTGGCCTGGGTCTCACGCTGATGTGGAGCTGGGATGAGGCCACTTGCACCGCAATGGGAAGTGAGAAACGCTCTATGTACCAGAGTGGGGTTCAAGCTACCCTGTCTAAATTTAGGCTTCCTACGTAATCACTTACATAGCGTGAGTGTCTCTCCAGAACCACGCCAGAAGTGATTTCATAGGTTAAACCCCCATAACTCGCACTGCGCCTGGAAGTGAGCTAAGAAGAGAGTAATTTGTTGAGCACACTCCCAGGGCATCAGTGGCTCACTTCTGCTCCAGCCCTGCAGCCTGCACCTCTCTTAAGCATCTATTTAGGTTTTCATCAGCCCATTTGTCACAGAAACATTTCCTCAACGTGTCCTCTATTTTGTTCTGTACATATTGTCGTTAATAGCAATGATCTGCACGAGAAGGTCGTGTTCCCTCCTATTGTCTCCTTTTCACGGAAAAGGTGGCATAAATGGCACCTTGGGTATTTCTGTAGACAAAAGATCATAACAACAACAGAGTGCTCGTAGCTGTGCGTAAACGCTTAAAGATCTTCCCGCTCCTCAGGGCGAGCGCAGCCTGTTTCCTTGTCAGCAGTTTCCAGCTACTAGTCCACCCTTATGAACTGGGGCCAACAGATATGACCAATTTCTCATCCGTGGCAGGAGGAACAGCTTCCATTGTCTCCAGCTTCTAGGCAAATGCCAAGTTTCCACTCTGGGACCTCATCCAGCTACTTCTAGGATTGGTATCATCAGAGAGATATCCAGTGTGCTCATTGCTGAAAGGCAGCTCCTTGCTACCTTACCCAATCCGTTGCAGGAAAAGTCAGGCACTACCAACCTTGATTTCTCTTTTTTTCTGGATGTGTTACCAGTTTCATAGTTTGATATGCTTTCTGCATTTGACAAGTCAATGAAAAGGAACTGGAGATGATGTGTTTTGTTTAGAACATCTTGCATTTTTCACTGGACGAAAGTAGAGTATTTGAAGCATTTTATTAATATCTCTTAGTTGCCAGGTCCTCCAGTTTCCTCCTTGAGGTATTCTCTGGCCAAAGGATTAATTATTTTGGTATGCTGATGTTCCAGCCAAACTAGAAGCTGGCCCTTTCTAGATGAAAGTCTGGGTACAAAACAATACCCCTGAAAATCTGGTCCTTCTGGTGATTCTTACATCCCTGTAGCATGTTTGGGGGGAGAAGAAATGATACTTGCAACCAACCTTTCAGACAGAGACAACATAGTATTGGGTACCCAGTCCAGCGTCAAAACTTCATATCAGTGACACAATGAAAAAATAATAACATCTCACTATGAAATTCCCCTTCCAAAAGAAAAGGCACTCATATTAGCTTGATTTTTCCTTCACTATGTGGGATTTGGGGTTGTAAACGTTCTTTCATCAGCGTAGGCAGAGGAGGAACTACCTTGTTATGAAGGAGAGATGCACTGAACACCATGTAAAAATAAAGCAAAGAAGCAAATATATAAGTAGAGGGTTCAGAAAGGAAGGGGAATTGTTAGTTTAGGAGGATGACCTAAGGCAGATCATCAACGCAGTGACTTTGCAGGGCTGACTGAGTTTTGATAAAGGATGCAGTTGGAATCTGGGCCAAAACCATCAGAAAGAGACTGCTGGAAAAACTAAACATTAACAATTAGAAACTGGCCTGTAAAGGGAGGTTTCTAATCCAGACAGGAGCTTATGGAGGCAGCTAAGAGGCTAACATGATTGAAAATGTAGTAGCCTTCCTCTTAGGCTACCCAGTAACAAAAGCGTACTAACACTCCCCCGCCGCATACTAAAACCACAGAAGGAGGGTTTCTTGGCAGTAAGCAAAACACATAAGCTGGCCACAGGTATCTCCCAAAAGGATTTTGGCATAGCAGCCTTAGAACGGTATGACCAAAACTGTTGCACAAATGGCTTTATTTATAGGTAGCAACAGTCCTCTGAAACTGCCTATAAACCATTTATTGCTATTGCCAAAGCGGGCCTGGCAACGGCAGCAATTATTTCAGCTACATATGTGCATTTGCAAATAGAATCCAAACCTGAGAAAGCTTTAATGGCTGGAGAGAGCTTTGGTGGCGTGGCTGCAGACAGTCTCTCGAGAGCATTTAACAGTGCAGGGGAGCTAAAGCAAAAACCAAGACTTATGTAATCTGATTTTAAATACATGTCTAGTCTCTGGTGACATGTGGCTCGCAACTGCCAGAACAAGAGTTTGAAGAGGAAACCCTGCACAAAATCAGAAAGGTGCCAGGATGGTGCATTTCCAATCCCTGTTACGAGTTGAAAAGGGAATTATCAGGACTGAGCAGATCAAAAGGAAATCTTCAACAATCAAGAATGGTAAATACTGAAGCTGTACAACGCGCACACTTAAAAGGATACAAGAATCGTACAGGGACCTGCAAGAGCCCTCCCTGAAGGGCTGCTGTGTCACACAGGTGAAGGTTCTACCGGACCTCGGAGCCCCACGTGGCCACTGCCATACCCGTACACCAAGCGAGTCGGGAGCCACCCCTGGCACCGAGGCCCCCTCACGCAGTATGGCTTGTGTCCCTGCACCAAAACCAGGGAAACCGCAGCCAAACTGCCCAGGGGGAACAGCCCCAGCACATCACAATACCCACTGGCAGCAGCCAAACCTGCGCCAGCGTCTGTGCAAGCAACTAAATAGTATGGGTGGTCTCATGCCATTGCTTAAGGCACTGTTGCCCGCCTCTCGTATTGAGCGTAGATCCAGGCACAGACTCACCTCACAAAATCTCTCCTTCCCTCTTTTCTCAGGAAGAGAACCTTTTCTGCTTAAATCGGGCTCCAGTCTTGCACAGCCACAGCTGAAGGAATGAATGGATGTCATGTTGTGCATGCAGGTCTCAGTGAGGGACAAAAATGCCCTGTCATACTTGTTTTCTACTGTCCCATGCTTCTAAGCCTCTGCATGCGTTATTGTGCCTTTACTGTAACCTAGGGACATTGTGTGGCTTTTTGAATAAAACATCAAAAGCGTTCAGCACTGGAGATATTACAAACATATTTCATTTGATTAATTAAAAAGAAGTCTCTAAGGAAATACATGATTTCTTGCACCATCCCTGAACATTATACGCTCGCACGACCTCTAGCCTTTCATTCCCTACAGAGTACTTGCACAAAATCCTCAGGGTAGAGTATATTACAATAACCATGGAAAGAATGCAATTGTGCGTTTCAGCCCCCATGTCCTCAGTTACTACCATGTAATTTATGCATTGCAAAAATGACAGGTTTTCCTTTCAGTAGCACAAACATCTTGACCTTGCATATGGTTCACTTGATGTGGCAAAAGTCCTTAGTTTGATTGCTTTTACATCTCCATCAACTTAAATTTGCTGATTCAAAATGAAGCTGCTCAATTTGTATAAACCCCATATGATGGGACTAAATGACATTTTGTTAGCAATATATAAATATGTGCTAGACGGGAGAGTTATTTTCTTGTGATTGTTTAACTCGATGATAGAGCTCTCGTTTATTACTGTTGTCACTGTAATTAATTAGGAAGATCTTATAAAAATAATCTGGCATTCTGATCTAAGCTCCGAGTCATTTTGTGTAAATAAGTACAGGCTATTGGTTTTGAGGCATTATTTTAGTTTATTCCAACCAAGATCCTGGCCATATGAGTCCATAATTTAATCTCTCTTTAAGAGAGAGGACCTGAGGAACCTGCTTGCTGAACTGAGTGCTTACTCGGTGGTCACAGGAGAATGATTAGCAAGCTCAGCTCCATGAGGGACAGCAGCAGACCACCACACAGAAGCACGATCTGCATGGATTTCAGACAACCTCATCTGCAGGGAAGAGTAAACAAAGGAGTTAAGAACTCATTTTGAGAGGACGCTCATAAAACTTCCCAACCACCATGTAACCCACTTGCACCAAATCTGAAACATTTGAGGAATGTTTTGTTTTTTATAAAATGCAAAATACAGGACTCTCCCAAGGCTACCTGAATCTAAAGCTGCCGTCCTCCTCTCTCCCTTTGCCCACGGCTACCACCTCCTTCAAACAACAGGACCTGGAAATCACCCAGGGCGCAGAACCTCTGTAGACCTTACGGAACATCAGACATCGTATCAACTGACATGTGCTATGAGGTCTTGCAGGGAGACGGTGAATTAGGTGCAACATTTAGCTCATTAGTCCACAGTTCTAGCTCTTATCATATGTATCTGCAATTTCTTCTACAGTTTTAACGTCTTGCATGTGGTGTATATAAAATAACAGAGATGTGTATCTAAAAATACACTCAAATCATATATTTAGTCACCTAGCATTTTTCTTTCTTACTCTTCTTACACAGCCATCTAAACTTGCTAGCTAATATGCCACTATTTATAATAAGATCAGCCATTTTAACTGCACAATTATTGTGCATAGAATGAATTGTTTTTAGAAAGTCTCCTGGTCCTCCTTATCATCGCTCAAAATGAAAAGGACTCCTTTTTAATTAAGTAGTGGGAGCTGTTCCATGAAATATTGCCAGTGCAGAAAATTTTTGAGAAGTTAAATAATAACTAAAGATAATTGAGAGTTGTTAGAAGGGAATGCTAGAATTTTAGATATTTGGAACTTCCCTGCATTATATGATAACTGATATCAATTAGGTTTCTGACCTTAAAAAATTCCACTTACAAAGAAAGGAAACTAGATAATTATACCCAGAATATGTAAAAAAACTTTCCACTAATCCTATCTTCCATTTTGGCCAAATCCGATCTTTTTAAGAAATGCTTCCACGTATAAAATGTTGTTAGGGATATTCTGTATGATATTCTGCTTCATACTGCACTGCAGTTACCAAATACCAGTTTTGGTGTCCTCTTCTCTTCCCCTTCTGGAAAGTTTTGCCTTTTTCAGGAGGAAGACAAGGGAGAATGGACCAGGCTACACATACAGCACTACTGCACTCCTCATAGGTACCGCCTGCAGGGTAGAGCCTCAGGTCGTGCGGAAGGGAAAGGGAGTTCCTACGAGCTCGTCCACAAGTGCTCCTCCTTCCAGGACACACCAGTTTCCTTCCTTTCCTGAGAAATTACTTTCCAGCATGGAAATGGCAACCATTTCATAAAAGCTCCTTGTCAACAATGTTTTCAAACCTTGTCATCCTTATTCCCTCTTTCTTAATTTTGCCACTTGAATACTCTTGAGTACTCTTGAGGGATTTTTGTGTCATTTTCTAGGCAAATCCTAAGCATCTAACATGAAGAGCACATCATGGAAGTTTACTTGTCCTGCCTCCTTCCTTCTTTCATGACTAGAAGAAAGCCTTTTCTTTTTTTTCTTTTTTTTCTTTTTTTTCTTTTTTTTCTTTTTTTTTCAGAGATCAAGGAAATAAATACATGATTCACTCCCTTGGGCCTCCTTTTTCTGGCCTTTGCTCTGGAAAGCATGTAAACATGTGCTGCTGCCTTTCCCTCTTTGGGGGACCTTTGGGCGTTCTTATCATTAAGCATGCGATTAAGTTCCATCCCAATTAGTGTTGCTTTTTTCAGATGGTTTTTCCTACGGAGCTTAGCAAGCAATCACAGTAAAACGATTTATGTGAACACTTTACTGAAAGAGAGTCATCTTGTTGATGGTTTAAAGCAAAGGAAAATTTGAAGGAAAATCACTTCTAGGGGTAGTGAAGGGAATTTGTATTCATGGTTCAACAAACAGGAAAATAATGAGAGTTTGTGAAGAGGTGAGAAGTTTCATGAAACCAATTTAAACAAAGGCAGTACGCTGAGACACATTTTATTTTGATAAAGGGAAATTGCGTTAATTGAATGAACATAAAACATGAAGAGGTTTGTACTTGCAATAATTTTTGAGGGAAAAACGTAACTGAGATTTTGTGTAACATTCTGTGCATTATGACATTTGTGGAAATACTATAAAATATGTGCAGGATATCACAATTTTTTAGAGAATGTGGGCTAAAGCCCTAATTCTCCACAACAAATGCTCAGGGTGAAGAAAGGAACTTCAAAGGCAGTGTAAAGCTGAGTGAGATGCACCTACCTTATGGGCATCCTAGTCAGCATAACAGGGGCTCTACATTGCTTTCAAAAGGGGCTGAAAAAACAGAATAATGAGAGTATTAAGCTGCCAGCGTTCCTTCTTGAACGAGAGGGGTTACCTGAGCTCAGCAGCCATTTAACAGGAAGGTAATTAGGAGACCAGCGCTAAAGCAGCTGCCTGGGCACCCCTGCTGCAGCAGACCTGTGCATCCATCCGCACCTCCCACAGGGCTACGTATCGTGTGATGGGACCATCTGATGCGCGAAAGCTTTGAATTTATGTCTAACTTTACTTGCCCAGAAATTAGATGCCCTGAATTCTCCACTCGTTTTCTTTCTGACCCTTCAGGCAGAAAATGAGGTTGGAGATGAGTGCGCCACGTTGGGGTGCTCTGCACCGGTGCCCTGGGCAGCCAGAGCGCTTGGATGAAGCTGCTGAGCAGGATGGAGAGCAGGCTGTGGAGCTGCATTATGAATTGCTTGGACTTCAATTCCCAAGTTGAACTCTGGATTTTGAATGATAGTTACAAACTCCGGCTTGATGTAACTCAGCAACTGTGAAAATTGGGCCACCATCTGTTTTTCTCCTTGAGTTACAATGAAAATCAATCAGACTTTCTTTTCCAAATCAGTGTTTTTTTTACCAAGTTGACACAACACTCTGCTGTAACATGAATAATTGAGAGTCATACACAGACTATCAACTTCAGGCACCTATTCAGATTTTGCTGTGTCTAAAAGGTGGGTACTCAGCCTCTGCAGAATCATAGAATAATAGAATCATAGAATGGTTTAGGGTGGATCATCTAGTTCCAACCCCTTTGCCATAGGCAAGGACACCTCCCACTAGACCTGGTTGCTCAAAGTCCCACCCAGCCTGGTCTTGAACACTTCCAGGGATGGGGCATCCACAGCTTCCCTGGGCAACCTGTTCCAGTGCCTCACCACCCTCAGAGTGAAAAATTTCTTCCTAAGATCTAATCTAAATCTACCCTCTTCCAGTTTGAAGCCATTACCCCTCACCCTATTACTACATGCCCGAATTATTTAGATCACCCACATGAGGAGCCCTAACTACATCCTACACAGTCAGAGTAAGATCTAAGTGCTTCTGAAGGCTTCCAAAAAGCAAGTCAAAGGGTCTATGTTGGGATCACCATACTGATCTCTGTGTTGGGAGCACTTCCATAGGACTATTCATGGTGTTGCCACATGCACTTATCAATGCTGGATTGTTGTTACTAGCATATGGCAGTTCCCAGAAAACAAATTAAAGAGTACAAAATCTTTTTGATTCTGTTCAACAGGCACATAATTACTTCAACGTCACTGACATAGAAAGCATGGAGCTATGAGGGTGATCAGAATATTGTCACGCTTTTCCTGATGCCAAAGCATGTTATTAAACCACATAAAATACTTCTAAGAAAGGACACTTTGTTTACAGAAATAATAAATCAAGACCTGTGTGTAACTTTTGCACAGAGCCATATGAAATGCATATATGAAACTTATACATTTTTTGTTGGTGACATATAATGTTTCAGAACAGTGTAATTTTTAGCCCATTTATTTGGGGTGATCATAAATGACTGGAGTCTGCATGAAGAATGCATAAATACTGTGACAAACAGGGAAATATTGAGACAATTTTAATGACTTGTGCATGCCTCTTCTATTTCTTGGTAATTGCTGATTTGTTGTGTGATTACATCAAAGACTGCTCTTCAGGAAGAAAGAGGAAGAAATTAAAAAGTGGCAAAGACAAGACTTTAGCCCAAAGTAAATGATGTCAAAGATTCTAAGATAATGGCAGATGCCTCATCAGTTGTGAGATAAACACTTTCCAGACTGACGTTTAGGATCAAAACACATCCTGAATTGTAAAGATGCTGGTATTAGAAAAGGGGAATTGTTTCTGGATTGTCAGACTGGCTGACACCTGTTCTTAGGAAGACTTGCAGAGGTATGTCTAAAACTGTATTGTGAGACACTTTGGCCATTGTCAAGACCAGATTTGTGAGCTGTCCAAGCAACAGACTTGAAAGGCCTGTTTAGCTGGTGGTAGAGCCTCCTGGAGAGAAAGAAGGACCAGTGCTAACACTAGGAAGGGCTGGCAGAGCAACCAGGTTCATGCAGAGCAGCTGCTGCCTAGGGTTGCCAGTGGAGCCCACTTGGACCATGCACAGCCACCCCAACACAGAGCAGGAGACACGGCCAAAGAGTATGGAGAAGGATGGAGAAGCAGATGCATGCAGGACTAGGTATGAGCCAGCACCGGAGGGTCTACCTGTCCCAGTTAATGATGGGGAGGGCTCTCTCTGGGAACAGGCAGCAGCGTGGAGCGGGGCTTGTCAGAGCCCGTAGCTTAATCCCATCTGGGAACTGGCAGGGATTTTAACAGCTGGAGGGAGCTGATGAAGCAGCCAAACTGGCCCAAACACAGCCCTGACCTCAAGGATGAACTCAAGAGGGACAGAAGCAATACAAGTACATCTCACCTCATAACTATGTTGTACACAACATAAGCTTCCACTGGAAAAATTCATCAGAATGTGAACTTTGATTTCAGGGAGGTTTTAAGCTGGAAGGTTTTTTCTCAAATTGTTACTATTCATTTCCCAAACTTTTTCCCAAGTCTGCTCAGTATTCTAAAGAAACATGAATGTTTCCCATGTGAATCAAACAAGGTTTATAGCTTTTCACAAGTTTTATTGACATGTGGTACTGAGTGCCTGCCATAATGAAGGAAATTCATGTCAGTGGGAGTATTAGGAAGAAAAAAAGAAAGTGATTTATTAGGAGCGGTATCTTTTTTGCAAAGCTGGCTTAAATTTATAAGAATTTTCCAGTGTCTGTCTAAAGATTTTGCTGATTTTTGTCTCCACACGTGAGCAACATGGAATACTATAATTGCACCACACTGTTCTCAAAATGGTTCTGCAAAGATACTCTGTGTTAAGGTAGCCCTTTTATTAATGACACTGTACTTGGCAAAGGACCCAGGAACCGTACCAGTGAGAGAACCATTCAGAAACATGTTTATTTTAAACTTTCAAGTTGGAGTCTCCCGTTTCACTGGGGTTGCATGGTTGTAGCTCTTGTGACCTTAGCAGAATTATTCTTAATTTATACTGACATAACTGAGTAGATTCAAACCTCAGAGAGACACTGGAAACACCAGTAGCATAAAAAGTTCTGGTTTCGGTATGGTACTTAGAAATGAGCTGGGAGATTTCAGCACTGGGAGAAGTAACTGGAGAGGCTGATCAGATGTGACACCTGGAAAGTTAGTGTTGTGGAATACTTAGAACCTTCGGACAGGGGGTTTTAGATAGTGTATATACCTATTCAACTAATTACATAGTCTATTTTAGCTAATTATGTTTTTGGGCAGGGATCCAAATCTTAGTTAGGCAGGATAGGTGGAAAGGCATGTATATTTTATCTATAAGATAAGCCAAGTCAGTAGCAAAGCTCGTGAAAGAGTGCGAGAAAAAAGCACTCTTGTCATCACTGTAATGCTTGTAATTACAGTAATAGCATGGGAGGGGAGATTTCAAAGTTTTGTAAGAAAATTTCACTTTTACAATGTTAAACTGAATACTTTTGAAGGTTGCATTTGACTGTTTCACATGTACTTGACGATATTATTAACTTGGCTATAAACCATCTTTCTTTCTGTATTAAGTTGATCTGTCAAAGATAAAACCTCTTGCTCTTCAAAGCTACTGTAGATGTTTCTCATGGACGTACCAGTTCAGCAACAGTCAAATAAGAAAAGATATTCTTGAGGGTACTGAACTAGCCAGAGTCATCAAAACAAATTATTATGGCCAAATATTAAATCTGTGAAGACAAGAATGCAGCAATACCAGTTCCTGAAGATGCAGCCTAGTACAATGCTGTTTATTCTAAGATAGTATTCCTATTGGATTTAAAAGGTAACATGAAATTTCCAGGCACTGCTGACTGATAAAGAATATTTTTCCTCTTTAATTTATAGTCTTTGTGAAAAAGGAACTTGCAAAAAAATGTCCTGCAATCACTTGTGTCTGATTGTGCTTCAAATTTGCTTACAATTGAAGTCCCCTGAAATGGTTTACTTGCAGTGTTACTGGATGACTAAATGTATGATTTAAATAACAGCATGAATGTAGGTAGGTACATAGGACTGGGAAGAAATCTCCATTACTGAGGGTTACTGAATCCCATCCTTTTTTCTTTATTTCATATGTCACTCTCTCATTTTAGACTCTCTTCCTTATGAAGCAGAGACACTTACACGTTGAAATACACTGACCTTGACTGAAGTTCTTGACCTGGGCATTTGACTTTATGCAGGTGAAGCGAGATGGTTTGGGAGGAAAAACCATCTACTCGCCAGCCAGGTTTCCCATTTCATGTGTCTTCGAGACATATATGACATAGGGGCATTCACTGACCCTGCCCTCCTTGCTACCTTCCCATTCCAGGACATTGTAAGCTTGTAAACCTTCTTGGCCGTGCATCAGTCCCAGTTTTCTTGTGTACTGAGGTTCACTGGCCACTTCTGAGATTTCTAGTTGGTTCTCAAATGGTAACTGTGGAGGCGGTGTTAGGAAAGGATAGAGGATCCATTTTCTTTCAGGCAAATAAATACAGTAACTTGGCTTAAGCTCCTATTGCAAAGGAAGGCTGAAATATCTACACGGCTTTTGACGTGTAAGGTGGCAATTGATGCATGACGGATGTCATTCTCTATTCATTTTTGGCATAAAAGAACTTTGTTTATTTCACCTGTAATAAAGTGTTGGATCATTCCACAGCCTCCTTAGTAAATGAAATGGATCTTCTCCTTTGTCTTCAATGTCAGGTTCATCCATAGTTGTAAAAAAATAACAATATAATGTAACTTCAGTGTCTTTTGATTCTGCCATTACATCTGTTAGCTCACCACTTTCCCTTAAGACAGAGAATGTGATGAATAACGGTGAGACACCAGGAATAGACGTGCTGGTACTAAACTGTTAATTCATTTGAAAAATAACAGGGCTTTCTTCCTTCCTAACTTTTACTATTTACACTGGAGACTACCCAGGCCTTTTATGACACAAGCGCCGAGACAGACAAGTGCATCACATAGTTCATAAACTGATGAAGCTCTGTCTTATTTGATTTGTAGTCCTTATTTTTCCAGAACCACTGTGCAGGCAGTTAGAAAACACTAAGGAAGAGATTTTTAAACACTGCTTGTTTAGTCCACTCTTGTATTTTGCAGCTGACACCAGCCTTGGAACAGATGATGTTTATGATGATAAAGGGTGCCAGTGTGACGTGTCAGTAGAAGATCTCACCCCTGCTCTTAAAACTGTCATCAGAGCAATCAGGTGAGTAAAAAATACTGAATTAATAAATATTTGAGATTTCTTTAATTAAGATACTAATTAACTGCATGTCAATTAATAAAATGGTAGTTAGTTGAACTTATTACATGGCTACATTTGTTACATAACTAATGCTAATATAGTTTATTTATGCTTCCTTTTCATCATTATTTTATTTAAAAGTTGAAATATTTTATCTGTTCTGTTATCAGCTTTTCAATGTCAAAAAATTTGCATGGTGTCGCTCAGAAAAGAGAGTAATGAATGCTGGTTTCCACTCTATTTCCTGTAATCCAAAATACTGTAATCCAGTTTGATGTAGTTTTACTGAATGTATATCACCTTGCCTGGAAAAGTTACTTCCTTTAAAAGTTTAGGTTTTTACTGCATTTCCATATTCCTGAAACTGTCTGTCATATGACTTTCATTGCAACTTTCTTCTGGTAACAACAGAATAATTACATTCATTCAATTGTCCAAAGCCTTGCCTGCCACTATCCATTGAACTAACTATAACCTCAATAATTTAAAACTAATAGTCTCCTTCTTTTCCAAGAAAATAGCAAACTACACCAAAACTTATAAAATTACCTGTACTGAAAGCTTAAACTTAGCATTCACCCTCCCGAGAATGCCAATGCTCTTCATCTTCCTGAATATTTGGAAGTGCAAGTCCTGACAGGCCAAATTGCCACCATAAAGAGTAAATCGACGAGGAAGGAGAGCTCAGGCATTCCCTCTCTGCTGACAGCAAACCCAAAGTTATTGCTGGGGGTCACCCCACTGGCTCTGCATCACCGTCACATCCGTGGCCCAGCACCCTTCTTGTGCAGGCAGGCAGGCAGCAGCCACAGCGGATTTCTGCAAAACCCTATGGGAAGATGAGGTTTTCCTGCAGGGACACTCTCGCCTTAGTTCTCTCAGCACTAGGGGATGAAAGAACTCAAGGTCTTTATCAAATAATATCATACAGTGATAACCTATGGGCTACTTGTATTTCCTTCCCCTTTTTCCACTGATTGCTAATGAAGACAGATAGTGAGTAAGGCCGTTTCTAATACTTGTCTGCTAGCACAGACAGCCCGACAGATCGCTTGCAGACATCTGTTCCAACCATTTTTCCAACCTGCCTGGAAATGACCTCACAGGACGTGTCAGATACCAGGTCCGTGTCCATAGCCACTGCAATCAGCAACTCAAATGTCACTGCCGAGAACCATCTCTTGCCAGCAACGTTTCAGCAGGTGACAGAAATCCTTCTACACAGTGGACACCCACCTACAAGGCAGATCTATTCCTTCAAGTGAAAAATGCTCAAATTAGGAAGAAACAGCATAATTCATTGGTTCTGGTGCCAAAGATCCTTGCCTGTGATGTTGCATTTTAAACAGACTGGTTGACTCTTGGCTGCAAGTGCACCTTGCCACTGTACTGCCAAGTGATACCAATGGTCATCTCATTCTTAATACTGTCCAAATTCCTTAAGATCAATTTGACATTTTAATGCTAAATTCATGGAGCTTGTTTTCAAAGGCACCACTGGATTGTTCAATGCATCACCCGCATCTTTGCTTGGTTCTCTTGGTAATTATCAGCTCAAATGGGAAGTAACCAAATGTGAAGAAGGACCTAGTTGGCAAACTTTCTCCACAGTGCCATCCACAGAAGCGTTCTAATAAGAAGAGCAAAGATGCAACAGTTTGATTGTTTGAGACACGCACTATTTAACTGATAAGAGTCAACTTTTTAGATTACCTCCAACTTTTTCTCTGCACACTTGGCTTACCAAAAACCAACTCATTTCACCCCTGAGGTTAAGAATAAGAATTCTGCATCTCCACTTGCTATCAGTTAGCCACAAATCTCTCTCATCTCTCCCTGCAAACGTTAGTGTTTCACTCGATTACAAACGGCACATACATCTTGCTTCAGAAACATACCTTTGTTTGAGATCTGTAAAGCAGTGATATACCATGACCTTCAGACTTTTGTTAAATGTTATACTTTAATCTCTCAAAATCAAGAGACTGATAATTGAGTTCATCAGGTAGCTGATACTCCTCTTTCTTAGTATTCAGAGTATCTGTTACCTGACTAGACTGGGATCTATGCAAACATCTGAAGAAGGATCTGAGACACTATATAGTAACCGTAGAATTTCAAGATGATAACATCTGCCTATATGGAAACTTTGTGCCTCATTTTGAAGTTTGTTTTTAGCAACGGCTTTGAATTGCCAAGGCAGTGGGGGAGGGTGGAGGCTTGTTTTTCCTTTCATGCTGGTGTACAGGAGCAGATGAAGACAGAAGGTACTTGCATAGCTTCCTGAAACACTAGGCAAAACACCTCAAATGTAAGCACATACAGTTGAATCCGTTCTGGCTACATCACCTTGAAAAACTGCAATAAGGGAGAGTAATTATTTTTTCCTGCTTAGAGCTGAGTACAAATTTTTTTATAATGATACAAATGGTCCTTTTGTTTTGGGGAAAAAATTAAATTAGCAAAATTAATTCATGCCTGTGGGGTTACAGAGGTAGGGCCTCTCTCCGTTTTGGAATCAGAAAGAACTGGGGTTTTTTCTGTGAAAGGAGCCTAGAATATGCTGGTTACTCGCCGGTCAGACAGCCTTCAAGTAGGAAAAGACAAAAACTGGATTAGTTGTAATCTTTCATTTTGGTAATTTCAAAGTGTACTGCTTCAGTTTTAACCTTGCTTATTTACCTCTATCCCAGGACTACCTTGTTCTTCAAAACAACTTTTTGATTTTAAACAAACAACACCGCCAAACTTTCATTTTGAAATGGTCAAAACAAGAGATGGAAAAAATAGTCCTTTCCTGAAAAACCACTTCAATTTTTTAACACATTGGCCCTTTCCAAAAAACAGGACTCCCAACCAGTCCTACTGAAGACCCACTGGGCAGAGCTGCCTGGTAACATGCCAAGCTGTCAGCCTCCTCTCAAAGCCCCTCAAGCTGAGCCTTCCACAGCCCGTCTCTGATGTTGCCCACCTCCACCACCACCCCTACTACAAACTCTCCATCAGGAAAGACTGAGGCAGTAGAGAAAGTAAGGAAAAGCTGCTCGATGCATTTGCACAATGTTGGGTGAGCAGGGAGCAGGCGGGCAGCGTGGCGAAACGTGGCGTGCTCCACAGCGTGCCTTGGGCCAGGCCAGCATCAGTCCTCCTCCTCCGCAGCCTCCAGCTGGGATGGGAGCAGTGCATGAAGCGGTTCTTGCTAGCAGTACACTGAGCCTTTGTACTAGCAGGTTTTTGTAGCACTACAGAACTGGCCCTAGTCTTGTCGTGAACTAAAAGCCATTAATATCCTGCAGAGTTCCTGGATACTAACAAAAAAACATTGCATTTTGCAGCTCTCTCTGATAGTTCACAATGATGGATGTATATAAAAGAGACTAAAAAGAAGATGAGGATACCTTGCTTCCACATATTGCGATATCTCTGATCATTTTTCATAGCAAGAGGCACTAAATTCTGTAATACTTGCCACAATGGAAAGGATGGAATTATTTTACTATTTATGGAATATAAAATTAGATTTGAGAAGCATAAATAAAAATGCAGTAGGGAATAACTGCAATGGCAGGAAGATGAACTTGCTGACCTAAGAGGTCTTTCTCTCTTTAACTCTAGTGATTGCATAGATATATTTTCATTTGTTGTTAATAAGAAATAATAATAATAAATGTAGGTAAACATAATGAAACTTGAGAATTCTTGAGCTGATAAGCTGTATAGTTGAATAGTCATACATATTTAATAGCCAAAGAAGGGAAATAGAATTTACCATTTATGTTCAGTCTTTGAAATGTTTCTGCTACACATGTAATTTTAGCAGCCATTATGGTTCAATGGTGGTGTTTCAGAATCCTCTGTTTCTTTTAAATCCCAACCCATTGTATATTTTCTGCCCAGATGGTCTTCAGAGTCTAGGCAAGGCTCTTAGATGTGTCCTTCACTACGACAGCGCTGTGCTTGGGAGAAAACAGTGTCTCTGGCTCCTAGGGGATGGGTTAGTCCAGGTCAAGACCTGAGAGAGGAGGCAATTTTGACCCACTCACCCCGCACGTAGTGGAACTCCCTCTCAACCACCTTTGTCTGTTGGCCTCTCTATTTTGGATCCCGATCTCTTCTGCACGTTGCAAGTTTACCAAGAAGAAGGGTTATTTGGCAAGCTAAGGGTAGAGAGATGGAGGAACCGGCAGGAACAACTACATCTCTGTGTGCACCTGCTTTCCTGATGTAGTAAGCGAGCAAACAACCTATGGGCACCTCACCTAGCTATGGGTAAAACAACCTACCTGCCTTTTAATCTTTAAGGCAGGAACCATGTGTGAGTTTAGCTGAATCCCAGTAGAATTAAGCTCCATTTCTTCCTGAGACAGCGACAAGACTGACAAGATACAGGTTTAAAAAAATAACAAGAACGACAGGGCTGCAATGAGGATCAGAGGTGTTCCGGTGGCAGTCTCAGTAAAGTGCACTAATGACAAGCAGAATAGCTTTTCATACTGGAAGGGGCAACACGAATGGAAAATAAAATGCAACAAATGTCAGGAAAGATTTGCAACCCACACGTTCAGAAAACACTGTCATTCTAGATCAGTGCTGGTCCTGCATTTGACAAGAGTTAAATGAAATGGATGCTGCTTTTGGCTGCTAGGGGTCAATAAGACAAAAGTTGGTACTGGACCTGTAACTTTCTAAAAATTATCAGGGCAAGTAAAGATTAGCGGGACCTGTGATTTAGACATTAACTATAGACAAAGCGCTTTGATATTGGTCTTATTCAACGCAAAAGACGTTTTTTCTGCTGTCCTCTGGATGCATCATTGAAATAGGCTACTTTTTATGGCCAATTCTCACTGGAAAATTGTCACCCTTGTGACTTGCGTAGGTTTACAACAGCGTATTGCCTATCACATTAGATTTGAGTTATAAAATACCACCTCACTACACAGCAGACAGCGATTTAAAAACACAAGTAATGTTTTAAAAAATCATGGGGACTAGACGCTTGGTTCCTTCGGGTTAATTCTTACTTTCAATTCCTGCTGTTTGCTCAGCGCCAGCGGTTCGGTGCTGCCCCTGGCGACTCCGTGCCGTTTCTGGCGAGTCTCGTTTGCCCCCTTGCGGGCCAAGCAGCAAAGGCAGCCCGAGCCGCCGTTCGCTTGCCCGGTTCCTCCCCATCGCGTCAAGGGCCGGTGCTTCAAGTACTTGGGGTATGAAGAACTTTGTGCTCATTTTCCCTTTTTTCACAGGTAGGTTATCCACCTGTGCCTGCTTAACTGAACACAAGAACACACCAGAATAGGCAACTTTTTATTTTAGAAGCACGAGTGAAGGAGGCTCAAAGGCTTTTTTGTTCATTATTTTTTAATACGCTCTATATAGCTGTAATAATCTCAGGATGGGTGTTCAAGCCTATGAAGTTCAATTACATAGTTATTCCAAGATATAGAAAAAGAACTGAATTTTTAAAATTGACAGTAAATAGCTATGGAGAATCAAATAAATTTAATAACTGCAAAGCAGTTGCTAGGCTCCGTCTCTGAAAGAATTCAGGTTTTCTGTTTCTTAATTAACTTTCAGGATTTTAAAATGTCAGTCTTTTATAACCCTTCATTTTTTTTGCACAGTTTTTGCAATATTCCATATATTTGAAGCAAAAAGAAGTAAGCAATACCAGTCTGTTCCAAACCTTGCTGAAGTTAATTAAGATAGCATCACATGAGCTAATAACTAAACCAGAAATAGCACAGTTACTCCTCACTGATAGAGCCATGATGCTTTCAGTCCTGTGTTTGACTTCTGAACATTATGAACAAACTGCCTTGATAACCAAAAAAGCTATTATAAAGCTGCAAAGCAGTGTGCACAGTGATTAAGAAGCTTCTATGGCTGTTAATAAAAATTAGTTTTCTGTCTCTTCTCTTGTAAAATCACTCAGTTGTGGTAAATTCAGTTGTCTTCAATAATGCTATTAATTCTCTGGCTCAGCTTTTCTAACAGAGTTTTGTATTTTTACTTTATCAAGAGCATGAAGTAAAAAATTGTGACCACCAAAACAGAGAGAATAGCAAAAACGTTATACTTTCTTCTATGTCAGCTACATCATTTGCTGTTTGTAACCTGAATAAAGAACTAGATTCCAGGAGATTGTCTGCTCTGCCAGACTATTATCTTGGCATCATTTGACAGCTAAAAGAAAAAAGAAATCTGCATCCTGTCTTCAGAGGCCTTCAGATTACAAAAGATGCCGAAAGCCATTAGTCTGTGGAACTGGCTGACAATGGAAAAGAGGAAAGTGCATCATCTGACATATTTAAAACTGCATGGAGATCAGTCCTGAACTGTCAAAGTGATGGACTGCTCCTAATGGGCCTTTTCCATTTTTAATTTCTATAATCAGTATCATACTTCAATACCAGTGACAAGCAATTTCATTTTTAACTGGAAATTACCAGAATGGGAAATATCAACAACCTAAGCACTGTGGGAAAAGGCTGATATTATTTGGAAGAACATTTATGTATAATACAGAAAACATTAGAGGATTACTATATATTGTTAATCTGACTCTACATACATTGTGTCTGTCCTAACTATAAATAGTATGGTTTTCCTAAATTCCACTAAAACACCACTAATGTATTTTTATCACAGAGTGAGTGCCATGTTTTGGTTTTTATTATCATTCATTGTCTTATAGCTGCTAAATACATAATATAATAAATATGGAGGGAATGCATTAGCATGAAATTGGGATTTGGAATCGGATACCAATTTACTGTCTGTGCTTTTTTAATTGCAATAGATAGCAAATATCAGCAGTTTGGCCCTAATGGGGATTCATAAGCTCTGTAACACAGACCAGAATGGCCAACACACCTGATCCCTCGGCTTCTGTCCCAGCGCTCACATGGTCCTCTCTTCTGCAGTTCTTATGTAAACCAAGGAGAACTGCAGGTGTTACCAGCTGAACTGGAAAATCAGCTCACTGTCATTGACTTTCCAAATTTGTCATTTCTAATATTTAAAATTTGCAATTTAATAGCAAGCTTTTAATTCGAAGAAGAGCTACTCAGATTCACATAAGCATCACAGAAACTTGTACAAGTCTCACATAAAAAACATATGCCACTCATCAATCCTGGATATTTACTGTTATCTGATACTATTCTGCAGTAAAATTCAGGGAAAAAATCACCAATGCTAGTTAAACAATAATTTCCATAGATTGAAATATGGAACAAGCACAAAAACTTCTCTTTAGCCTGCAAAGTTTGATCTTAAGTCAGCAAAATAAATTAAAAACACATACTTAATCCTGAATGTTAATTAAAAATAAAAATTGATGAAAAATGTATGAGGAGCATAAATTTAAATTTTTTACAACATGGAAAGCAAAGAACTTAAAATGAGCACCAGAAAAAGAATACTATTATTTCTGTTTGTGTAAGCGATTTGTTAGACAGATCTTTCCTCTAACAAGGACAGAAGCAGCTTAAGCACAAATGTAGCTTACAGGATAGCTCAGTAAAGTCAGTGGGACTAATCCCAGGTTTAAGTTTAGCATGTACATCAGTACCTTTCAACTCAGGCACCTAGCATAAAAAAGCCAAATAGGTGTGTATCGATAAACTAAATGTGCTCTGTGCTCTTTAAAATAGTGTCACCTGGTCTCTCTTACATAACAATCCAAAGGTACAATGCATTTGTACTTACACATTTGTACTTTTAAAACCAGTTCTGTAAAGTGAAAAGTTCACTTGCACAAGCTGTATTGAAAATATCTTCCATTTAAAAATTAGCTGTCAATTTTTGTCAGTGGAATATATTGTATTGTTTCACAACTGTTGAAGATTAATCTGTGAAATGGTCTTTTCCCCCCAGAATTATGAAATTTCACGTTGCAAAGAGAAAGTTTAAGGAAACACTTCGTCCATATGATGTCAAAGATGTCATTGAACAGTATTCAGCAGGTCATCTAGACATGTTATGCAGGATTAAGAGTCTTCAGTCACGGTAAGGAAAGAATAATTTCTGCTCTGCATAAGTATCTTATGTTATGTCATTCACTGCATAATGAATATTGGTAACGTTTAACGTTCCTGTGTTGTATTTGGGTACAAATTGCCACCCATGCTTCAGCCCAGCCTCTCTTTCTGTGAACACAGCTGAGACAGAAATTACATTGTGGGTAAAAACAAACAAAAACCCATGTATCTGAATTGTCCCCAGAAAATGAAAGTCCAAACAACAGAAAAGGTAATCCCTTATCTGTAAAGTCCATTCATAAACAAGGTATTTAGTCATGAGGTTGCCAAAAGGATGAGGTCAACATTGAGAACTGCCTTTCTCCCATCCCAGACTTTCTCTTTTCACGTACAAGAAATTGGGAACTACTGGTAATGTCATATTTAGGTAGTTTTTATGTTCTAGATTCCCAGCAATAATAGTTAAGAAACCAAACCAAACCCAAACACACACACACACACAAAAAAAAAAACAAACAAAACCCAACACCACAACATTGCATCATTGCAGCATTACCAGCATTAGGGCTGAGCTTCCTGCTTCAAAGCGACAACTTTCCCAGGACTCGATGCTGCTGTTAGGAGGGGAGAGCTGAGGGTGGCACGGGTACTTCTGTTCCCCCTAACATCAGGCTGCTGGAGAGGCCACCTCCCCTCTTGCCCTCTCAGCAAGTCTAGTCCTGCCTCTCCCAGATGATAGCTGTGTTCTGGCCCCCGGTTAGTGCCAACAGAAAAGAAAAGCTGTCTCAAATGCTCAAAAATCACTTTTTTTTTTTCTTAATTAATAAAATTAAGTTTGTCTTCTTTCTCAAGTGCTTTTCTGAAGTACTGTGATTTTAATTTCAAAGTGCAGATTAGCAAGCACTTCCATATCATCACCGTTTTCAGGAATCACAGCAGCTTTTCATTTCTCTTACAGTGTTGACCAAATTCTTGGGAAAGGACAAATCACAGCAGATAAACGAAGCAGAGAAAAGAACCCTGCAGAGAATGAGACAACTGATGACCTCAGTATGTTAGGGCGTGTAGTCAAGGTGGAGAAACAGGTAGAGTGATTATGTGTGTCACTTTGTCTTGCTCTGTTGCTCGTGCCTTCTGTGCATTTTATTGCCAGTTTCAAAGGTTGGACAGGTAAAATATTTTTTTTCCTAATATCTGCTTCATTTACATGTTGAAATAAAATTGATATGAATCCTATTACCTTAACTGTCTTCCATGTACAGAAAAGTAAGAAAGGAAAAATTGCAGGTTACTAAATTTTTTTCCATTTTATCCGCTTGCTTATGAAATATCTACATGGCTTTTGACATTATTTTTCAAGGGTCAATAGCGTATACCAAGCTCCTCCCATTTTTCTCTTCATCAGTCACATTTTCCCTTTGCTTGCGTTCCAACTATTTTAAATTAGTATTTGGCATTAATGTTAACCTTTTCCTCTCCTCCTGTAGGTACAATCCATTGAGTCAAAACTGGACTGTCTATTAGATATTTATCAACAAGTTTTGCGAAAAGGATCTGCATCCGCGCTCACTTTGGCTTCATTTCAAATGCCAGCTTTTGAGTGTGAGCAGACTTCTGATTACCAGAGTCCATCAGACAGCAAAGATTTGTCTAATTCTGCACAGATTAGTGGATGTGTATCCAGATCAGCTAGTGCCAACCTGCCTCGCGGCCTACAGCTTATACTGACACCAAACGAATTTAGCACTCAGGCTTACTATGCTTTTAGTCCAGCTATGCATAGTCAAGCAACGCAAGTGCCAAACGATGGACCTGCAACAGTTAATAATACATCAAACCAAATAAACCAGGCAACTAAGCCAGCAACTCCAACAACACTACAAATACCACCTTTCTCATCAATGAAGCATATCAATAGGCCTGAGCCCGTTCATATTATTCCTGTAACCACACAGGAAAATATTTCCGATGTCACCGCTTGCCTTGTTGCATCAAAGGATAACGGACAAGTTGCACCGCCCAGTGCGACAAAGGATCTCACATGGAGAAAAAGTCTGGATATAGAAGGGGAACCTTTGCTCTCAGTTAAACCTGTGGTGCAAATGGATTTAGGAAAATCTTTATCTGTACAAAACCTTATACAATCAACAGAAGAACTGAATGTACAGATTGCTGGCAGTGACTCCAGTGGTTCCAGAGGTAGCCAAGATGTATACTCCAAATGGAGGGAGTCAAAATTATTTATAACTGATGAAGAGTTGGAGACAGAGGCAGGAACAGAGACTACTGAAGCCATCTCGCGCCCGTTAGTGGAAACAACTCTCTCTGCTGACTCTCTAAGGACTGGAATATCAAGATCATCTCAAAGCATTTGCAAGCCAGGGGACGGTACAGAAGCACTCAATCTGCTCCACGTCAAACTTAAATAACAGCTTGTGGGCTTTCTTCATTGGCTGGGTCATTCCTCTAGTCATACATATCATAGCATGAACTGTTTCGAAAGCCTTTTTAATAAGATAAAATCACAAAAATCCGGATGAATCTGAGAAGCAGTTGAATGAGCCCATATCTCCTAGTTGCATGAAAATGCATGTTTAAGTGATGGCTAACATTCAAATTTACACCTACAGTACAGCAGCCTTTCATGTAGTACAGTAGGTCTAAATGACAAGTTGCCTACAAAGCTAATGCTGCAGGATGTATCAAAAAGCAAAAATCTGAGCATTTAGACCTAGTGCTGTTTCTACAGAGCAGAAGTAAAAATCATAAGATTTAAAGCACTTTGCTTCTGAACTAATTAAATATATATATATAATGTCCTGATTTAGATGATAGATTATGTTTACAACAGAAAAATTATCTACAGCTGCTAGCAAGGTACCAAGGAAACCAGTAATATGGGATTAGAAATGGCTGCCAGTTGCAAGACACACACATTAGCTCATCAGTAATCAGTTATTTTTAACTCTGAAAAACAGTATGTTAATATCCATCCGATTTTTGGTGATTTAGTGCTGTGGCAAAAGTACCTGTCACACCACTATCACATTGTTCTTTATAATGAGAACATTATTTTGCTATGAAAAGTCTGTATTTTAAGGATAGGGGCTGGCCTCAGAAATGGATAACCTGGGTGACTGCACTAAAAATTCAGGGGAATCTCTCCTTCTTCCAGTCTCATTGAGGAGCTATCTTGCGAATCTGAAACATTTTGGCAGCAGGAGGTGAGGGAAGGGAGCAGGCGCTGCCTGTATTGTAGAGGCAGTATTTCCTTCTGTGGAAATTTTGGCAGTTTTCCTCGCAGTCCCAACCATGATAGCACTTCTTAAGACTGGGAAAGGAGGGAAACTGAGGAACTGAAATACAGAGTTAAACTAAAGAGGACAGAACAGGGAAGAGAGAAAGACAACACAATTAATGAAGAAAAAAAAGAATACGGATTTAGGTGGGAAGGAAGGGAAACGATCCCAGAAAATAAAGGAAGGTGAAGAGGCAAAAAGGTTTATTTTTTTTAAATCCTGTCTGTCAGTCACAGATACTGAGTGCTATTTCCAGAAAAAAAAAAAAAAAAAAAAAGCCGTGTAGGCAATCAGAAATGGAAGTAGAAGTAGGGAAGACTACTTTAACTGAAAAAAACCTTGAAGGCAAGAGTTTTGGTTGGTTGGTTTTGGTTTGTTGGTTTTTTAAATAAACGGGGACAAGGACAGAGGGGAAAGCGGTCACATTCTTATAGCTCAGCACTGTGTCCCAACTGCAGTCATTTCTTATGACTTTCCAAGGAAAGACCTCCTAATACTAGTTTTCAAATTCAAAGCCTACATCAGACCGAGCATTCCTGCTTGATACATCCTCTTTTTTTCTTACCCTAACCCACACTTCACTTCTGCTGAGACGCAGGAGCAGTGTTAGTGCCTATCTGCACATCCCCAGCAAGGCTTCGCCACTGGAAGAACCCTTGCGGAGCCTAAACCGGCTTTGGCTCTTCCCAGCTGAACGAGGTTTCTGTTCGTTGCCTCCCCCCAGATTTATACCCCACCTGCACCACAGGCTTGTAGACAACCTGACTTGGGCTCAGCTTCCCTCTAGCAGCAGGAACACCGAATGTACGGGGGTGCCAGTGCCAGCTCACTCAGGGCAGTGTTTTCTCAAGGCCCAGATCCACTGGGAACCTAGTATGTACATCAAAAAATGTCACTCCAGTCTTAACCATGGCTAAATGCTGTAGATTGTATTGTGAAGGACTTGATCTGTTTACTACGAAACCATTGTTATTTCTGCTTCCATATTTCCTTTACAGAAGTATTCCTGGATGTTACATGATAACCTTATTATGTGAAAGTACATGCAAACTGTAGAGTGTATATATTGTGTCGTTATACGGGGTCCATGGATGGTACACTGTGTTTCATGGCTTACGCCGGAGCAAACTTCAGCTGTTAAATCCTGAAAGACACCTTGAAGCACAATTTCCTCACCACTGATTTGCCATATAATTTACCACATTCAGTCTTTCCTGTTTTCTTTTATGCGCAGTCTGATCATTCTAAAGCCTGATTACAACAGTAATTTTGTGAGGATAAATAGGGTTTTTTCCACATCTCAGTTCATTTAACTATTAACTTATTTGAATGTCTGCAGTTCATCCAGACAGATCTGTAAGTTTAAAGTACTATCCAAAATTTTAAAACTTACAAGTTTTTTTTTAGGCTTTTTTTTCTTTTTCCTAACGGTTTATGGTGCCTTTCTTGCCTTTCATATGAAGCCTCCTGATGGCCTAAGCATAAACCTGCACTTGGGTTCAGTTAAGGAGCAAGAGATCAGGCACATGGCAACTGTGTGTCAGGAATGAAACTCCCTTCCCCTCCTTGACCAGATCAAAAAACCAAGGCATCATGGACACCACTCTTCCACCTTCATCTGCCTGAGCGGATGGGGGTTGCACCCCCACTGAGCCTGGAAGGCGTCAATGGGAGAACTGAGCATTGGTCCTGCCTGTACTGATTCCGCACAGAAACAGGGCCTTGGGTTTTGCCGATAATTTATCTCACGGAAACTTGGTATTTTTGCCTTAAATGACATGCTTGAGTCCTCCTAATTTTAAGTTAATTTATTTAATACAATTTTGTGCACAAAAGAATGAATTCTATAATTTATGTATGAAAATGTTAATGTCTTTACAAAGTACTAATAAATCCAGAAGATCGTATCTTTTCAAATTATGGTTTAAAATCCTAATTTTTTTCTTTTATGCTCACCATTATTATTTTTGTAGCTGCAAGTCTTATCATATAGGAATTTTTTAACATAATATTGATAGAAAATAGAAAGAGTAGTGAATATATGAAATTCTGGAGAGGAAGAATTGTTTGTTTGGATTTTTATAAGCTTTGCTCATATTTCCTCATGAGGAGTTTCCTGTTTCTACGCTCTCTCTTTAAAAGACAGTGTCATGACTGACAGTCATTCCTTGGTTTCACAAAAGAAGGACCTGTCTGGATTTTCAAGTCTTGTCCTGAGCTGCTTATTAAAGTCCAGCTCATGACAGCTAATAAGAATTGTTCATGAGTAGGGACAAAGGACAATTATTTTTTTCTGATTTACAATCCACTTGAGGATTGTTGAAGACAGAATTTGAACTTAAGTAAGAGCTTCAGGAATTAAGCCTTATCCAAATAACTGTTTTCTGATCAGCATGTTTCTTGTACCTGATTGAAGAGAGACCTGAAAAGAATAGTTTTGATGATTATTTGTTTAAAAATTTGTATTTGCTCCTGGCTTATATGATCTATACTTTTTATTTAAATATGAATATAGTGTTTTAGCCTAGGGTTCAAGATTGCAAAGATCATACACTTTTATTCACAGTGCCCACGGTTGTTCCATATGTTTTTGAGATAATCCTACTTAGAGTGACTGCTCTCATTATAGTATGGTGAGGAGTAATTCACCTGCTCTTCTGTGATAAGTGAAATCATACTGAATTGCTGATGTATAGTAGAACATCTGATGTACAGTAGTATTTCTGGATTGGGACCTGCAATCCTTACTCAAGCAAAAATTCTATGGAATTCATGCATTCTATGGAATTCAAGAATTTTTCTTGAATTGGGAGCTCAGATTCAAATCCTTATTTTGTTGGGCATCTGTTTAAAGTGAAAATGGTAATATTCCAGTTATTTCCTGAGGAAACTAATACTTAGCTGAATTTACCCATGTCACATTGACTATATAAAAAATAACGCACAAAGTATTGATGTAAAAAGGGAAGAAAAGAAGGGACATTTTTAAAAAGCACAGAGAAAAGGACAATAATCAGAAAAGAGGAGTAAGCAGGATAAGAAAATGTAACAGCAAAGGAACGAAAAAAGGGTTTAAACACCTGAGGCTAAATTCATCCTTGGATGGCTTCACTGACTTCAATGAATTCACTGCCCAACTGGGTGAAGTTCAGCCTCCGCTGGGATAATCAGGCTCAGTTCCACTGACCTTAAAGGAACTGAACCCACCTACACCAGGAATGAACTTGTCTCTCTGGGCCAACTTTTATCCTGACTCATATGTCATGCAATCCTTTTGGATTCATTAGGTTTGAATGAAATACAGGTCAGAAAAGAATTTGCCCCAGATATTTCTGCTTCACATTTTTTTTCAAGTGTGTTAATCAACTTAATTCAAATGGATTACAACATCACACAAAGTGCTGTCACTGTCTAAAAAGGTTAATTGGTTTTTGAAATAAGAATTGTCCCCTGCAGCATCAGTGGAAGCATGTAATATTTTCCTGTTCATTCATCTGGATGCAAACATGACCACTCATTCAGCTGTGGCCACATATAGGACAATTCCAGATATATCCAATGTCATCTGCTATTGGAAGTATTTTTTACTTCTTTGAAAGATAAAAAGCCAGTTTTGTAACAGGCTTAGAACGCACGAAGGCTGCTTCCACTGACACTGCAATGACATTAGCCAGTACATTACAATGTTAATTGTAACTTCTTGACAAAGTTGAATCCATATTGTTGTTAATAAAAATGATTTGAAAAGTACCACGCTCACTGGGGGTTTTTTTCCTTACATAAACAATTGTATAGTGTAAGCATATATCAGGCAAAAAAAAAATTAAACTTGCTCGTTGTTTTCCTTTTGAAGTTTTGCAATTTTTTTATTAAATGGGCCAAAACACCACAAAGGAAGTTTACTAGACTAAAACGTGCACAAACTAGTTTGATACGTTCAGTTTCTGGTAACTGTTTACAGCAGAGTTTACTTAAACATCGAATGTTTCAGCACCTCTGTGAAAATGAATTTGGAAGTTATTATTACCTTCCCTGTTAGATAAATGGGAATTGATTCAGGATCAGCAACCAGTGGCCTGTGCAAAGAGCAGGATTCCTACGGGAAGACCCATCCGCTACCTCAGTTTAACTTGAGGCCTAGGTGAAGCCCTTTCCTCTGCGATGAATCGTAAAAGTTGCTCTAGAATGCTACTGCACCAAACCTACAGCTTTCTTTCCTCACTTTGCTCTTCCTGCAGTCCTGCTGAAGATAAGCTTTAATATTTCAGTGTAAAGTATCAAATATAGAAAGCCTTTTCTTGTGATGACGTCACTGCCTCCTTGGACGCTTGAAAATCGGAGCAGAATATTTCCATGTATAGCTGGCCCCCTACCTCTCTGATGAATGTAATCTTAGATATTGAAATTTAAAGACGCGGTCTCCAGAAAGGCAGATTTTCCGTGTCAGCCGTTTGTACCCACAGGCTATGTGCACACTGCCAAGCTCTGCCTAAGAATAAACACAGGACAGGAAAAAAAGCAAACAGGTATGCACGCTCTTCTTGTGTGAAACCGGAACATCTCGCTTCATGTGTACATAGAGATAGTCGGGAAGGGTCAGAAGACAGCAGCGGGAAGCTTTTTCTGTGGAGTGACCGTGCAGGTCGCAATGGCCAGGCACAGGCGGTAACGTGCGTCCACAGACACACATACATAAAAGTTCACTGTTCAGATCCGTACAAAAGGAGTACAGGACCGTGCTTAAAAGGGGAATTTAAACCTTCATTTAGCAGATTTGCAGTGTAATTGAAGGGGGGAAGGGGTGTGTTAGCTTTTTCTTGGGTTGGGTTTGGGTTTTTTTTTTCTGTTTTTTTACTGTGATGGTGACCAAGCACTAGCACAGGTTGCCCTGGGAGGCTGCGGAGTCTCCACCCTCAGGAGATATTCAGAGGTGGCCTGGACACGGTCCTGGGCAATCAGCTCTTGGTGTCCCCACTTGAGCAGGGGGGTTGGACAAGATGACCCCCAGAGGTCCCCTCAACCTCAGCCATTTTGTGATTCTGTTTCCAATATTGTATCAGCTTTAGTACATTCAACCATACTAGAATCTTCATCAAAGCATTGTTAAAGCTTAATTTGAGATTAAATATGAAGACTTCCCAAAAAAACTCTGACTGCAATGTATCAGCATGACACAAACCTAGACACCAAGCAAAATTACTCAGTGCCACCCTCACTCCCGAGCTGCCCCTGAGGCTGCCAGCCTTCCCCCATCCCCCCCACCCCACAGACTTCGGGGGCTTCCCACACATTCAGGACCAAATTCTTGCCCCTCCCGTCCTAAAACACCGCCTCCTCCTCCTCCTCCTCCTCAGCGGAGCCCACCCAGGGCTGCCCCGAGGCCGGCAGGGGAGAAGGGAGCAGATAGAGAAGAAAAGGCAGCACCCAGGACCCAGCAGCGCTCAGCGGCCGCGGTGCCCACCTCCACAGCGCTGCACCGTGGAGGCGCGAGCTCAGCCTCGAGCTTAGCCTCGAGCTCGGCAGGGATGGCCTCGCCGAGCCAGCCAATCACTGCTTAGAGAGCGGCCCGCCCTGGCCAATCAGCGCGCCCCTAGCCTAAGGCGCGCCAGGGCCCGCCGCATGGGCTGCGGAGTCGGGTGGGGGAGTCGCCATGTCTGACTGGGACATAAGCAGCGACGAAGATGCCGACGCGCGGGGTCGGCCGCCATCTTCTACCGCCGCCGGGCGTCTGTGGCAGCCGTCGACGACCCCTTCGCAGAGCCGCGCCTCCGTAGAGGGCGGCGGGGGACGAAGCAGCGCTGAGTGGCGGCGGGAGGCAGCGGCTGCCAGCCCCGTAAGGGACGAGCGGGAGCCTCGAGGCGCAGAAGGCTCCTGTGGCCCGGGGGAGGCGGCGCGGCGGCAGCCGCCCCGAGTCGCCGCCAGCCAAGTTCGGGACGTTGCGGCGCCACTCTGCTTCCACCTCGATAGCGCCCTGGTCGGGGCTCTTATAGGTAATAACGGCCGCACCCGCACCCCCGGGGTGCTTGGGTCGCTGAGGTAAGCGGGCGGGGGAGGAGGAGAGGACCCGGCCGCGGAGAGGTTTGTTCGTGTGGGCCCCTAGCTCCCGCCCCGTGCCCCGAGGAGGTGCATCGCTGCCTGCCGTAGAAGGGCCGCAGCCACTTGTGATCCTCTTATATCTCTCGCCCGGGGATGGCAGGATGCTTTTGCAGGGTACCGGCTGGAGAGCAGAGCTCTCCCACTCGCCAGGGTAGCTGAGCTTTTCCTCCCTAAAGTGGTTGTGTTGATGTCTGCTTCTCGTGGCCGGCAGTCTGTAAGTGGGCTGCAGCCCCTTTCTAGTCACGTGGAGGAAGGGTGGCGCTCTCTTAAGCTGGTTTTGCTGCTCCCATCTCTTCAACTGAGGTGCCTTCCCCCCTACACGCACCTTGCATTTCGTTAGTTGCCAAAAAAGTTACCTGCCTTTCCCAACAGTTTGGTGTCACAAGTTCTTTTATTTATGGATGCATGCACTCATATGAAAGTCTTAGGTTTTGGTCACAACCAAAATACTTACAGTTAGCATGTGTAGTTTTTGACAGTTTGGCCTAAATCTCTGTAACGCCACCTGTGTATCTTTATAACAGGTCGGGGTGGAACTAAAATAAGGGAACTTGAGGATTCTTCGGGTTCCAGGATAAAGGTACCATGTGCTGTGTGTCATCCAGGCCTGGACTCTGTTGGGAACATGCTTGGTTTTGCTTCCATGTAAACCAGAGTTACTGCAGCAAGTTGAAGGGTGTTGCAATAGCTGTAATAATTGTGCCTTTTTACAAGAATTGGTAAAAAGGAAGTGGAATTGAGGGTGCAAATTGACTGATATGTGAAAGTAGGAAAAGCTTACTGATATTTTTTTTTCCTTAAGTATGTATGCATTTCTCTTTGTTTTAGAAAGAGAATTAAAGGACCTTTTTCTGAATTTTAACTTATCTTCTCAGAAAAAAAAAATTCAAAGATTGTTTTCAGTATGTATTCTCATATATTTGTCTTTGTACTATTAGCAAAACTCAGTAAGGTTTTATGAACATAGGTTATAAAGGGAACCTCTGAAGCTGAAGTAAAGATTTTTGGCAGCATTGCTGTGCAAAACAAAGCCAAGATGTTGATTGATGATGCTGTTAAAAGATCTGGACAAAACTACATTAGAGGTGGGACTGAGAAAGGTAAGAAATGTGTTTCTGGAAAAAAAAAAAAAGACCATGGCTTGTCTTTCCATATATTTGGTAGTTTGCTGGAGTGTTTTTAGATTATCAGTATTTTATCGAAGTGAATTAACTTTCACCTGTTCTTGAACAATGGCATAGCTCCTTGAAACAGAAATATGTAGACATCCTTCTTTCTCAGCTGTGAACAGTTTTCCCCTCTCAAACTGTCAGACTTCTGTGAAAATCTGTTCCTGCATGTTATCAACAATTTTAATGAATGCAGAATGTTATACTGCTTGGTTTCTTGCATTATCAGTCTGATTCCCCCAAAATACAAGTATTGGTTCTACTTTAAGTTTTAATGTAGTATCTGTGTGGTATTAAAATTCGATAAGCTTTTATAAATGTAATCAGTACATTTGCTTTATAGACTATAGCATAGGCAATGCTGACTTCTTACTACTTTCATGGTATGTTGCACATCATGCCTTGCTTTACTAGGCTTTATTATGTTCACTTTGTTACATGGATATATAAGTAATGACTGTATGTTGAGATGCGGCTTATGTTACTGGTATTTGTCTTGTATGTGCTCCCATTGACTTTTTGCACAGGCAAACAACATCCATAGTTACTGATGTGAGGCACTGTCGAGGAAGAAGGGATCAGAGAGTATCGTTTCAGCGTTAGAATAAGGAATGGAGTAGTTGTGTGTTTTGATTTTTAGAAGTGCCCCAGAAGGTGGAAGAGTATGTTTCAAGAGGCTAGAAGTAGTTAACACTTCCTTAGTATGTGTGACTGTTTTCGCCATGTTTCATGCTTTTCCACTAATGCATAATTGTGTTGCCATTTATATCTTCAGTGTGTAAAACTTTTCTTTCTTAAGAAGGATTAACCTCATCAAAAAAAGGGGTGTAGAATGTAACTACATTAGGACTTTGTTGTGGTGACATTGGATGCTTTAGAAGTAAACCTTGCTCTTGTAGCTGTTAAAACTTTCTGTCTGCAAAATGTCTACTGGGTTCACAAGTTTTTGAAAAGCCTGCTGCACAACAAGCCTTATTTATAGCTGGAGGAGCAGCGTTTCAGAACGTGTCATGTCTTTAAGTAGCTAAAGATGTTGAAACACTTTTTTTTTATCAGATCTGGATTTGTATGGGTTTTACCGATGTTTCAGGCTAAGACCTAGGAAAGAATTTTCTATTTAAATGTTTCATGTCTATTCAAAATCACATAAGAGGCCCTTGCAATAGAAAAGGAAAATAAGGTGTTTGTTTTAGGGGGGGTTCTCCCCCATCCTCCAACAGATTCTGTCAAACAGCAGCATTTTGGTACTAACTCCACAGGAAAAACCTTGGATGATATCAAGCCTGAAAATAACCCAACGAAATCAGTGATTAACTGGGCCTCTCTTCGAGAAAACAAAGCTAAATATGAAGCTATGAAATGGGCAGGTTAGTTTTAAAATTTTGACTCATGTGATAGATCTTGTACTTGTCTTCATATGATGAATCTCTTGAATGCTTAAATGTTTTTAATTTTTGCTTTGAGATGACTGAATCTCTTTCAGTGTCCAAATTAGTTAAGTATTTGCAGTGAAGTGACTGTCAGTTCAGCATGGTCATGGAGGACACTGTAGTTGCTGTGTGAAGACTTAAACTTACTACTCAACTGGTATTTTGATTTCACCCTTTGAAAATACTGTTGTTTTGTACATGGCCGCAGCAAAAATCTGAGAATTGTTAAATATTGCACTGTATATATTAATAGAAATTACTGTAGAACTCGAAATGTGGGGAAGTGGTTCTTTTGCAGATACTTCAATGTTTGTCTCAGTCTTCATCTTTTACATGAACAACGATAGTCTTCCACTGCTTTTGACTAGTCTCCTAGTACAAGGAACTGTCTGGGTTTTGGGATTTCCATCTCGAGCTTCAGCAGACTTACACTGAATCTGTAGCATTTTTTACTGACTCAAGTTTACTTTTTCTGATTGTTTAAGGCTTGCCTCCAATTGAGAAAAACTTCTATAAAGAATCATCAAGGACTGCATCTATGTCACAAGAAGAAGTAGAACTGTGGCGGTAAGATGATTTACGTAGGGAATCATCTGCTTGGCAAAAATAACAATTAAGGTATAAAGCCCAGAAAGTGGGAAATGAAATACTTGGACAGAAGCATTCATGGTAGGGTCTTCTAATAACTTAGATCTTCTCAGGAACTCTTTCTTAGGAATTAAACAATAACTAGCAGATGAGGTATTATTAATTGCTTGGAAAATTAACTTTAGAGATTAATTCCTTCTCTGAAAGTGTTTGATCTAGTTGACTTTCAGAAGAGAAGAAAATCAACACGGTTAATTGGCTTTTGCATTTCACGAGACAGCATGTTCATGTTTTCTAGGTCTATTATTGTTCACATATTGAACACCTCTTGGCTGCTGGTTTTTTCCCAGTATATTTTAATCAAATGCCATCTTCAAAACAAATTTCAACTTCTATTACTGTTATCTTCCTGTCTGTCTTGTCTTTACAAGTGCATCCTGGTGAGTACATGCCTCAGTTAACCGTATTTGTTCGTTTTGATCAAGCAATCTACATCATTACTTCACAAGCAAAGCAGATCATCTGTTTCAGGTGATTCTGTTCAGGCCCTGGTAATAGTTTCAACCCTTTTCAGTAGTTCTGATGAAGTTGATGAACATTCTTGAAGCATTACCTTTTACTACTCTTCTGTTTGCATGCCCTCCAGAGAAACCTTGCCACAGTAAGCGAAGCATGGAATTGACACCTGTTACCCTGAAATATGTGTGTGTTGTAGTTAGAGCTAGTCAAGAACAACAGAACATTGTTCTGTAGGTTCAGAACATGCATTGAGGAATAGCACTTGTGTGATAAAGGAATGTTTTTCCTTTTTTGTCTGATCTGTTTGCTTTAAGGAAAAAAAGACAGTAACTGAAAAAAAAAAATTTGTAAACATGAGGAGAGGTTGAATTACCCATTCTTTTCCTAACCCACACCCTGCTTGAAGTAAAACTATTTACTGAGTGGAATCTTCAGAAGAGTACAGGACTGGAATGAAGATAAACTACTCATGCATATTAATACTTTTTAATTGGGGGGAGCCTTAGAGCCTCAGTTTTTAATGTAGCTTTTTTGCGTCCATTGTCGTGCATTGGGTTTTGTTTGTTTTCGGAGGGTTTTTATTTTGTGGTTGGTTGGGGGTTTTTTTGAGCTTGTCTTGCTGACCATGTTCTTTTTTCTAAACTGTTCTGTTTGTATTTTCTAGAGCATCCAGGGAGCTGCTCTGAAAATATTTCGGGAAGGCTTTTGTCATAATAAAGGGTTCTGACAAAGAAGTCCAGTCCGTTCCTATGAGTTCTAGGTTGTCTTTAGGTTTAAAAACATGTCACAGTTACTTAATTTGTAATAGAGTATAACTGAAGTCTGATATGACAGGACTGCAGTTCGTGTTAACTGCATCTATAACTTCAAATTAATCATTCTTAAGAAAGAATGGTAATCAATGCCTCCAGGAGAATTGTTTCTGTAGTAAAGCTTTTTTAAAAGTTACAAGAACAGTTACAAGTCTCATTGAAGAGCCTGAACTTGTTTTCTGTTGTTCCAGGAATTTAAAAAAAAAAAAAAAAAAA
>VFFE01007650.1:432747-488054 GCA_008921705.1 Burhinus oedicnemus
AAAAAAAAAAAAAAAAAAAAAACCAAACAAAAAACACACAAAATGTTCCCTAATAATTTCTTAAAGTTGCAGGTTTTGGTTTTTTGTGTGGGGTGGGGCTTTTTCTTCAGAAAATGTAAGAGATGAAACAAGTAATGATACTTTGAAGCCACTTAAATAGAAGTACCTTGTTCTGTATTCTAAGTCAGCCACTACCATCTATGCCTTGTCTCCTGCTGCAGACTCTGAAGTTCCCAAACATTTTTAACATGTAATAGTTCAACTGGGAACAGATCTCTTGAGTTCAGAGGAGAAAAGAGCATCTCTGAGTCCTTACCTTCAAGGGTAACTGTTAGTCACAACATTATTCTCAAACTTTTTGTTACAGCTGATAGAAGGGAAGTATCCATATAGACTGGGTTTTGCTTTTTTTTTTTTTTTTCCTCACGACAATGAAAATATCATTACTTCAGTCTTAAAGCATCACATAAAAGGGAAGGAGAGCAACTGAAAACATGGTCTGAAGGTTCAGAATATTTCAAAACAAGTAAGGTGCATTTGTTAGCCAGGTGTTTTCCATTATTTTGAATGTACAGATAATCTCCCTGAAGAAAAACAGGTACAAAAGAAAGGTTTCTGTATTGTGCTGCAGGGATCTTTATATATAAAGCTTATTAAGAAGTACGGACAGATTTATTGGGGAATCAGGTGGAAAAAAACACTGATCTCTGTAATACCAAGAAGTGTGTTAAATATAAATTACGGCATCTTTATCCTTTTCTGTTTTCTCATTTGGACTACCATACCTAGCTTATATGTTTAGCAGATACACAGACTGTCCATGTAAAAAATCTTAAAAACAACTAAATGCTGGATATTACCTCACTGAGATTATGTTCCATATCCTGGCTTCTTCCCATTCTTTCCTTGTGCCTGCTCAAAAACCACTCCTGCAAGAAATTGTTTCAATTTTAGTTGGACTATATTCTGTGTCATGCTGTAGGAAAGGATCTGATCTGATACTGAGGAAGAAAATTACCCAGTGTTTCAACTGGATAGCAATGTTGTCTCATTACTTCTATCTCTACTGATATGAGTCTGTAGTGACTTTCAGCTAGAGATGCATCATTTTTCATTTTATTTTTAAACGACGTCTAAAACTTAGGCAGAATAGACTGTTCCATAGGCATCCTGTTCTGTGCATTCCTGACAACCAGGGCAGTTACTTGCCAGTAAGAGCAATTCAGCACATTAAATACATACTAGTGAGCTGATTCTCATGCCAGCTTAAGAAAAATTGCTGATAGCAAACGGCAAGCATTGCTGAATTACAAAGCTTCACAAAAGAAGTTGGAACTGGAGGAATATACCTTTCTGCTCCACCAGGCCCTCTGTCCTGGCTGCATTCTTCACCTGTTAAGCATTGCCAGGTCTAGGCATTGCTAAGGAGACTTAACAGTATTTAAATTTGTTTGAGACGTAAGAGTACTTAAATTTGTTTGTACTGTACTGTTTGCAACTGTGTTTGTGCCACTCATGGAGGGACAAACTACAGAGGCTGAGCAATCACATTAATACCATGCTGTCACACACTGCAGAAGCTTGCGCTTCACTGTAATCAGGAAACTGATTCTGAATTGGGTACCTTTTACCTGCTGCATGGCTACATGCTGTGGCAGATTGTTGAAGCAGGATGGTTTTGATAGATTAGTGATCTAAAACCTCTTCTGACAGTAGTCACCCACACTGCTTTTTGCAGTAAACATTGCATCAATGTCTGTATTATGCCCGATCTGGTTTAAGAAGACTTATTGGACACTGCCTTTGTTCAAGTTTGGGAACACACAAATCAATAGCATTTTTTAAAGCAGAGTCTAAAAGTTTTGATTTATTTAATACTGACCTTGTTCTTGTGCTGCTTTCTTACCAGGTAGTTCCTAACGAGCTTATTGCAATGGCAGAAAGATACAAACAATTTCAAATCAGAAAAGGAATTGAAAAGGATGTACGAAGACCTCAGCGAAAGCCCTCAAAATAACTGTTGAAGTTACTGAAACAAAGTAAGTGATTATAGTTAGTGTTAGCATCAATGGGCTTGAATTTAGAAGTTTCTTTTCTTGGTTGACTATTCTTTGTACTTGTCCTATTTAAATAAAATGCATTTTTAAAAGTGGCTTAGAAAAGAAAATTGCATTAACTTTATATAGAAATAAATCTAGTTTAGAGCTTGGATGCTATTTTCACTTAAGAAAATTAGTATTATTTTTGCTTGCGTGATGTGCATAACTTCTAAAGTCATTATCTACTGGTTAAAAACAAATATTGTGTGTTTCTTTGGGTTTTTTTTTAATTAAATGCAGTATTAATATATAAGAATGTAAAATATTTTTTCTTTTTGTTTTCAGAGAACTGGATTAGTGAATTTAAGCAATGTTTGTCAATGTGGCTTCAAAACACTGTACTTTTGCATTAATATGCCACATCTGCCTGTGGCATGCAGAAGTATTTCCAAGGATAACTTAGTTATTTGGAAACTGTTTGCAGTAACTGATGTTTACTGAAACAAGTATTTTACTTTTTCTTTTTTTATTATTTCAAAACTTAACATAAAAGTCTTTTTTGTTAAGACTTGTGTATCAAGCTTTTTTCGAGAGAAGTCTGCATTTCCTCCTAATAGAGGAGAGCATAACAAGATGTGTTCATGGCTAACTGGGGAAAAAAAACAGCTACTTCTCTTGTTCTCATGGATGTAATTTTCTAGCTTAAGAAAAACAGTTTATGAGAGCAAGGTTAATAAAGTCACGAAGAAAAAATACATTTGAAGGTCAGCTTTTATTTCTTTCAGATAAAGTTGATTCAGATTTTACATTTAGATGTCAGGTTCTGTCACACAGACTGCTAATGATAATGGGATAGGTTTTCACTCTTTGGAATTTATATGGGAAGGAGTTACTCCTTCATTTGAGACTTGATCTGAATGTTATTCATGTGTCATATGAGCAAATGAAAAACTAATAAACTGAATCTAGTGAGATGAGAATATTTCGGTAAAATTATTCTCTAAATGTTCTTCTCGCCTTCCTCTTTTTTATTTGCTCATAATTGAGGTGAAATCTGGGTATTATTTAAGCCAATAGGTTATTTTGCCTTCAAAAAGTAGGCTAAAAATATGGTCCTCCCATGGCTTCTTTAAGAAGAAGCAAAAGATTTATTTACTTAAGCACAGCAGTTCCCAAATGCTGTGTATTTGTCACCTGCACAATTTTAGTAATAGGAAATATCGTAATTATTCTTTTTCCCTAACACACATACTCTTCAATGTAAGAAAAATTGAGCTGAGTTCTGATTCTGTCAGATTCAGGCTGCACTTTGGTTTTGATAACCTTTCACATGGAGACTCTTCCTTCTTGATATGGGTTGAAAATACATTTCTTCTTACAAGATTCATTGCACAAATGCTCATTGGCACAATAACTTTTACTCTATTGCAGCACGTTAGATAATGATTGCTTCCCATCCAAAGTCCAATGAAAAGAAAGCGATTCTGAAGACTCAGAAAAGATAAGTTACTTCAGGAACTTCATACTGGTTTGATACCGTATCTCTCTCTGCTCACTGTTGCTGGTGATTGTCCTCTGCAAAAGGTCTTCATCCACCCAGTTGATCTGGAGAAGTTGTTCTGGTTTATGTCAAAGTAACTCCACTGACATATTTTTTTTTTTCTTTTGAAAGCAAGAGTATATTTTGGATATTCTGCAGTGGATCTTAATTTTAAATAAAATCATCGTTTTTCACTTTACCTGGGCATCAATGCCTTTATGTTTGGAATCGTAGAAATTACATGGGAGAAATTAACTATTGCAAATTCTTCTACATGTTCTTAGTATACCTTGAAGATACTTTGCAGGTGACACAACGTTTGGATAAGGAAGATAAATATTACTTAAAACATCCTGTTTCTTTTAAGGGTTATGGCTAAACAGCGTGACTGAAGTATGCAATTTTCTTAGTGTTCTTGACTTTGGTTTTGTTTTTTGTAGTATCAGACTACTGCGGAGTAACTTAAGATGCAGAACTTCTGGTTTTAAATATGCAAATCTACATGATTAGATAGTTATTGTAAACAATGTTTTTAATACTTCTCCTGAAATATTGGGAATCCATTGTTCCATTGACTGTTTATTTGTCTCGAAAGGAAATCATTGCTCGCTTTATCTTCCAGGCTGAGCAAGTTGTATTGGGGAATAAAAAAGTGTGGCAGCTGAGACTTTTGCAAGCAATCCAGAAAATATCCCAGGTATCTCTGAAAGCAATGTTCCAGGTCTCCCAAATGCCAGTCTGTGTCATCTGGCCACATGACACACGAGTGAAAAAAAGCAGTTTTGACATGATATGAACAGAATTTTTCCAGCTCTTTTGGATATTTCATTTTAAGCTGCTCTAGAAGACACTTCAGAAGCTTAAGACAACCTTTCCTGTTAAATAAATAAGAATTTATTAGGTACCTTCTACATAGTCAGTTCTAAATATGTATTTTGGTTATTTAAATATACATTATTAATGAAGGCAATAAAAATGTTCTTACACTAGTAAAATGAGATTTTTAATGTTTTGAATAAAATCTGAAAATAAGTGTAGCAATAGGCTGGATAATCCTTGAACTACTGTGTATGAAGTCAGATTGTAGCAATTTCTACTTTAAGCAATAGTTTCTGCCTATGCACCACTTTCACTGGTAGCCACAGCAACACAGAAATACAAAGTATTGGGCAGCAGTCTCCCAGCTGCAGGTGCTACCAGTGTAACGTGAACTTGAAGCAGTGCTTAAGACTAAAGCTGCCCTCTTGGCTTGGATTTACACCAAAGGAAGTGCCACTACCTTGCTGTGGCACGCCATGAGGGGAAGAGGTATATATAGTTTAATACACTGCTAGGTAGGGGCATAGCATGTCTGATAATATTCATAAAGCAACGACAAAGAATTATGCATCAGTTCTCTTGTGACTTTCTTGATTCAGCACAAGATGTAATTAAGCAAACTAAGAAGTTGGTTTGCCATTAAGGAGGTTCTGTATGTCATGTGAGTTTTGTTTTCTCTTTGAAGAAATGTGGAAACCAGTTTTTATTAGAGTGAAAAATCACATTCATTCATCCTCGTCCCATTCAGTAGTTCTTTAGTCACCCTAATTTTAGAAATTGCAATTTAGAAAGTGCAATTTTGCTCCCAAAGCTCAGAAAGCTCAGTCCATCAGTCTTTTAAGCTGGTTCTTCTAAAGAGGACTGAGTTTGGGAACGATTATTTTAACAAGTCACATCTTTCTAAGGCAAGTCTGGAGCATAAACCTGCAATGTAATTTGTTTCCAGCTCTCATTAAGTAAATGCAAGTCAGATGTTCAGCAAGTACATGCAATGTTGCACTGCTGTAGAGCAGTGATACCTAAAAGCCTTATTGTTCCCTATTACGAGTAATTAGTCTTAGATCAAATTTGTAAACGTTAAACTGAAACAGTGCTAGCCTGGCTCACACAGGCTTCCAGTAGAATATTCATATGAAATACCAACCTACAGCACTTTGGTCCATCAGATTCACAGCAAGTCTTTGAACTGCCGTGGTTGTTCAGCATGGCCTTCTCAATATGCGAGAAAGAGAGCCGCCAGGTGTTCCCTAAAGTTGAGTACAAGGTTGTTTAAGCGTTACACAGCAGTAAGTACCAGTGACTGTAACTAGAAAAAAAAAATACACTTTATAATTGACTTAATTTTAAATATCATTAATTTCTTTGCACTTAAAAAAAAAATCGTACTTCAGTGCCTACAAATAGTTAATTCCTCCCTAATTCCCCAGCTGCTCCACACAAAGACAATTAGAATGTTATTAACATAGGACATAGTTAATTGTTTGGATGCTTTAACAATATTCTTAAGGATGTTTGGGTTTACTTTAAAATTAAGCTTAATTCTGAACCTTCCTGCATTTATTGAACGTGATTTGGGGAATTATACCACTCATAGAAATCTATGACCTTTGAATTTCTGTTCTGTATTATTAGGCTACTGCATAACCGTTCTGGTTTTGAATAAAAAAAAAATCTTCACCATTGATTTCAATTTCTTTGTGCAAGTAATACACTTGTGAGTTTGTCTTGGGTAAGGTGATGGTTCTAAAGCCTTGATTTTTGTTCTTCTGGTAATGTTTCTGAAAACAATGATCAACATAGCTCAACCCCTGGCTTTTAAAACACCAGCAATCATTTTTGTCTTCCTTATGTAAGTTAAACTGTTTTCCCTTGCCTGTTTGGTTCAGTTACTCTTTGCATTTAATTTTCACAGAAAGCGATAGCAATCATCTGTTCTCATAATGCAATGACAAGTGGGATGTTTCTGCAAGCTAATGTAGGCTTGGTGTGACAGAGATCTGGAGGAAAAGAAAAAATGTTGTAGCCATACCAGAGTTCAATGAGAAACAATGTGTCTTGCTAGAAAAGTACACAGTTTAATTCCTGCAGAAGTATGTAACTTGTGTATACAGTCCCACTTACGGGGATCTTCCCTGCCTTTTTAGAAATCTCCTCTTTCTGTCTTGGAAAGCAAAGAAGTAGATGTTGCTGTTAAGTACAGCCCTGGCAGAGGAAAGGTTCATATCCATGCATCTAACTTAGTAGATTTAATATAGCGTTCTCGGAAGCAGTTGGGGTACAGCGTGGCAGAGCAGTTTAGATTCTAGTACAGAACAAGCAGTGTCACAAATCTGATGTTTTAAAGAGGGATTTCAATTGTCTTTGACCTGGATATATCCAGGATAAGATAACAAGCTGTACCTTGAAGGTAGAATACTGAACAGAACCTGGATACCCTTTTTATAGCACTTGTAAGTGATCAAGTTGTAGAGATCATAACTTAGACTTATTGTCTGTATTTGAGGTACCTCTTGGAACCTTTTCTTTCTTGTTTTGTTTGGCTACTAAATAAAGGGATTTATTTCTGAACTCTCCCCTGACTTTTCTTCCCAGCCACTGTTCAATTTTGAGACCATCCCGTGTGCTGGGCGGCCAGCTCTGCTGAACTTCCAAAGTCAAGATGATGTCCACTGATATTTCTGCTGGAGGATTTTTGATCTGAAGAGTTATTGCAGGGCTTCCAGCCTTTTTCCTTTTCACAGTTACTTCCACATCTAGTTACAAAGAAGAAATTGATATTTTTTGTAATATATTTATATATGAGAAGAAACTTTTTAAGAATCCCAAGTTTTTTACTTAAAAGGAATTTATAATCAATCAAAAGAAATACCTGGGTTCAGTCATTTGCTCTTTATCATACAGGATACGGATTTTAAATAAAACATTAAGAAGCCCTGTTGAGGAGTTATGAAACAAGGAACACTGTTCTTGAACTGCTGTGTTTGCTTGATTTACTGTGTCTACAGAATCAGAACTACAGTAATGTTTTCCAATGAACTGCTTCACTGTTGAAATCACTGAGACGGAAGAGATTTGGCCACAGTGTTTCTGAAGACTTTGGAGAAAGAGAGCACCCTAAAAGGGGATATGTGTTCTATATAGATAGATATAAAATAGTAGGTAAGAAAAGCTCTTCCCATTGCTACCAGTTCAGCAAATGGCTCTTTGCACACGGCAGATAGATTCAAAATATATAGGTCATGTAGGAAGTACCAAGCATGCGACAGAACCCTTAATATTCATTATTTTCATACAGAAAGGATTGCATAGTGGAACAATGGGTTAATTGCATAATATGATTAGCTCTGATGTATTTGTGGTGATTCTTAGCACAAGAGCAAACATGAGCTACCAGAGACAGGAGATGTTACAGTTAGAGCTACATTGCTGCGAAGAGACAAGTTGACCTGGGTGGAAAAATCACATTTTATTAACTATAGGGCAATGCATATGCACAATGTAATTGGATTTTTAGCACTCCTAGCTTGTTCACTCAGTACTTACTTTTAATGTTTTTTACTTCTCGTTTAATAATTTCTCTTAGTGCATGAAGCATTTTATGGGCTGATAATTTTCCATCTTCATCTAAAAACTTCAACAAACACTTTTCTTTTGGATTTCTTTTGAATGTTAGATAATAATAGGCTCCAGTATCATCACTTTCATCCAGCTGAAGTCTCGTAACAGGCATTAAAAGCATGATGTCAAACTCATTTGGTTCAGATACCTGCAAAGCACAAAAATACAATAGTCAATGCACAACTTGGGTTTAACTCCCTTTAGGCTGTTATACCAGTTGTGGTTTTATCTACAACTGCCTTGGTGTACTTGGAATCACAGAATTGTTTTGGTTGGAAGGGACCTTTAAGATCATCAAGTCCAACCATTAACCTAACACTGCCAAATTACCACTAAACCGTGTCCCTCAGCACCACATCTACACATCTTCTAAATACCTCCAGGGATGGCAACTCAACCACTTCCCTGGGCAGCCTGTTCCAATGCTTGACAACCCTTTCGGTGAAGAAATTTTCCCTAATATCCAATCTAAACCTCTCCTGGTGCAACTGGAGGCCATTTCCTCTTGTCCTAGCACTTGTTACTTGGGAGAAGAGATCGACCCCCGCCTCGCTACAACCTCCTTTCAGGTAGTTGGAGAGAGCAATAAGGTCTCCCCTCAACCTTCTCTTCTCCAGACAACCCCAACCCCAGTTCCCTCAGCTGCTCCTCGTAAGACTTGTTCTCTAGACCCCCTCACCAGCTTTGTTACCCTTCTTTGGGCTTCTCATGTCTGGAGTGAAATATGAGCTTATTTCTGTGGATTCATATTACAAGATTACTGTGCATTTGAGTGGAGAAGAGCAATTTACTGATAGCAGTGCATTTCCGAGCTTTCTAACTTATTAATTTTTAAGAGAGTTTTAAGATTCCTGAGCTGTTCTGAGTAGTGCATAAGTGATCTTAGTCATCCTTTTGCACGTGGGAGTCAGCTGTGAGGTGGGGGAAAAAAAAAAAGCATCCCCATACTTGACTTTGTTTCAGATTGAGCTGGAACCAGGAAAAAAGGTATTGCTATTCCTCCTGCTTTTTGAGAAAACTATAACCTGAAAACTGGCAGAGGGCCTTTCATGCAGCGCGATGCCCGACTCGTCCTCCGGTCACTCTGGGCTTACCTGCGGGCTGTGCAAGGGCAGGGACTTGCTGCGGCTTTAAAGGCAGTCCCGTTCAGGCAGCATCTCTTACTAAACGCACATACATTCATCTTTCAGTAAGTTAGCTATTTTATAATTAATTCTTGTTAACTAGCGCAGCAATCCTTAAACTCTTTACTCGGCGGGCAGGGCCAGCTTTCAGCGGTTCTCCAGCGGCGGGAGCAGCGGGAAGCCGGCTTGTGCCTGCCGCCCGCCCGCCAGTTTCCACCGCCCGCCGCCAACACCGCCCGCCCGCCCCGGCGGAGCTGCCGTACCCGCCGGGAGCCCGGCCCGGCACCGGGGGTGCGTCCCGGGAAGGGCGGCAGCCCCGCACCCACCTTGACGCGCTCGTAGTAGCTGCCGGCGCCCAGCCGCTCGATGGAGCTGAAGCTGCCGTCCTTGCTCCGGATGGCCTGGATCAGGTGCGAGACGACGTGGTTCACCAGCCCCGCCGCCTCCGACACCTCCTGCCGGCCCAAGCCGAGCCGCGACACCACCTCCCGGAGGCGCAGGGCGCCCGCGGGGGCGGCGACGCCCCCGTCGGGCACCGCCGCTCGCCTCCGCGCCGCGGGGGCTCTGGCGGCCGGCGCCCCGCTGTAAGGAGCGGAGGGCGCCTCTCCGCCGCCCGCTGCCGGCCCGGCCGGCAGGCTCCTGACGGCGGAGGCTCGCCGCGCCGGGCGGCCGCGCCGGGCGGTGGATCCGTCCCGCCGGGGGTCCCGGAGAGTGGCGGCGCCGCCCGGGCTGCCGCCTACGCCCCGGCCCCATGAGGAGCTGCGGCCCGCGCCCCTCGCCGCGCCCCGGCCCCGAGAGGAGCTGCGGCCCGCGCCCCTCGCCGCGCCCCGGCCCCGAGAGGAGCTGCGGCCCGCGCCCTTCGCCGCGGCCCGGCCCCGGGAGGCCGCGGGCCGCGTCCCCCGCCTGCCCCGCTCCCCTCTGCCGCCGCCGCCGCCGCCGTCCATCGCCTCCGCTCCCTCTCCGCACCCGCAGGACGGCGAGCGCAGCCCCGCGGCAGGGGGGTTCCCGCCTCTCGCCTCAGGCGAGTTCCTCTTCCAGGCAGCGCGACTCCGCCGAGGAAACGAAACCCGGCGCGGGGGCAATCCGCCCGCGTTCTTCGGCGCTGCCCGGGCACGGGAAAGCTCCGACAGCAGCGGCCGGACTATCCCAGGGCGCGGCCGCCCGCTTCCCTCCAATCCCTTGTGAGCGTTTTCCCGCTCCCGGGTGGCCCCACCTACCGGCGGGGCGGGGGGGAACGCGAGCAACCGAGGCGGCTCCGCCTCACCAGCCGCTCACTGCCGCCCGCCGGAGCCGCTCCTCACGGGCGACCGCCCCTTCGCAGAGACCGGCTCCGCCCCTCCCGCCCCCGGCAGGCCGAGGCGCGGCGGCACGCCCGCCTTCCCGCTTCCAGTTCCGCCCGCAGGCTGCTGCCGGCTGCCGCCATGTTGCTGCGCAGCAGCTGGCGGCGCCTGGCGCTACCCCCGGCGCCGCGCCCCGGGCACCGCCGGGCGGGCAGCGAGGCCGGGGCGGCGGCGGCGCCGCGCTACGAGGTAGTGGTGATCGGTGGGGGCCATGCGGGGACGGAGGCGGCGGCGGCGGCCGCTCGCGGCGGGGCCCACACGCTGCTGCTCACGCACAGGATCGACACCATCGGTACCGCCGGGGGGTGCCCGGGTCGCGGCCGCGGGCGATGGTGGGGGGGGAAGGAAGGTGCCGCGGGGAGCCGGCCCGGCCTCCCGCTGCCGCCCGGGCCGAGCGCGTTTCCCGCGGTCTGCCTGCTGCGGGTAGCGGTGGTGTGTGGAGCTCTGGGCGGCGGCGGTGAGGGGTGTCCGTGTGTCCTCAGGGGAGATGTCCTGCAACCCCTCCTTCGGCGGCATCGGGAAGGGGCACCTCATGAGGGAGGTGGACGCCCTGGACGGGCTGTGCGGGCGGGTCTGCGACCGCTCCGGCGTCCATTACAAGGTGCTGAACCGCTGCAAGGGCCCGGCGGTGTGGGGCCTCCGCGCCCAGATCGACCGGCGCCGCTACAAGGAGAACATGCAGGTGAGAGCGGGCGGGGGGGGCCGGGGCGGGCGCAGCGCCCCTCGTCCCACGTCTTATTTCCAGGTTTGGGTTGGGGCGTCTTGTGTGTGTGTGTGTGTTTGTTGGCTGGAGTATTAGAATGACTTACTGCAGTCTGAAGTACCGGGATAAACTACAGTGGATGTTGTTTTGGTTTTTTTAATGTTTTCCTATCAAACCTAGATACCCTTCTGTTTGGTACTGTAGCGCAGCATGAGTTTTTGGAGCTCAGTGCAGTTTAAAGCATTCTCTAGGATTTTATATACAGGCCATGGTTCATGCTAAATAGTTTCTTTTGAGCTTAAAGTCTCTCTGATCTACCGAGTTCTACTTGGTAGCTCAGGATAGTACAGTGACTGAGTGTCTGCCAGGCAACCTGGTAGGAATGGAAAAGGGAAGAGCGTGATAGATGTTTGGGGAATCAGCAGGGTTTGGGACTGCCCCTACGTCTCATGGCTTCCTAGATTTTTGCAGTAACTCCTTTCATGACAGAGAGAAATCCTTAACACACCACTGTTGACAGTTCGTGAGGCGTCTGTGGAGGATCTTCTCTTGACAGAGCCAGAACCAGACCATCCTGGGAAATGCCAGGTCACGGGAGTCGTTCTGGGTACGTGCTAGTAGTTCCTTAAGCACCTTCAGTTACTCTACACTAAGAGCGGCTTTTGGGGTAAACATTTCTGATTCATCAGTGAGAAAGTTGAATTGGCTGACAGAGGTGATTTAGGCTGAGTGTGAACTAAACTAAGTTAATATCTGTAATACAATGGAAAACATGCCTGGATTGATAGGATATTGGGAGGTTACATAAGTTTAATTTTCTTCAGGTGACTGATACTGAATTCCATGCTGCGTTTTGAGATTTTATTTGGTAAATGGCGTATGCTGCCAACAGCGATTCGGGGCAGTGGTGTCCTGTTACTAGCGGACTCGTGCTGTATTACCCCTTGCTGTTCTGGTAAACAAGCTTTCCAAAATAAAGGCCTGGGTAGGAATTTTTCCCAACAGTGGGTTTTCTGTGTTAGGGGTAAAATGCTTAGGAATAAGAAAAATATAGGAATAACTACACGCTGCTTGTTGTAGTTACTACTATTAATGCTTTTATTATTGAAATGCTGATTTTGTTAAATCACGAAATATGGATAAACCCTCAGTGAAGACTGTTAGTCTAGGTTTAGACAGAAGCACCAGAATACCAGGGCTGTGTTGATACTGCAATATACGCATCTCTGAAAACTTGCTCTTTCAGGGGATGGCAGCACAGTACATGCTGGGAGTGTTATCCTGACCACCGGTACGTTTCTGAGGGGTATGGTCCTCATTGGACTGCAGATGCACCCAGCTGGGCGCCTAGGGGACCAGCCAGCCATCGGACTGGCTCAGACTCTGGAGAAACTGGGATTTGCTGTGGGCAGGCTGAAGACTGGGACGCCACCCCGACTTGCCAAAGATACGATTGACTTCAGTGGTCTGAAGGAACATACAGCTGACAATCCTCCGGTGCCGTTCAGCTTCCTCAGCAAGGCTGTGTGGATCAAGGTGGGATAGCATGCATCAAATGCACATAGAGCCAGGTGGGGGAGCGGTTCCAGGAATGTCATGCTCAGAATCAGCCAGGGAGTTGATGGCTGGGAAAGGGAGCTGGGCTGTATTCATACTTGTGGTTTAGGCTGGGCTGGCCACTAAACGAATGACAAATGCTCTGGTTTAACCTCTCTCCCTTATGTTTCTGAGGACTCTCAATACAAAGGGAGAAATTGGTTGTTTTCTTTTGAAAGCAAGTACCTCTTTTCTCTCAATTCTCAACTGGAGAACCAAACTTTCTTTGCTTTTAGGGTCAGAATTGCATGAAATATGATATTGTTGGTAGTATTCTTCATGTGCTGGTTACATGGGTGGTTTACAAAATACTTCCAGTATTAGACCTGTATTGTGGAAATTTATGCTGCTTGGTACTCCAGCTCTAGAATAAGGTTAAAATGTTGAAATTAGAGATCATTAATAGTGTTGACTAGGAAAGAGAAAGGATGGAATTACCCACAGAGCTCAGAGGTGGCATGTTAACAGTAACTTAACAGCAGAAGAAACTCAAATTTCCAAAGATCTTGGAAAATGGATGGCAGTCTTACATAGTGTAGTTAAACAGCACAGAATTAAGTATCAGGAGTTGATTTGCCCCGGAGAATACAGGAATTGCAGTAACCTATTATACTGGGAGTGGGGACAAAAGTAGTATCACGTGAAGTCCTTGGTATGTATAGGAAACGTTTTAAGGAGTTGAGTTGCAACATTATTACTCTTTTGAATATGACTCTTTTGCACCGATTTTTCTGAAAAAGAGTCAATACTTTAAATTTTGGGTTTTTTCCAAACCTTGAATTCTCCATTTTAGTCACAGGGTTTTGAGAGATTTCTTTTTTTTTGTCACCGAACTCTTTAATTGGCTGTTAGCTGTAGGGTCAGCTGTAAGAGTCCTCTTACTTCAGAGCTTTGAATTCCTGTGATTAATTTGAATGCGATGTTATAAGGTGTTGCTTTGATACGAATATCTGTCCTGTAATGAGGAATACAGTATATGGAATAGAAGTTGAATTCTGGACTCTCAATTTCTGTTCTGTTCTTGATGGGCTTTTGGGCATGTTGCTCAAACTCTCTGCTCATGTTCTGCCTCTACAGTGGATATGACAGCACTACCCATATCTCTAGGAGAGCCAGCTGTCATGGAAAAGCCCTGGAGATCCTCAGAGTTGTTCAGTAAGACGACAGTGTTGTGACTGGATTAACTTAAAGGGAACTTTGGTGTCTTTCAGCCAGAAGATCAGCTGTCATGTTACCTGACTCACACCACCCTGAAAGCCCAGCAAATTATCCATGATAACCTCCACCTGAACAACCATATAAGGGAGACAACAAGGGGCCCGCGGTAAGGACGTGGCATCATGCAGGGCTCTCAATGGCACAAGCTGACAATCTGTCTGAAACTGTGGGTCTCTCCTGCTTTGCTTCTGGAAAGTTACCTTTTCTCCATGTCAGGTGGTGCTCATGGCTATTTACTCTTGCAGGTACTGTCCCTCTCTTGAATCAAAGGTTCTGCGCTTCCCAAACCGAGAACATCAGGTGTGGCTAGAGCCCGAAGGCTTGGAGTCCAATGTCATTTACCCCCAAGGCATGTCGATGACACTGCCACCTGAGCTCCAGGAGCAGGTGATCAAATCCATCCCAGGCTTGGAAAAAGCTAAGATGTTACAGCCAGGTGAGGGGGGTGAATAGTTTTAAATCTAGTTGTCAGATTGGTTACCAGTTAACAAAAACCAGATTTTTGTTTAGAACGTAGCAGAACAAAGGAGATATGAAACAAAATTAGTTCTTGGATGCAGGGATTTGGGGATTTTTCCTTGATTCTTTTTAAATCATAAATAAAAGTTGATAACCTAAGTCTGCCCCGCTGATTGCCTTTGCTGATAAATAGGAACCTTCAAAATCCTTCCCATGAGATCTGTCTTTTTTTTTTGTCACAGGCTACGGGGTGCAATATGATTTTTTAGATCCCCGTCAGCTGACTGCTTCTCTTGAGTCTCGTCTTGTTCAGCGCCTCTTCTTTGCAGGCCAGGTAAATGGCACTACGGGCTATGAAGAAGCTGCAGCTCAGGTGAGTGAATCTGATCGTGTATATTCAGCACTCAGAAAGGGATATTGCCTTGGCATTTGTCTTTGATACTCGATCTTGCTAGGCCCATCTTGTGCTAATGAGGTGTTCTTACTTTTATGGCTCACCCCTATTCCAGACTTGCCCAGATATTTTTACTTTTAGTATCTACAGTTGCTGTTACTGAGATTGCAGCAGCAAAAGTACTTGGAAGCAGTGTCAAATATTTCAGCATGGAGTCTGTGCAGTGGGTCTAATTGAAAACGTGTGGGAACTGTCTCTAGTCAGGTCAGCAGAGGCCAAGAAGCCCTTCAGACAGTTGTGGTATCACAAGAAAGAAACTGCCTAGATTGCTAGCACAGATTATTGCATTTTCCAGGGTGGAGTTTGACACATGAGTCCTTGGGGGCAAATGTGCTGGTATTTTAGCCATGAAAAGACTGATAAATGTTTTTTGTTTTGTTTTCTGTCTGCCCAGGGCGTGATTGCTGGGATCAATGCTTGCCTACGGGTTCATGGCAAGCCCCCTTTCATTGTCAGTCGCACCGAAGGCTACGTTGGTGTCCTGATCGACGACCTTACCACTCTGGGCACCAGCGAGCCATACCGGATGTTCACCAGCCGCGTGGAGTTCCGCATGTCCATCCGGCCTGACAATGCTGATGCCAGGCTCACCCACAGAGGTATTTTCTTATGGTGGCTTTTGCAGTGAGCGGCCCTGCCTCATTGTAGACCTTTGTCTCACATGCTGTCTGTCTCTGCAGGTTTTGAGGAAGCTGGGTGTGTGTCACAGCAGCGATACGAACAAGCAGTTAAGATGAGAGCTGCTTTAGAGGATGGAATTGCAACACTAAAATCCCTTCGGTTCAGCATATCCAAATGGTCCCAGCTAATACCAGAAGTTCCCATCAGTAGCAGTCGAAGGTCGCCTGTCAGGTAAAGGTTACAGCTGAAGCTTTCTGGTCTGACCTACATTTGCTTTAGCACATCTGGTTAGTGGTTTCACAGCGTTTGTCCATGCTTCTTGAAGCTGTCAGTACTCCAGGATTCCAGCTTTATCACCTTCATGGGACAGACATCTGATCTTTGCCTATAGAATAAGTGCGATGTGTTGGGTGTGTTTACTATGCCACATTTCCTAGTGCTTGACATAGGCTCCCAAAGTAAGAGGGTATTCCGCTGGCCCAGTCAGTTCTTGCTGTCCTTTCCAAGAGCGTCACCAAGTGGTGATGGTTTTCAGTGGGTTGCTGCTTTGCTGAAAGCTTGACAAAGCAGCAGTTGCTTTCAGGCTAGCTTCAGATGGTAGCTATTCTTGTACACGAAGGCCCTTGCTTCTCTTACCCATCCTTTATCTCACCTCATCTTATCTGTTCTTTTAAATCAGTGGCTAAAACCTGGCTGACTCAGTGTGTGTGAAAGGTTCCCCTTGATGCCTTTACCTTGTCCCTTCTATCTTGCTGTTCATTTTTGATTAAGAGCCCCTCTTCAAGAGTTTAACAGCTCTTCTGTGTACTGAGAGGAGATAGTAGGGGGGTGAGCTTGGCTTTGCAGTTGTCCTGGCTTATGCTGAGATCTTGCAAGTTTGAGCTGGGAAGAGCTGTAAATTTGCCTTATACAAGGGACTCCTTCCTACCATAAAAACTTACTCTTGTTCTCCACAGTGCCTTTGACGTCCTTCAATATCCAGAGGCCAGCATGGAGGTTCTGGCAAGAGCTATCCCAGAGCCCCTGGGAGAGCTTGCTCAACAGAGAGAACTGGCAGAGAGATTGAAAATAGAAGGTAGAGTACAAGAGTTTTGATTTCTTAATGGGATCTGCGTATGTGTTGTTCAGGAAGGGGAGAGCCAACCCATTCCTCCCAGTGTGTTTCATGTTGCTGCTTAGTGAAATAAAACACTGTTATCAGAGCAGGCACCTTTTACCATAGGCCACAGCCCTGTGCAAGCACCTGTGTTTCACTTTGTGGGGTGAGATCAATTATTCATGTTCACTCCTGAGTTTTCCTCCTTACTGCTTTGTGAAATAGACCGTCCTTTCCTGGGATGAGAGGAAAAGCCAAGCCACGTATCTTAATTCCTGTAACAAATTAATGAGTATGACGTCTTCCATAGTAGTTACGTGGATTAGGTTCTTTAGTCTGTGAGGAGGGAAATTTCCTTAGGAGCTTTTGACCATCTGAGTGGAAGTGCACATTCTGCTTCCAAGAATTCGTGCAAGTGACCTGTCTCACATGAACATCTATATCTGGTCTTCTTGTTTCCCTCATCTTCCATCACAGCTGCTTATGAGTGGTGTGTAGCCAATCAACAGCAGGAAATAGAAGAAGTGCGTCGTGATGAAGCCCTCCGACTGCCAGAGGACCTAGATTACTTTGCCATTGATGTGTCACTCTCAGCAGAGGTGCGGGAGAAACTGGACTCTAACCGTCCCCAGACGGTAAGATACTGGGCCACAGCAAGGTTGAGCAGCAATGAAAACCCTTCTGTGTCTTCCCAAGGGACATGGGGGGGTGAGGAGAATCAGGGAAAAGAATAGCCAGAGGTTTTGGTCTCATTTCTCACTAGTTCCAGTGTGTAGGTTTGTTCTTGGTTTACTTGTTCCTGTTTCCACATGCAGATTGGTGCAGTCAGCCGCATCCCTGGAATTACACCAGCAGCTATCGTTAACCTGCTAAGATTTGTGAAAAGCAATCACCAGAAGACAGAAAAGCTAAAAGCATTACCTCAGACTGGCAAGTATTTAGCCGGGAAAATGTACTCAGAGAAAGCAACTTCTCAAAGACAGATTGCAGCAGAGTTTTCTGAAGAGGAGCCAGAGAGTACCTTTGTTAATACACCTTTGTAGAGAAGTGTACCCCTCCTGCCAGAGAATGTGGCAAGATCACCTATGCTCACAAGCGTCTTCACAGATAAAACTGATGCTGGCTGGATCCAAAGTAGTTCTGGTTGTGTCCTGTGGCAGTGTCATTGAGTAGAACAAAGATGACGAATGCGCAAACCTTAAGTGCATGCTTAGGAACCTAAATACAGCCTGTGATTTTGCCAATCCAAATGAAAAGACAGGGGAATTGCTTTTAAAATTCCACTCATTTGGAGGATGTCAGATAGTTAAAATGTGTTCTGAAGCATCTTGGAAAGGACAGTGTTTTGCTCTTCTGAAATGAGTAAGAAATGTTACCATGCTGAACCCACGACAGCACAAGAGGATTTGAGCTGGAAAGTGTGTTCTGTTGACTTTAGTACTTGTGTTTATAGCTGGTGCGGTGACTATGCACAGCCTGAAGTTTTAGTGTGATGTCAGCCAATAGGAGACACTCAGTTACGAAAATGTGTGCCGCACAAATATTTAAACTTACCTAGGAGACCGATTGAATGTAAACACTGTATTCTGGGCTGTTTTTTCTCCTCTAAAATAAATAAAGCCTATCTTGAAACTTCCTGAAGGGCTTGATTGTCATATAGCTTTCAGTAGAGCCTTGGCAATTCACTGGGTCACAATTCATGCAGGTAGAGGTAAGGTGGGGTGAGATTTGCTACAGGGCTGGTGACGGCAGCTGGAGCGAGACTTGCTGCCTAGGCCAGGGTGCTGAGGAAGGTGGGGACGATGTCGGAACCTGCCCCAGGAGCCCCAGCTCCAAGCAGTGTGGTGACTGACATGCTGGGGGGCCAGGGTGTGGGTGGCTTGGTAGCCCAGGAGAGCAGGACCAGGGGTTTCTCATCAGCCCTGGTCCTGCAACTGACAGTAATACAACTTGCATCTGAACAAGATAGACGTTGGGCAGTCAATTTGTCATGTGCCGTCAAGAAACACTAAGTTCAGGCTGTTGCTGCACACCTACTGAATCCTTGCCTGACTTAGGCAGCAGTCTCTGATGCTAGTCTCACTTCTGAACATCCTCCGAATTGACTGGGCAAATGGGCTTGAGAAGGAGTTTTGTTGCAGTTAAATCATAGAATCATTTAGGTTGGAAAAAGACCCTTAAGATCATTGAGTCCAACCATAAACGATATGTATATATATATATATACAGCGCTATCATTTTGAAATTATGATCCTGGACTCTTCTCTGTCTTACTGTGGGTGAGCAGTTCCTTTCCTGTCCAGAGAAAGGAGTCCAAGCAAATCCTTTTTCTTGACGGAGACCCTGTCATGCAGCAGGAGGATGGGCAGGGCCTATAGCTTTGTTTGGGGCACCATCTGCCCACTTGAAAGCATCTCCTTGTCACCAGCTTTTTGCTTGTACAGAACAGCTTTGCACACGATCATGTCAGTTCATGTCAGAGTGGCTCAGAAAAGCTAACGTGTATCTGCCCCTTTATGGCTGTGGCCTATTTTCCTTTCAGCTTCAGAAGAATCACTTCAACCTTGTAAGCCTTAAGTGTGGCGTAGGGAAGGCAGCTGCGCTTTCTGCGGTGTAGCTCAGGCTCAGGGTATGGTGCTCTTGAAATTCCAGCTATGCAAATCCAAAGCCGCCCTGAACCCTGTGCCTCTCTGCCTAGTCAAAGCAGCTGAGTTTGTGATCAAGAAAGTTTCGTGCCTTCTTCACTGCATTATCTTTGTGTTACGTTTGGTTTTGAGGTACCCATGTCTGTAAAAACTTGGATCTAGTTTTTACAGACTAGGAAGGAAGCCCTATTGACAGTTCCATCCCCTCGCTTTTAAGCAGACTGTGCAATCTCAAAACTGCATTTGCTAGTTCTTGTCAGCAGTCATTTGACAGGAAAACCTTGCTTCCAATAATGTGTGTCTTGAAAGGCAAGCCCCTCACACCCTGCTACAAAAGCAAACATTTTTTCCTCAGCTTTCTGTGCTAAATTTACTTCTGTGCTACAAAGGCCTTGGTTCCGGTCTCTCACACTCCAGTGTAAATCCAAGGGTGATTCCACTGAGCTGGGCTGCACCGGTGTCGAAGAGCGGAAGGAGCTGGCTTTTGCTTTTCTTACTTTTAGCAATTTAATAATACACAGCCGTGGTCTAAGAGTTAGAAAGGGGGGAGAGAGTTAGGTAACTCTGGGGGAAATACAAGTCGGAAGTGCATGGACGCGTTGCTTTCCAGCAGATCTAGCGTAACAAGTGCTCTCTATATTTCAGCGGGAAGTGGGTCTTTGGCCACTGGCGAGCTCCCTTGTTAAGACAGGGTGTCCTCTGTTCACACATGTGGGTTAATGATGTCCATATTTGCTAAAATGGAAAACCTGGCACATGCACAAGTTTGAGGACTGGCTGTGCCTCAGGTATTATTTTCATGCGTACAGGGCTTGCCACAACATCGTGTGCTTGTTGAACAGCTCTCCTTCGCGAAAACCTTTGACATGAAAAGAAATCATAGCTAGAAGTAGTTCTATTTGTTTTGTTAAGAAAACAAAGCACAGAAAGGCTAAATGCTGTAAATACCATGGGCAGGTAGGATGCAGACATCGTACCATCTGCTTTCTAACTCCACTGGGGATTTGTTACAAGGCCCAAGGTCTGGTTTGTACGTGAAGACAAAGTGAGCTTAGAGCCTCACGGGTCCTGTGGGCTCACTAAGGCCAACAGCTTGGGAAGGGCAGAACCGGAGGAGCCTGCCTTTAACATGGATGTCCGCTCGCTTTTCCTTGGCTGTGCAGTGATGAATCGCACTTTGTCCTCCTCTGGTCCTTACTGTGACCAGGCAAGCAGGGAGGGCAGGATGCGCGGTGAGGGTGGCCTAACTCGTTGCACGTACCAAGGGGCTTTGTGTTCCCTGTTTCAGTGTGAGTCTTTTTTTCTTTTCCCTCCTGCAGAACATAGGCCTGGTGATTAGCAATTTTCCCTGAGCCAAATTTCCTCAGATCTCTACCGTCCTATCTTGTACCAGATTTTCAAGACAACTGTTGTCTTCCTTTCCTATCCTAGTCTTCATTTTGTCTGGTACTTGAACTGCCTAGTTTCTTCATCTTTTCTTTATTTCTGCCTGGAGGATGAGAGCAAGAGAAAAACGGGAAGACATTTTACACTAGGAGACGCTAAAAGCTGCCCCCACGCAATCTTTGATGGTCTCGGTGCTGCTGGAACGTTTGCAATGGTGCAGCAGTGGCTCTGCTAAATGGCTCGCCTTAGTCCCCCACTTTGCTGGCCCTTGCAAGTACAGATGTGCCTCCTAGTTAAGCATTGCCCTTGCACTTCGGTAAGCAACGATCCTCACTTGCATTCATTTTAGATGCTCAGGGGCTTATCAGCTTGATGCCTATGCTTCCCAGGTTGTGCTCCTCCACCCAGTGACAAGTATCTCAAGATCCCATTCAGTGGATGCAGGAGGAATCTGCTCTCCCCCAGGAGCTGCCGTTTCCACCAGGAAGGTGCTCCCTGGGCTTCCCCCTGAACCATGGCCTGTGCTGCTCAGCGTCCTTCCAGGTGTTTGTTTCCATCTCTTGCCATGGCTTCACAGGGCTAGTGACAAGTTAAATGCGTCTTTCCCCTCTTGTGCTGAACGTTAGCGGTGGCCGGAGCATTCAGCTGGAAGATGGGAGACTCGCTCTGCAATTGCTCTTACAAAAAGAGCAGAAAAAAAAGGGATTGATTCTTGATCTATTGTTTTAACAACAGGGGTGCTTTAGGGAAACAAAATTATGCTTTTGTCTCTTTTTTTTCTAAACGGCTGCGTAGGCTTACCCCCACACGTGTAACTCTGAGGGAGGAGACAGAGCTGGATTCCAGTCAGAGGCTCTCTGACGCCATAGTCACCACCGTGTAGTCACCGTACCAGTGCCTGGGCCTTGATCTCCCTGCCAAGGAGTGCGGTAGTGGCAAAGCTTTTAGCCTGAAGGCTGGGGGCTGCAACCTCTTCACCTCTTCGCTGACTTAACTCTAGATGTTTTGACAGCCTGTGATGCTTCCTTGGGATGTTCAGCTGTGAACCAAAAGCTCAAACATGTCCTTGTCCTCAGCTTCCCCATCCGTGTCCCAACACAGTCAGTGCCTCCCCGCTGCGGGAATGGCTCCACGGAGTCACCACGAGTGGGCTGCAAACGGCTCCCCAGGAGGAGGAGGCTTCAGCAAAGGCTGATGCTGCGGTGGAGGTGGAAGGTGGATGAAGTGAAGGGTGAAGGTGTTCATGTCTAGCATCAGCTGCAGCTCCCAGCACAAGCCCCAGGAGGCACGTTGTCAGGCCCCACTGGGGACCAGTAAGCACACGCTGTTCTTGTTCCGAGTGACTTAGAGCTTGATGTGGTTGGCTTGAAGGGCAGGCACGGAGCCAGGTGGGAAACGAGCTCACTCTGTGCCTTACAGGGCAGCAAGAAGAGAGGGGAGCTGACAACAGGCTCGTGACTGGTCTCCTGGGTTGCAATTTTACATGGCTTAACTTGAAAATTGCCGTGTACGACCAGGTGGTGGCTTGTATCACAAGCGTAGGGGATTTTTGGCACCACAAGTGGAAAGGCTGCCGTGGCCGGTACTGCTGAGCTGGCTGCTGCAGTGAGGTTTGGTCCTTGTCCCACCGCACCTCGCGGGACTTTGGCCAGGCAGCCGCGGGCCAGCTCGGTGACACTGCCCTGGAGCGGGGCCGGCTGATGGTGGTGGGCGTCAGGCATGAGCTGGAAGTGGCTGTACCAGATGCAGAGCGGTCACGTCGCACGCCATGATCTCAACTCTCCTCAGCTGTGCAACGAGTGCGCAAATCCTGCAGATTCGCGCCCAGAAATGGGGCGCAGGAATTACCCTTCCAAGGAAGCGACTGCAACAGAGCAGAGCTCTTGTCCGAGGTTGTTCTTTCCTTTCCCTGGTCCCTGTGCACACACGTACATCCCCTCCTTCTCCAAGGAATTAAGGCACTGCCATCCAAGAAAGCACTTTATCAGCAGCCTACATAATATTAGCTATTATTTCCAGAAATGACAGTCAAGTAGGAGCAAACCTAGAATTACGCTTAAATTCATCTACTCCTTTTTTTTTTTTCCTCTGGCAAAGGCTATTTAAGGGCTTGTTTTACACAGAGGCAACTCTTAACACCAAACAAGCCTACATCTCTTTCTCCAACGTACCCGTGTGCTGTTAGCAGAACCACAGCCCAGCTTAGAAAACCAAATATTTACTAAATATTTAATAATAATAACTAACTGTATAATGATAAATATATTATATTATATTATATTATATTATATTATATTATATTATATTATATTATATTATATTATATTATATTATTAATAATTAACAATAACTAAATATTTGGTCATTTGGGGGTTTTCACTCTATTTACTAAGGAATTAGCTTAGAATCCAGCTTCAAAACAGGAAACGCAGATTTTTAAGAAGTCTGGCAACTGCAATAATTAAAAACAAGAGAAAGTAGGCACCTTATTAATTTATATATATATATCTTTTATATATATAATATCTACATGTACATCTGTGTTTATACACACACAGAGAGATATATCAAAGAAAAAATGGGAGCTTTGCTTAAGATGTGCCCAGGTGGCTGCAGATAAGCAGAATCTGAAACTTTCTTTTAAATTTCAGTCCTACCTGCAATAAAACCCCTCCAGGAAGGGGAGGTTGTCTTGCCTTTCCATCGCCGTGTGGGTTTGGAGTTGGCTGCCTCGCCGATCCAGATTTCACTGGGCTGAAAGGGAAAAGGTGAGTGTGACTGCTGCTGGCAGGGCAGGCAGAGCCCCGAGTCAGGGGTGAGCTGGTTCTGGTTATTTCCAGTGACTACATAATACGAAAAAACAGCGTATTGACCCATGGACTTGTGTTTGTGCTGGGCAGATGCTCTTGCAGAAGGACAACCAGGTTCCTGGACGGCTTTGCCCAGAAAAGCCGGGAAAAAGCCCTGGCTCCGTACATCAGTGTTATGGTTTGAGAAACCTACAACAATTAATTATTCTATCACCCGATGACCCCTCCCCACCCAGGAAGGGGAATCGGGAAAAAACAAGGAAACTCTGGGGTTGAAATATAAACAGATTTAATAGAATAAGACTAAATAATTACAGTAGTAACACTAAAGAACCAATATTGATCCCAATACCAATATAAAATACACAAGGATTATACTCAGCCCATTCTATCAGTAGGAAGCTGTGCACCCCCAGCAGTGGACAGGGAATGTCGGACACTACGAGTGCTACGGCTTCGGGAGGAAGGGAAGGCCTCAGGGGTCTGGCACCAGGGCAAGAAGCTGTCAAGATCGCAACCATCAAGGAAGAGAGAAACTCCTCAGCACAGTTTCTAATTTATATTGAATGTGACGTTCATGGTATGAAATAATCCTGTTGGCCAGCTTGGGTCAAATGCCCGGGTCTCGCTCCTCCTCATCCCCACACCTGGCGAGCTCAAAAAACACTGCGACCTTGAAACCCACATACCATAGGTGGGTATAAAGTAAACATTTTCACAAATTCAGACACTAGTGTCTTCTAAAAGTGCAGTTTTCCCAAGCATTAGAAGAGAAATTAGTCCTGTGTCGCTCAAACCAGGACCATCGGCACACCGAGGGCAAACCTGCTGCTGCAGCACCCTTGAGAGGCTGCATTGGCCCATGAGGGACATTTCACCCATGAAAGCTTAGACGCCTTCAAGGTTGATTTTTTTTTTAAAAAAAGGAAGAAAACAGCAAAAACTACACAAATTCAGAGCTGTTAAGCACGGGCACAGCTCCCTGGCAGCCCCCCCTTGTGCAGCCCACTGCTGCCCCACCATCCTCCCACCCGCAGGCTGGAGATCGCCCGCAGGGGCATCGCGCTCCGATGTATCTCCACGCTTCCTGGGTACTTCACCCTCAGACTTTCGAGGGAAATACCTGTTTAACTGTCACCTTATCAGTGCAGAGAAGCGAGCAGATTCGAATTATGTTGTGTAAATATTTGAAACATAAAGGATTAAAGAATTATTGATAGGCAGCCAGAGAAAGTCACCTTAGTTGGGGGGGGGAAGGCAGGCAATGATGTAACTGATTTATAATACAGAATAATCTGAAGGGACTAAAGAGGATTCAGAAAAGGCTAAAAAACCCACAGCTGCTGTGTTTTGCCACCTACCAGGTTTCCCTTCAGCTCTTCTGCACCCTGGGTGCTCTCTCCTTCCTCCCGAAGTGAAGCGGCTCCAGCCTCCCCCTTGGTAAGCAGGAGAAAAGGAGAAAAGCATCGCAGGAGAAAAGGTAATTTGGCCCAACTTCCGTGGCCACCGTTTATCCCTCTGTTTAGCTATTGGTTAAGATTTGCAATTTCAGAAGGCAAATTGCTAGACAGCAAGTACTATTTGGTGTAGTCAAACAACACGAAGAATTTGAGGTCGTTAAAATAATACTGTCAGGAATTTGCAATTTGGACTGAAAAGGGAGAGAGAGAAAAAGTCTTGTAGAAAGGGGCTTCAGATGGAGCAGCCGCTTTGAGCAGGACCTCAGAGAAGCACAAACCATGGAGGGACTGGGAAAAAAAGACGACTGGCTGATCAGCGAAGGCAGAGCCATGCCAGATCCAGGAGCAAACAGATGGACCGAGGCTGGTGAGAAGTCAAGCCGGGTTAGACCTTGCAGAGGATGTTAAACAGCTAGTAAGAAGTTCTGCAGCCACCTGCATAAAGGTAGGCAAGGGAAAGGAACCGCGCTGCTTTGAAGGAAGCACAGGGCAAAACTCATCCTGGGTCACCAAAAATGTGGGCGAAATTAAGTCACCTCAACCTGCGCACGCCGCTGGCTGGCAGCAGCTCCTCAGGGTGCGTGTCTCCACAAAGCCCCTGGCTCCCTCCAGCAGGGTCCTTTCCCTGTGCCCTGCCTCGCACGCCCATCCTCCAGGGCCAGCCACCGCTCCAGAAAAACGAACCAGCGCTAAAGAGGCTCTAAAAATAAATAAGGCAGGCTCAGCCTCCATCCTTCGCAGCCAGCAAGGCTCCTGCGCAAAACCACTTTGGGGACAGGCACGAATGAGCGTTGCGTGTCTGGAGTTGTCCCCTGCAGAGCCCCAAACGGGGCAGCAGGGTGACGCCGGGCAGGACAGGAGCTCATCGGCCCTCCCGCATCCTCCTCTGCCCCCTCTCGAGGCACTACACAGACATTTAACTGATACAAATTAAAACCAGGTGAGTTGCATTTGTGGTCCAGTATGAATTTATGCTGTTCTTCAGCCAATACCGAATCATTCAGCCCCAATCAGGAAAAGGATATCCCCATACAGTACAAAGTTTAATTTGTTTCTACATGGTTTTGTCTTGACCAAATCTAAAATTTAAAATACGCATTTAGAGAAATCATCAGCAACCCGTCAAAGTCTGTCAATCCCTTTTGAAATATATTGAGCCCGCTACAATGAGAACGTGAATCAAGTCTTTCCTCTGCAACTTCAGTAGAATTACCTATCCCAGTCACTAGCCGTGCATGAGGCGGTCTGCGATGCAACTGAAACCCTTGGGGCAGCAGCCTGAGCAGAGCCACTTTTATTCCAGCCTAAAACACCCACCTAGGGAAACAAAACCGAGCAGGAGGTGACTTGGCTACAGCCGCTACGACTGTGCTGCTGCATTTCCCTACGCAGACCAGGCTTTGCTGTATCCCAACTCCCCCAATTCCTCGCCACATATTTTTGGAGTATTTCTGTGTACTAAAAGCCCTCCAGCCTCCCAAAGCACGCGTCATCAACTCAAAAAGAAATAATGTTTCAATCTTCCAGCTCCCCACTGCCACCTTCAGCAATAAAGCTCAAAATGAGTTAAATAAATTTAATATTCTAGACAGCTTTCTGGCTTGGTAGCTAGCTACATCACCATGGCAGCGTGCTTTCACACTTCCCTGTGAACATCACCAGCATTGCAGGACAGTATGGAAAGAGTTAAGGACAGCTGTAGAAGTTGCTTAAAGAAATAAGCAGGCAGAAGGCAAATACAGTTCTCAACTATTAACATTTATTAAAAGTTTGACCAAAGTAGTTTTATTCCCAAGTTTTGTTTACAAAAGTCTAACAATTTCCCCAGGTAGTCAAAGATTAGTAAAAGAACGGAGATGGCATCGCATTAGTGCATAGAAAGCAAAACTGCTCTACAATAGTAAAAAAGAAAAAAAAGAAAAAAATCAGCATGTGTAAAACTGAGGTTTTAAATATTTGAAGCAGTTGCTAGTATCGCAGGCAGAGCGTTCACAAGTATCTACTCGTTTTTACTGCACACAACGTGAAGTTGCTAGACGCAGTACTGTTCTAGAGGCTTCAGCTCCCCCCCATCCTCCGGCAGGGGCCAAACCACCCCTGCCCCAAAGCTGGAAGCTGACTCCCGCGCCTGACGGGCTGGGCCATTTTACCATGAAACATCCTCCCAGACGCTTTCGCAGCTGCCACTTTAGTTTTTCTGATCTAGGCACAGCTCATGGGAAGAAACCGGCCTCTTGAAAGAGCTGCACCGCCTGCCCTGAGTCACTGCCCTTCCTTCAGCTTCTCCCACTTGGGATCACAGACACTTCCAAGGCCCGTTTCAAACCGTATTTTGCCTTAAGGCTTCAGTTTGAACCAGTTGCTCATTACAAGCCAATTTCCCAAGTGTAACAGAGCAAGTACACCCAGCTGAAGACAACCCTGTGCAAAGAGCGCGCGGAGGAGCCGCAGACAGAGCGGGTCGTGGCCAGCCAAACCAAACACCCTGCACCCAGCGCAGGAACGGGGAAGAAATCTATCAAACGCACAGCGGCACCGAAGACGTAGTTCGTGCTAAAGCCCTTTTTATTTTCATCCAAATCAGAACTTTGCACTCTGCTGAACCAGTTTGACCAAAGCCTCTTAAAAAGAAGTCAGCTGTTTAACTGAAAAGCATGCAAAGATTTGGCAAGATACTTTAGTTTTATTATGGCAATGGTACATCCGCCTCCATTTTATAGTCACGTACTTCCTGTTGTCTTGGGGATGCTAACAAACCTTTAGCAGTAGAATTTAAGAATCATGAGATTCCTTTACCGAATTCCATAGTCTTCCACAGAGACTGAAGCGCTCTAGCCCTTGTTTTCACTGTACTCAGTACATCTGTACCTTCAAAAACAGTGTATAATGCTCCAAGGTTTTACTGTAGTTAAGACACAGAAGGTGAGCAGAAAAGGGAGAAAAGATCCAACCAAAGCAAACAAAGAGCATGAAAATCAGTAATAGCAGTTGAGGATTATCCAAGCATATCCAAGCAGTACAGATGAGAGTTCCTACAGAGCAAGCACACAGCTGAAGAAGGAAAACAAACGAGAATTACAGACAGAACAAACATACTGGTGTCATGGAACAATAATCCTTCAAAGACACTGAATTCTTTTTAAACTCATGTGGGGATGGCTGTGGGGAAACCGTGTTAAAGGTTAGTAAAACAGCTGCATCATTATGCAAGTCAGATCTGATTATCCATTAACTGCTTGTCTCCATTTACCAATTCAAAGTGAGACTTCTATTCTTGAATCCCCATATATTACAGCTCGTATTTTTTTATAGCCAGAAATGTTTTACTGTGATTATTTAGTAATTAGAAGTAATCTTTTGGACTAGTTACCCAATTCCACTTCAATTGACTGTTTGATCCAAGTCTTCAACCCCATTGTTAAAAAGATACCAAGTACACAGTCCGCCATGTCCTTTCCTGCTGACAGAGCAGTGTGCATTTATCACATCGCTCTGGGAAACACACCAGTACATTCTCCAAGCAGACATCCTAGAAACACCCTTGACCTAAAGTTCAAAAATTCAAAACCACCAAGCAGGACAGGTAGAAACACCATCCTGTTGGCAGTCAGTGGAAACGCCTGCCGGTTTCTCTCCGAGCTTTGTTCTTGAAATAAAAACCAATCAAGATTCTTTAATGGTAGATCAGAGATTGCCCAACAAGTGTCAAAGCGTCCTTCTAAACAAAGTATTTTTGAAATTTAGGTATTCAATGTCTTATTATATATTAGAAAACATTCAGATATAAGTGTTTAATCTTGAAAGATCTACACAACAGTTAACCAGTTCTCCAGAAAAAAAAAAAAATGTTTCTTCTAGCAATTAGAAAAATCTGTGTACAAGGACTTATGGGAAACCCTTGATTCTTTGTTTACACTTTTTCAAGGTTAAATGTGGTTTTGTTCACGCTATTTCTTCTCAGTATTAAGTTCTCTTGGTTTACTCAATGCATCACAAAATGCATCAAAATACTTGAACTGTTACCTGGTATTTGTGCTATCCAATCTAGAAACCATTTTAAAGAAGAAAGCACCACAGAAGTAAATATTTTTTAAGGCTTAGATCAGTTAAAACTAAACCTGCAGCTGAATTTTGCTCTACTCTTCAGAAACATCAAATCTGAGTACTTGCTTTGCAACTTTTGAACATATCCAAGTAACATTCATTCTTTCTGATCCCGCCAGGACTGTATATAGGTTTTTCTATAAATTTAACGTTAACCCAAAGAACACAGAGACGTAGCATTGAACTTTTGTTTTAATGGTCTCAAATTCTGTGACAGATTTTTGGTCAAGTTTCCATTTTAAAAAATTTATCGATTTTAAAGACTAATAACTTAAACTGCCACGAAACAAATGGTCCACAAACATTCCTTTCCTTCTGAAGCTTTTACGATGCATTGTAATCATTAACCAGTCTTTTACTATTAAACTTAAATGGCCAATTGAGACAAACAGTTCTGAGACCGTTCTTCCACCACTGATTAAGACTGAGGTGGCAGCTGATGTACAGAATTTTCATTTAGCCTTCTGGGCCTTCTGGGCAGACTTTGTGACCTTGCCAGCTCCACCAGCCTTCTTGTCAACTGCCTTGATGACACCAACAGCAACCGTCTGTCTCATGTCACGCACAGCAAAACGACCTGAAAAAGAGAAACAGGTTTCGTGACTTTTGTCTAGAGCTACATACCCACAGCGTTACCAGCACGGCGGCAGCAAGCGACTTGGTGTCAGCGGGCAAATACCACTCTAGCACAGTAAACTCCTTGAGACTGGGACACAGATACGTAATTTACCTAGTGTCCCCCTGAAGTTTTGAAGTTTCTGTTGCAGTCACAGCTTTTAACGGCATTTTACAGAACACACTGCATCCTGATACTAGAAATCAAGGAATGCCTTTTCCAGAGATCAGGATTAATGCATTTTTAGGAGATGCCTTACCCAGAGGAGGATAATCGGAGAAGCTCTCAACACACATGGGTTTGCCAGGGATCATATCAACGATGGCAGCATCTCCAGATTTCAGGAATTTGGGGCCATCCTCCAGCTTCTTGCCAGAACGACGATCGATCTTCTCTTTGAGCTCAGCAAATTTGCACGCAATGTGAGCAGTATGGCAATCCAGCACAGGGGCATAACCAGCACTAATTTGGCCAGGGTGGTTCAGGATAATAACCTAGAAAACCAAGAAAGTGTTAACACCGCGGTAATTCTGAATACTGATGTCTTAAAAAGCCAGGGCTTTCAACGTGGCTTGCTTCAAGCAAATACATCTCAGAACACAAGTCTGTGTCACTTTATAGCTCAGCCTACTAGTAAGAAAGAACAAGACTCTACTATTTCAGAACTGACAGCTACAGTTCAAACATCTTCAAACAGCTGCAAAAGTTACCTGTGCAGTGAAGCCAGCAGCTTCCATTGGAGGATCGTTCTTGCTGTCACCAGCAACATTGCCACGGCGAACATCTTTCACAGACACGTTCTTAACATTGAAGCCAACGTTATCACCAGGCAGAGCTTCGCTCAGGGCTTCGTGGTGCATCTCAACAGATTTCACTTCAGTTGTAACATTGACAGGGGCGAATGTAACCACCATGCCTGGTTTCAGAACACCCGTTTCCACGCGGCCAACTGGTACAGTACCAATGCCTGCAGGAGACAAACAATGTTAGTAATTCAGGCTCAAATATGTATATTGCCCTTACAGGAGAAAACACTTGAAACAAGAACTCTAACATTTTTCACTTGAAAAAACAGTTCATGGGCAAACAACTGCATTTCTGTCCCATACATTAGCTGGTGCTGGCAAGTGAGAAGCATTATAGAAAACATACCGCCAATTTTGTAGACATCTTGAAGAGGCAGACGCAGAGGTTTGTCAGTTGGACGAGTTGGTGGCAGGATACAGTCCAAAGCTTCAAGGAGGGTGGTTCCACTGGCATTGCCATCCTTTCGGGTAACCTTCCACCCCTTGAACCAGGGCATCTGTAACAAAAACAAGCCCATGCATAAACTGTCTGCCAATTTTAATGGCACAAGGCTAGAAAACAACAAGCGGTGTATCTTAAGTGTTATCTCGGTATACTATTGCAAAGGAAGAAATTGTGAAGTGCTGGGATTTTTGACCTTGGCACTTCCAAAAATAACTATTAAAAAACATACGCATTTTACTACTGCATAGTTTATCTCAGTAATCCTCCTAGTTTCATTTCTTTAATAAATGTCAAACCTACGTTAGAGCTCGGCTCCAACATGTTGTCTCCGTTCCAACCAGAAATTGGCACAAAAGCTACGGTGTCTGGGTTGTAGCCAATTTTCTTGATATAAGTGCTGACTTCTTTGACAATCTCTTCATATCTCTTCTGGCTGTAAGGTGGCTCGGTGGAATCCATCTTGTTGACACCAACAATCAGCTGTTTTACACCCAGGGTGTAGGCCAGAAGGGCATGCTCACGGGTCTGCCCATTCTTGGAAATACCAGCCTCAAACTCACCAACACCAGCAGCAACAATCAGGACAGCACAATCAGCCTTTGAACAGAATGAAAAAAAAACCCCTTATTATAATGCTTGCACATATCTCAAGGTATCAGGGGAACCCCCCCAACCAAGGAAAAACCCTCCTGAACTCCCAGTATCCTTAGTGCTATTTACATACCTGAGAAGTTCCAGTAATCATGTTCTTAATGAAGTCTCTGTGTCCAGGAGCGTCAATGATGGTGACGTAGTATTTGCTTGTTTCAAATTTCCACAGGGAAATATCAATAGTAATACCACGCTCACGTTCAGCTTTCAGCTTGTCCAAGACCCAGGCATACTTGAAGGAGCCTTTGCCCATCTATGGATTTAAAAAAAAAAATAAATTAAAAAAATGGGTTTCTCTCCCCCCTCCACTCCCCCTTTTCTTTTTTTCAAGAACAATATATATTTGCATTTACTTCAGAAAGATCACACACTGGCTAAAGAGCAAAACCTAAGAATAGTAAGTGGTTTAATACTGAAAAACGTTGGTGCTTGCAAAACAAGCAACAAGATACACTTGGCACCACTAGTGAGAGATGCCAACTGTTTTCTGTTATTTAACCTGTTGACAGTTTAGCCCTCTTAACAGCTTGTTAATTGCCCTAACACATCTTCAGAACAAATCTCTTGAGCCTAAGCCCTACTATCAAGTGCCCTCTACAAATTTCTCTTACTAATGCAATCCCTGCGATAATCAACACTTTAACTGCCACTCAGCCTAACACTTGCTACGTTTTATTCTGTGATGTCCTTAAGACCTATGCTGTTATTACACAGGAAAAAAAAAAAAAAGTATGATCAATAAGGCTTTCTACAGGTTTAAACACCAAAATCCACACCTTTCTCATTTTCAGAAGTAAAACCTTAGCAGAGCAACCTTTAATTTTATCCTCAACTACGCTGAAGCTGGGAACCCCCCTTGAATTATGATTCCAGACATAATTATGTAGACGTAGCTTTAGACTACTTTCCTCTTCCCTCGTTCTGCACTTCACAATTTGAGCTTCGCCAGCTAACATAATGGCGGATTCAAGACTTGTTCCGACTACGGGGACAACTGCAACCGAACTGCCGCCCTGTGGCCGCAGAACACTTACGCACTTGTTCAGCTACCGGGACGGTTGCAGCCAAACCGCCTCCCTGTGGCCACAAAACAGTTTGCAACTTAAGTTTTGCTACTAAACCTGTCTTTATTCATTCCTGCACCCCGACATTTTGCTGGACGTGCCAGGACCACGCACCTCGGCAGCTTCCTTCTCGAACTTCTCGATGGTCCTCTTGTCGATACCACCACATTTGTAGATGAGGTGGCCGGTGGTGGTGGACTTGCCAGAATCGACGTGGCCGATGACGACGATGTTGATGTGGGTCTTCTCCTTTCCCATTTCGGATGTTAGTTAGGTTCTTTCTTTCGGCAAAAGAGAATCGACACCTGGAAGTTCCCCAGAAAAACACCAGTTACGCCTCCAGCGCGAACGCCCTCCCCAGCGCCGACCCAGCCGATGGCGGCCCCTCGTGCGGGGCGGCCCGGCCAGGCCCTGCCGGGATGGCGACCCGGCCCGGCCCCGCCCCGCCGGGGGAGGGGCGGAGCGGGCGGGCGCCGGCCCGGGGGCCCCAGTCGAACGCCCCTCGCGTCGCCCCCTCCGGGCTCCAGTTACCCCCCGGCGGCCGGGGAGCGGGGCGGCGGCGCGGCGGGCCCGCCGGGGCCGACGGGCGGCGCGGAGGGCGGGGCCGGCCCGCTCCTTTGTGTGACTCACCCCGCCCGGGCCGCCGCGTCCTCCATTTTGTGGAGCTGGCGGCGGGCAGGAAAGGCAAGCGGCCATTTTTTTAACTCGTGCCCCGTGTCGTCCCCCCCCTCCCCCACCGCGGCCCACGGGCCACGACACCGGCCCACGGGCCCCGTCAGGCCCCACCACCGCCCGCCGCGCACCGCGCGTCCCGCCGCGACGACCCCACCGCCACCCGCGCTGCCGGGGGGAAGCGGCCGGGCGCCTCCCGCCCCACATCGGCACGGTCACGCCGCTCCCCGCGCCGTAGCCCAGGGGAAGGATCGAGGGGGGGACAACGATACGTCGCCATCTCGCCAGTGTGTACTCTCCCCTCCACTCCCAGAGCACCGCTCCACGGTAGCGGCCACGCCCCGGCTCGGCGATCACCGGGCCCCCAGGGTGCACAGGCCCCCGGCCCGGCCCAGCCCCCCCAGTCCCGGCCCCGGCCTGCCCCACGCGGACGCGCCTCACCTGCAAGGCGGCGGCAAGCCCGTAGCGAAAAAGACCGACGGCGTGAACGCCGCCCCTTATATAGCCTGGGCGGGGGCGGGGCCTAAGGGACACGTCACCACTCCCGGCGGCCCCGCGGCCCCGCCCCCGCAGCCCCGCCCTGGCGGCCGCGCGGGCAAAGGGCGCTCCCCGCCCCCCTCCTCCCCGCCCCCGGCGGGGCCGGGACGGGCCCAGGGACCGAGGGGGACCGAGGGGGAGCGGCGGGAGCAGCGCCTGCCGCCGCCCCTCCGGCCGAGGAGAGGCGCCACACCGAACCCGGAGGCGATAGGGACGAGCAGGCGTCACACGTTGCGTCATGGCCCGGTCCAGGGGGATGCAGCAGCTAAAGAAAGTCCCCGGGGAATAGCCCCGGGCAGATTAATTATGTTTCTTGTTAGGGACACAAAAGAACTCAATCAGCGAGATTAGAAATGTTCGGTTAGTTACGTTTGTTACTCGATTAAGATTATGGGATGCAAGAACCCCCCCAGCTGTTGAAGGAGGTGGGGAAGGAGGGAGAAAGCAGGAATTTCAGGAAGCTTATTACACCAGAACAAGAAACGGCACCGTTTGGCTCTAAAAAAACCAAAAACAAACCAAAAAAGTCCCCAAACCCCAAAACCCCAAGCTTTTTCTTTCTTTCTTCTGCCATTGGAGAACCAGAGTTGGCTCAGAAAGCTTCAGCACAAAACCACAAATGGGGGCGGACGCACCTTAAGCAAAGGTGCATCTGAAGTGGAAACGCATTAACGAGAATCGCTTCAGCGTTGCGGGTGCGCGACTGCTGTGCAGCAAACCCAAACTGCAAGAAGTGCCCCCAAACTGTGTTTTCGCATGAGAAAAGTGGCGGCCTTAGCAAATTGCTGTTGAAATCACAGCAACGAGGAGTCACGAAACCGCTCACGCCATCAGGAATAAAAGCCCTCGTGATTCCCATGGATTGTTCTCTGGGTTACTCACCCCTAACTGATCTAAGAAAATCCATTAAATATCCAACATCCCCTGCACCTATTCAAGTGAAGTTAAGCCGAGAAGCTGAACAAATATTTATGTTTGTTCTTTTAAAATGACCTGTAAAGGAAATAAAGCTACACGCTCCGTTTTCTTCTTCAGGTACGTTACAGGGCTGTGTCAAAAACAGTTACTTGTATAAACCCAATAACAGTCCCATTCATTTGTTGGTATGCTCTTCAGATCGCAGTTGTGAAGCATGGCAGTAGCTTCTTGTTAAAAAACAAACACAAAAGAACAAGGACAACAACGAAATAAGAAAACCCCACCTCGTGCATCCACACTCTCACTCGACTCCAAGTTTCTCTAGCCGAGATGCACCCAGCATTGCATTTACTACAGTGAAGGGCCATAAACGTAGCATTTCATGGAGTCATACGGAACTGAAGTGTTTCCACAACACCTGGTATGTTCCCACATGCAAAATTAAGAACCAAAATAAAATAGGGTGCATTTTGTAGAAAAAAAAAGGTGGTTTGAGAGATGTCATGTTAGAGAAGATGCTGAGTTTCGAGTACACCTTTTACACAAAAATCCAGTTTCAGAGTAAAACCTGCAAAAACTTTCAGACATTGTTAAACAAACTCACTAATTTTTAAGAAAGGAATGAAGTCATCAAGTTCTTTCTCTTCCCCTCCTGTGTTTTTAGGCAGAGATTAGTGGCGGGGGTGAGGAGAAGCTAGAGGTGGTTCAGCTTTCCTCAAAACTAACGTTTAGGGGCAGTTGTTAGTGAAGACATTGCATATGCAGACACAGATATAGAAGGACAGGAAAAGGGAGGTGGATCACTCTCTGGAAATGGAAATGCATTATCATAAAGTGGTTTAGTGGCTCAGGTTGAGGACCAAAGGGTAATATTTGGTAAGAAAGCTAAGCAGCACTTTTCGGGCCTCCTATAAAGCAAAGGCTGTTTGTAAACACAGCTAAAAAGCTTTACTGTTCAGGATGGTTTGAAGTCAGCTTCTAAAATGTCTGTTTCAGTAGGGGGTATTTTTGATGGACTGCTCTGTCAAAGTATCCTTTCTCATAAAAAGGTAGTTTAACACTTTCCAAATGTAGTCAATGACTTGTGCCTCAAGAGGGAGAGGAGAAAGGAAATGTGTTACTGATTTCTTACATTGCCCATAACTAAACCGCACATTTCTTTTTTTAAGGGATTTTTTTTTTAAGACTATTTCATAAATAAAGGCATTTAGAACTATGTATTTCTTAAGATGGAAATTTCTGTGGTATGTACATAGCTGAAAGCTATGAAAGTTGAATCTGTTGGACAAACTTTTAACCACGGTCCTAGTTCAAGTCTACAACAGTTGTTTTTTTCCCCCCTCCATTACTTTAATTGAGTTTTCAAAAGAATTTTATTATTTCCTCTTTAATCTGTCCAATACATGCTTTTATTCCTTCAACAACTAGTATATCTCTCATTGTCTATTCTATTAGCGGAACAGTCCTATTATCAATCTCGCAAATATTTATACAGCTGGGGAGCTTCAGATGTATGAGGAGCCTCACATAATTCAGTGGAAATGCATTCTGGAGAATCCTCTCAGCTAACACAGATAGGCATACACTGGACTAAACCCTGTGTGCAAATAGCCTGTTACAAATTTTAGGTTTTGTTCATTTGGCAAAACTAATCTCTTTGATATGAAACACTTCGGAAGAAACAGAGATAAGGGATTTCAAGAACTCAAGGTCTTTCGGGCTTTGGAAGAGCGCTTATTAAATCCAGCCTGACTTCAGAAATAGGAGGACTCTGTGGGGAAAAATTACTCGTTCTCCCTCGACCACTGGTGAGCATATGCTAAATTGAACTAACCTATGGCCCCATATGCCTGCAGCGTAAGAACACACAGAAGGCTTCTTTAAAGCATTTGTACTGTCGGAACCTAGACAATAGCCACCATTTTAAAAAGAATCTCAGATCAAATTGTATTAAAATGAAATCAGTATATCTAAGCCAAATATTCTAACTTCTAAAAATAAACGTTAACTGGATTTTGAGATCACAGAAGCTACTGCAGCGTTACTTTCATTTTAGCGTGTGGCTCCCGCACATACAGAATGTACTATAAGCTTAGAACACAGTCACAGGCAGAGAAATCATACTAGAAAATGAGCACCTCTGAAGAAGTGGCGTCTTTTTTGGTGAGATTCCTGCGCAAAGGGGAAGGTAACTAGCACTTACACAACTATTCTAACTGCTTTGAACAAGGTCATTCAGGAGTGTAAACAAACAGACTTTATAAGCACAAGACTTTAAACACAGATCTGATAAATACAGTTTATCAAGCTCACTATATACGGAAGAGGCACTATGATTTCTTGAGGGCGCTTTAGGAAAATGTGATGGAAAAGTAGTCCAAAATTACCAATAGTAATTGGTGATCAGCAAAACCAGATTCTGGAAGATAGCATTATTTTGTAATACAATTAACCTTATACTTACTGTGAAATGCTTTCTAATCCATGTGTTACAATTGTCATTGTATGTACCTTAGTCCAAATGTTCAACATAAAATATATCATGAGCACACAGCTTTACTTCCATCTATAAGTGTTCTTTAATGCATTGATTCTCAATAGAAATAAAAAGCATCTACATCTGTTACAAAATCCTTTTCCCTACATGATCCTAACACTTACTACCAGATTTTACAATCATCTGTTTGATAAGTAAAAGAACAATTAATTGTTCTTCTATAATTAATGAAGAGATTGGACAGAAAACCTGCTTAAAAAAAAAAAAAAAAGGTTTAACTGAACTGGGTTAGGTAATCTAAATTCCTTGAAAAAAGCTACTTTTGAAAAGTTATTTAGGTCTGTACTAGTAGCTGATTTTTTTATATAAATGAAATTACTTGGTAAAAGGAAGAGACAACAGTAAATACACTTTAAGTTACTATCTTAGGAGACAACACAAAATAAACCCCTACATCCATGGAAGTCTAAGACTTGGACTGGATGAAGCCCTCCACAACTTTGTCTGATCTCAAAGCTGACCTTGCTTAGAGATTCAGAAAATAAGGTCTTACAGGAGGAGGTATAAGAGAGCGGCCTTCAAAACTATTGAGTTATTATTGGGATGAATAAGCAGCTACAATTTCAGAGGCTTCTGAATAACTTAACATGAGCCTCTTAAAAGGCATTGTTTCCCCTAAAAGAAGTTTCCTGTGGGAAGCACTACTGTTGTTCCAGTTACAGCTTTTACAACGGGTGAAGGACTAACGCTTAGAGGACAGTCTGCTTTAAAAAAAAATCCTTTGGACAATCTTTTCAAACCACATTTATGCACAGCGTGAGAAGGCTAATTTAAATTGAATGTTTAGTACCAGTTGAACCTTATATTGAACGTTTAGCACCAGTTGAACCATGATACTGAAGGTTTAGTATCAGACAGAGCGGGTATACTGCAGGTGCGACCAGAACTAACAGCTGTATTTAAAGCCCTGTCCTGTGGAGGTCTGCATTACTGAGCTAGAAAATGAAAGTACCCGATTTAGAGCAGAAGTGTCCTAAGCGGGAAGAACAGAGCCTCACAGCTGGCTGCTTCAGTAAGACTGTTCTGGAACTGAGCAGTGAATGGGAAGATACATGCAGACAACTAGAGGACTTCAGATCCAAGAAATCATTCCTCCTTTAGTTTAACTAAAAAGTGACCCTTCACCTGTAGACACCTGACAAAGCTTCATATACTTCATTAGTGCTAGACTAATTTACACCAGCTGATGACGTGGCTCCAGGCAAAAAGCAGAGTTACTAGACACCAATGCAGAATAAAGGTGAAGGGCTGACGAAGTAACCACCACTATTACGGAGAAACAATATAATTTGTTAAACTGTTCTGTGGTTTTGCATTAGTGTTTTCCAACAGCAAACAGGCTACAGCATTTACTCTTCTTCTCCAAATGGAATCACATTTTTACTATATCCCACCACCTTTTGGACACACTAAATGAATGATAAGCCCTTCTAGGAGATCAATTCAAGGAATACCCTACATGGGAGGATTAAAAAAATAATAATAATAAAAAAGCATTGTGCAGTTACTGAACAGAAATCCAGTGAGTGAGGTCAGTTTGGCTCTTGTTCCCAATTTATCATGAACTTCCAAATTCCATTTTGAAGCGCTGCTCTCCTGTGCTAAAAATCATTTTGCCAAAAGCATGTATTCATCCTTTCATGCTGGTAAGCCTGTGATGGAACCTTTAAGTGGGACCTCAACTCCTCACTCACTGACCATGCATTTTAGAGTTCTCTGCTGAGCCCTCACAGCAATTGAGCTGTGCTCCGATAGCTTTGCTGAATATGTCCACTCATAAGGTTAATTTTGCTGCCTCTTGCTACAGGTTTGTAGCTGGCTTGTGCACTTAGCAAGCTGGAAGTTCACCAACAGAAAACCTGCAATTCCTCATTCTCATCTTGCAGACCTTTTGCATTCCCCCCTTTCTGCCTCTCCTACCGACCCAAGTAAAGGCAAGTTTTCGAGGAGGGAGACAAAGCCTATAGGTAGATTCCTAAAAGGGGTTTATATGAACCAAGAAGACCTGAGATGTAACTAATGGCTGCAAAGGAGAGAAACATAATAAAGGTGATCTTGGTGCAGACTGCAAAAGTATATAACAATTTTAAGGCAGTGGATGGATAGGCCAAAGACAGAAAAAGGGCAACACCTGAAATTTGGGCTAGTAAGGATGGTGCGGACACATTCAGCTGTTCAGCTGAAGTGCCATCCATTTTTCACCCTCCCATCTTGACATTGCTGTGCTTTCGAGTCTTGGCATCACTCAGGCCATAGGATCAGTTTCCACTGCAATCACATGTACATCATTCCTGCTATGCGGTAACCGCAGTCACCAGATATGGTGCAAGTCAAGTAATTTAGAGGCCTTGCTCAGATGTAGTGTATATAGCATATGCTTGACATTTATTCAGTGAATTTAAATTTGAGACGATTAAAGTTTGGAAAGGTTTCAGAGAAGAACTATGGGAATAAATCTAGATCTGGAAAAGTACTTATACTTGACCTGTTCATTATATACTGAGTTTACCAAAAGGAAGTTTGGCTTAGTCTCCAGAATTCTACAAGACAGAAAATCCTTTAAAGGAAGAATCACGAGTCTGAACACAAAGACATAAGAAGATTCAAGATTGTTGGTAGTTAAATTAAGGTAGAAATAGAAGCCAATTATTTGTAACTGGCAGCGAACAGTGGGACCAGCTTGCTAAAAGCAGCAAGCCAACAGATGAAGAAGTGCTCAATATTTAATTATGTTAGTTTAAAAAAAACCCAACAAACAAAAACTCAAAACCGAACACAATAAAGGAGAAAGAACTTGATTTGGGGGTGAAGGGGAACAGGAGGGGACATTTACTTAAAATGATGCCTTTGTTTTTAGTTAGCTGACTCTACTACAGTCTCTCTGAATTATTTGGCCAGATGAAGCTATCTCAGAGCCACTACTGATTATCTTTGAAAGCTATGGAATGGGGAAGGTTCCAGAACACTGGAAAAATAGAAAAAACATCCCTAAATTGAAAGGGGGGGAGGGGAGGGGGAGAAGAGAGGGAAGAGGGGAAAGGGGGGAAGGGGGAGGGAAACAGGGGGGAGAAAAAGCACATGCATGAGCTGGGCAGTTATGGAACAGTTGGTCTCATTTCAATTCCTGGAAAAATATATTGGAACAAATGAACTATTTTTAGAAGATAATAGGTTGATAAGTAACAGCCCCAGACTTGTTAGGAGCAGATTGCATCAAACTAGTCTTTTCTACTGTGACAGGTTTAACAGGCTCACAGATGGGGAAATGTGGATATCATTTAACTTGAGGGAGTATGTGACGCTCCTTACAGGCAACTTGTATAAGTAAGATCAGCAAAGTTTGGACAAAATAATGGATGTGCAGGAGACCAGCTGAAGATGACACGTGCTCAAAGTAATTGGTAATATCACTATGAAAGGTTGTATCAAATCGTGTTCTGTGGGCACAGACATTATTCCACCATACAGATATACAGTTACAAATACACACAAACGTAATTTTAAATTACACATTTAGGGGGAAGGAGGGGCTAAACACTTCAGAGGTCAGGAATAGAGATCAGAATAACATGGACAGGTTAGAGAAATAGTCTAAAATAATTAGGAAATAAATCAAGGTTAATATTTGTCCTTTTTAAGGACCCGTTCACTGCACAAACACAGGAGAAGTAGCAGCTAGCCAGCAGTCCTGTAGAAAAGGACCTGGGGTTAGAGTGGGTCACAAACTGAACATGAGTCAACACTGCCATGCTCTTGTGAAAGAAGCAAACATACCAAGATGTATAAACAGAAGTGCTGTAAGATACATAAAATAAACCTTCCACCCTACTTAGCACTTATTAAAGACTCTACTGGGATACTTTGTCCATCTTAGGAGCCATGCTTTGAGGTGATACCTAGAGACAAAACCACTGGAACAGATTCTCTGGGCAGCTGGTGGAAGCCCCATCATTACTCAACTTCTTACAAGCACCTAAATACCTGTCAAGAATGGTTCATGTGTAACTAATGCTTCCTTATTGATGGATTAGATATCCAAAAGTCTCTTCAAGCCTTAATTTCCACAGTTTTACATTACTTAGGAGATTGCACAGGCCATCATGAATGAATTTCTTATACCATAATTCCCGCCCACGTTGTTTAGCTCGGTAAGAAAATCTCCCCAGGACTTTAATAGGTTTGTATCAGCTGAAGGTCAATATTTTTAGTTGTAGCGGTCACATGCGAATGGAAATTCACAAATATTTCAACCACTAAACATACATCTCGCTGTATAAATTCCATCTTCCACACTAGATGGTCAAGCACATTTTATTGAAAACCAAAAAGCTAGCCTAATGGGTGTGGAGGGAAATGGAATAGTCAGTCCTAAACTCTAACCAAGGAAGAGTCGGGCTAAAAATGAAAGATGGAAGAAGAAATTTTGTACCACAAACTCCTCCTGCCACTGCATAAGGTGGGTTATGTTAGAGCTGTTAGGAACAGAGTAGATTCCTGGCACGATGTTATAAAGCATTCGTTCAGTACTGGTTTGTTATCAAAATCAAATGCTGGAAAACATGTTTGGCTTCTCCAGCAGTTTCTAAACAACCACCAGAAGAATGCTAAAAAACAGTGCACGTGACTTTCCCACGGGCAGTGATACCATGTCAGGAACTATCAACTAAGTAACGTTACGGGGGAGGTCAGTCCATACGTGGGGCTACTCCTCAGCGTCCCTTCTGTAACAATACTTGTGAAAAACAACAGCTGTGGTTTTGCAAGGCAATCCACAGAGTAACGGCATTTCGGAGGTTAAAAGCTTGTACCACACGTTGTATAAAGTAGACTTCGGCCCCTTTAAACTGGGAAGGGTTGTTGAGTCAGCTCTCTGCACCCAGGCCAAATCTGGGACTGAAGGGGAGCCAAGGCTGACATGCCACCCCGTCCGGCCAGAGGATACAGAGGGGAGGGCAGCGAGGGGAATACGAACTGTAAAAGACTGATGCTTGAGCTTAGAGATGTGGCTATCCCACAGGCCAGGGTAAAAGTAAAACACGTAAAAAAAAGGCCGTACGGGTTAGAAAAAGATTGCAAACTGATTCGTAGGAGTGAGTCATGTGTTACTGTCCTCTGCTGCCTGAAACAGGAACTTTTCTGCTCTCAGCGGGGGACAGCCTGTGCTGCTGAATCTCTGAATAGCGATCAAAGGATCCCCTTTGTGCAAAGCAGGAAGACCTAGAAGGTCTATCTTAGTTACCGGGCAGTCTCCATATTACAGTCTGCAGTTCCTAAGGCGACCTGAAGTGTAAAGCACACTCCAAGTTTTTAATTCTGTATGCTGTTTTCGATTCAGCACAGAGGATATTAAATCACCCCCCAGCTGTTTTATGTACATACATTGTTATTCTTCATAGAAAACCTAATTGTGTGTACACACTATGTAAGGCGCAAGTGCTGTAATAAGGAAACATGTCGGAGTGCACCCAAGCAGTGGCTCCCCCGCTTCCTCCCCCCATCTGAATGGGGTCCCCCCACCATCTAAGGGAGGGGTGCATGTGTATGTGTGAGTGAAATGGTAGTTGTAAAGAATTACTGCTTTTTAGAAAGTAAATCTTAGCTCCGTCTCTAAATTTAGCTCTGTAGAGTCCTTAGAGACAACGTGCAGTATCACTATTTATGGGAAATAGTTTATACTTGCTTTGCAAGCTAACGCAGTCCCATTGACTTCACAAAGCTGTGCAGTGAGTCATGTTACCCAGCAACAGTCACACACCCGTATGAACTAAGGAAGCAGAAACTCTTGCTCACTTGCTTTCCCCTTTCCTTTTGGGATATTCTTGAGAAACAGCATCCACTAGCAACAGTTCAGAACAATGACATTCCTACGGAACAGACAGCAACCGGTGTGGGTGAGACAAACTGTAATATAGAAAATATGAAAGGAAAAAAAAGTCTATTCCAAAATAAATTTTTAATTCCTTCTCTTAAGCTTATATCTGAGTTCAGCAAGTTGAAAGGTGTTACTCCATGTCAAAGCTAAACCTATGCAGCTGTGAACATCTGCCAGAATTGCTTTTCTCCTTTATCTATCCAAAGATTTCCTGCACTGGATCTAGCAATTGTGTACTTGAAAGGGGAGTGAGAACAGTGAAGCTATCCACAGGAAAGCTGCTTGCCTTTTTTCTCCCCCCCCCCCATTTTTTTTTTTCAATCACTGAATTGACCAAATTGAATCCATTGGCCACATGATCCCCAGATTCAACCCAAAGGAAGTGATATATACATATATAGCTATATAATTTAGGTGGCAAGGCTCAGTTACCTCAGATTAGCTACAAAGTGAAATTGCACTCATTTATTCTCTCAACTAAGCTATGTGACCATTATAGCCATCAAGGCTGATCTAGGCTGTGTCAGATAATACATACCTAAGAAGCCCAGACCTGCATTTCATGCTTAAACCTTGTGAAAATACACTTACCTCTTTTAAAAAGATTCTGAGTATTTTTCCATGGCAAGTTTGTTTCTCCACTCCTAATTCTTAAGTATTCATTACTCAGCAGTCAATGGTAATAGGTACAAAATAAGAATTATAATTTACAACTTCACAAGTTTACAACAATATTACTTTCCATTGTGTGCATGAATAGGTAAGCTCAGACCATCTTAGTGTGACCCTAATCTTGTGGCAACCTCTATCGTCTCTTAATTCTGAGTTCTGAACCAAGAATTGTGTGTTGGTTTTTTTCTGTTGTTTGTTTTTTTCTTTTCCTTTTCTTGCTATACACATGTACTGCTAATGGGGGCTGGGACTTAAAGGATACCATCTCAAAGCATACAAACAACAACAGACAATACCCAAATATACCCATTGATCTATTAATGGCAATATGCAACAATTACATCTGATCAGGTATGGTACACTTTCTACTCAATTAATTCTTTTAATATGTTGAATAAGCAACAATTACAGAAGTGCCTAAATGAATCCAGAGTTTAAGTTTCATTGAATTTTGCTTAGAGGTTTTTTTTTTTAAAAAAAGTTATCCATGACCATGTTCTTATGCCGCATCTTAGAGAAGCCAAACCAGGTTCTGACATTTCAAATTGGTTAAGTTAATATACCTACCCTTTAAGCAGTAGTTGACAGTAATAGTCATCTATATTCATAAGTAGCTTTTAAAAACCCTATCAACCAAATATGCTTTCCATTTCAATTTTCCAAAGCACTCCATTCTTCCATGTTTTCTCTCTTCCAGACATAACGCGTTTTGATATCCAGTGATTGCGTAAAGCACAGGCAAAGTGTGTGTGTGTTGGGGGCGGGGGAGGGAAATCACTGCAAAAGAGACTTTTTTTGGATTACAAGACCAGCTACCTCAGGGCTTCTTTAAAATGCAGTATGAAAACAAAACTGTGACAATGGCTTTGAAATTATGATTTCAGCCAAACCAGCAAAGTTTCCAAACTGGTGCCGATGCATCTTCGATGTTTCCCAGACCGGCAACAGTGAAGTGTCTCATGTACTTTCTCTCTGACTCGGCTCAGAGAAAAGGAATGCAGACCATGCCTGGAACACAGGCAACATTTATATCACATTTACCAGAGTGTCTCTCCTACTGTCCATAGGACATAGGGGCATCTCCCAAAAGTTACCCATTTGTGAATGAGACTACAGTACTCTTGTTTTAAATGTAGAAAGTACAGATTAATTCAGAGTGAAAGAGAAAAGAGAAACCACAAACCTGTGCGAAAAGCCCAAATCTGTTTTTCGCTGTGGAGATTACCACAGATATCCAGCATAACATACAGCATATCACCCTCATCTTACCTTAAGTATAGGATGGTTTGAGGTGGTTCTATCCAGCTATTCTCAACAGAACAAAAATCGCTGCTGCTACCATCCAAGCAGCAGTAGAACTGGTTTTCAAGGGTTATTAAGGTAAGCTATGGTGATTAAGCATTATTTATAATCCTGTCATTCTTACGACATGCTGGGCAAGTCCCAGTCTGAGAGTGCCCACGAGGTTTAAAAAAAAAATGATCTGTCATCACTGTACTTGAGGGTGTCAGTACGCAGTTCTCAGTTACCTTCTAATAAGCATATGTCAGATGTTTCAAAATAGATACAAAATTCCCAGTGGATGAATTATAAAGCAGGTCTCATGTTACTGCAGCTGGAGATGCAAGCAAAACATTTATCAGTATAACCACATTTTTTCTGGTTAATTTGAGGCATATATAGTTTGTACCACAGCGCTACATTTGTTGAAAATGTAACAGAAACTGCAGAGTTTAAAAAAAAAAAAAAAAAGGGTTAGCACACATACACAAAATAACCATCCCGAGCCCTTTTCAATCAGAGAAGAGAAAGCAAGAGCAGGGAATACAGCCCTGCCTACCAGGAAGTCACTGTTTGCAGTGGAAGTGAGATGAAATGCAGATGTAAATGTAAAACTAGCCACAGGTGCAGTGATTTTAAGGTTTTCACTTCCATAGTGCGGTGGAATAAAGTGGCAGAAGGTTTGGTCACCAGAAATAAAGAAAAATTAACTACAATAAATTCATCTCTTGGCTCTAGAAGTCATAAACTTAACGGAAACCCTATAGACAACTCACCTACATTGGGAAGTGCTATGAGCAATACCACTTGCAGTATACGGTTCACAAACTTCTGTCTTTTAATTCCCTTGTCCTTGTTAAAGCAAGACAGTTTAATCCAATGTTACCTATACCCGTCTTTTCTCAGATTTTATACTTTGGTTGTTGAATGTTATTTTAAAAGTGAATAGCTGCAGTGTGTGGATGTTAAATAAAATATCTAGTTGTTAGGAAGAGCCACAAGATTGACTCATATACTATACAAAAAATAAAAGTTTGGGTACTGTTTTATTTTTCCCAAATACTAAGCAGAATTACACTAGACTGGAAATTAGTTATATGGTTGCCAATTTGTCACTTAAATGAAAAACTAGACTTGCGTCATACTGATATCTTTAACAAAACTGTCACTTTTAACTTAGCTGACATATAAAACATGAAGCTGATTTTATGCAGACAACAGAGACTGCACTTGCTGGACGCCCTTGCTGGAGGACGCGATACCTCGTGGCTGGAATCCCTTCCCACTGACTATGCTTATCGTTGCACCAAAGCCTCCTGCTTTTCAGACCCCTAGTTTGTGCCTTCGTAAAAATTAGCCAGGGTTCAGCTTTTGGTTCCCCTCCTGTGATATCTGTCTTATAGACGTGAGAACCTTCCACAATGGAAACAACTGTATATTTAGTCAGACAAAGAAAAATAAGAGAAAACAGTTCACCTTCGCATCTCAGCTATCTAGGACTGAAAGCACATCACCCTGTTAATCTAACAGTCACAAGCCAACTGCTGACTTTTTTAAAGCTTTGGGACTGCAGACCCGCATTTGCATGGTACAGAGGCTTTGCAGAGCAGCAAGTCACTCACAGTACTGGTTCCCACTCCCCAACTGCCCCCCCATCTGTAGCTGTCTGTTATACTACACCATCTAATGAACAGAGGCAATAAGGCACTGTAATGCCAAGATACTTGGGAAGCATTTGAAGTCACTCAGATGGAAAACACTGGACGTGTAAAGACTAGATATTCATACTTCATTATCGTATCATTAATATATCACTAACCAATGCATTTCTGCCTACTTATTTAAGGTTATTTTTCTCTGAAGGAGTCAAGTAGGGTCTACTCAAACCTTTACAGGCGCAGAACTACCGCTGGGCCTCTTTCCTTTTGAGGATGACAATAAGGGTTAGGGTTCAATGTGAAGCCATTTTCATTTAAAGCAAAGGCTCTAGGACACAATTACAGCTGGAGGCAGTGATTTCAAACAAACTGCATGTGGGAGTGGAGGGACCTCGGAGGATACTTTGGGGCATGACTGAGGCCTATTTGGGAAGGTTTAGTACATTTCTTTACGATTAGTTCTCAGATCAAAATTCAAGTGCGGCAAAGGCACTATGCAAAAAGTGAAAATAAATCATCTTTATTGATTGAGCTAATTGACTTGCTGATCTTGAGATTTTTAAAGGATCAGCATTTAAGGAAAAATTATTTTCCTTCTGATTGCCTTCAGTTCTTATAGTGCCTTATCCACAGTGTCCTCTGTGTCACCTTATACATGTGCGGACTGCCTACTGGGTGGCTAGTAGGGGAGGGGGTGCTGGCTGAGGACAGCCGTGCCGGGGCAGAGGCCTGCCATGGCTCTCCATTGTTGCAGAAGCATGCACCAGCTCAGCACTGCCCCGCTACGCGCTCTAAATCCCCGCTTTTGTGTTTCCTCCCTGCCAGAGATAGCTGCTCTGAACAGCAGCCTCCTTGCCTGGCGCAGGAGACAAAGAAACGTACAACTGCATAGTTATACTCCATGACTCAGCTGAAAAGACACGAGTCAAACAGCAACCTCCTTTAGAACAACAGGAGCTGCACATTAACCATCCATCCGTGCATGCGGTTGTGATTTTGCATCATACTTTGTGATTCAGAAGAATTAAAACAGGCACAGAGGAAGAGGAAACCTGTAGAGAGATTTATTTTTTCCGCCTGTGGGAAGACATCTGCCTTTGTAAAAGTGTGTTTGTACAGGTTGCACATTCTCTGAACAGCGAAACTTTCATCTGGGCTTCAAAGTGACACACTTACTATTTAACTTTCATTGAGTCGAAGCAGACAGATGGATTTAGTTTGGAATTTTGTTTTGGTCTGTTGTCTTTTTTTTTTTTTTTTTATATATCAGATTCTTAGTTAGAAGTGAAGCCAGCTGCTTATAATTCAATTCCAGCAATTCAAACTGTTTGCTTGCATTTTGACCACTTGTTTAATACAGTTGGTATTTCAGTGGTCAAAAGCAACCTTTGAAGTTAGCACCCCGTTCAGAGGAGAGCTGGGGGGAGGAATCACAGCTTCTGTGGCTTGTGATTTTAGTGTGTTCTTAGATTGATTGAAGATGACTGCTGTGGATCGATTTTCACAGGCTTTTTCAGTAAGAGGGGGATAATTTGAATCCCAAGAATGTGGCAATGCATGCAAAGTTATAGATATCTATTACATCTAAGCTTGAGTGAACACATTTTGCACGCACTTTGACTGGGGTAGTCAAAACCTCAGCTGCTGCCCAGCTCTAGAGACAGTTCTGCCCACATATGTCTATTTTTTACATTAAAGGTGCTGGCTGCACACAGGCAGCTAACACAGGCCTTAGATATACAGCTGCTTGGTACCCCTGTTTTCTTCCTAAACCTTTTACAGCTCCACAACCATCATGCGGTCCTTTTTCTCAGCTCTTCAGCATGAGAGAGGACTGACAAGGTGGGCTGTTCACAAAAAAAGCTGCCTGTTTTCTCTTAAAATAGGGAGTAAATGCTGATTATTTAAGTATTTCCTCCCCCATCTGTGCCAGAAGGAGGAATGAGGCTGATTTCCACCCTCTGCCTGCAGGAATTCAAGCCCACTTCTCCCATGGGAGGGAGAGGTCAGGCCTGTAACAGAGAACTGTGGGTTCTGTTACTGGTAACATGTACTTTACCAGTTACGTATGACAACACAGCTTTGCCACATGCCATCTCCTTTGCAGATCTGGCTTTAGGTCATACTACAGCAAAATGCTTTAGCAGATGCTTAGCTCGCAATAGGTTCTTAAAATACCATTGGCATCAACATGACTCTGTAGAGAGATGTTAAATTAACACCACTATCCCTGTGTGAATATTCTTCCACAATCTGATCCTTCTCTATTGCTATGTACATCTTGTATTTGCCAGTTTTCTCTACTTTCAAAACCATGCAGAGATGCTTAGCAATTCTATCAGCTATGTATTAACAATTCAAATATCTTGATTTTTCATTCTCTCCATACAAGAGCTTTTAAGCTTAAGCAGAAGCTATTTTTGTAGCAGAAAACATTAACATAAGTAACTGCTTCAGAAGTAGATTCCAAAATATGCACATCTCTAAATCTGAAAGAAAAAAGACAAAGACTGCACTAATAAAAAAACCAAACAACATTCAGGACAAAACTAAGCCAACCATTCCAAATGCATTTTTAGTTCAACTTACAGCTGAACCAGTTATCCAGTTGTGGATACTTCAAAAAACCCTTCAACTTCAGTCTGAGACCGTCAGTCAGGCCTGCTGACTGCGGGAGCACTGCTTGACTGTACAAACTGAATGCCAGTTATGATGAAGGTAATGACAGAGACTTGATGGCAGATCAGACTCTGGCAAATAATTAAATCCCCTATAATTGGTCTGGGCTTTATTTTCCATCCTATCTGTGCAGAGCAACACATTATTACCTCCTTTCTACTGGACAGCAAAAATCACCCTCCCCTCCCCCTTAGAGTTATTACGTACTTTCCCAGCTGAACAAAACAACCATGCATGATGCACTGACCACACATAGCATGCAAATTTGAAAGCATCGTTAAGTCAGTCGAGTCAAAACCAAATTTCACTTAGTGACATTTTGTACATTCAGTTTAGTCTTAAGACCATTCAGAAGACAGACATTTTTTGGTGTTATTAAAAGAAATGCTCCCCTTTCTTTTTTCCTCTCCCCCCCGCCCCTTCATTCAAAAGGCAGATGAGGTGGTTTTGCTTAAATAATACCATCAGAGCTACTCACCGCTCAGTGGGACTGGCAGAATTAGGTCTCAAATTGAACTGCAAAATATACTCCATTGCAGTTTTCTTTTAAAGACGGCCACAGCAATTCTCTATATATTGTCACATTTTAACAAAAACTACCTGTGATTTTTAGAATATTGTGTTTTCCCTAAATTGCTTACAAATAATCAGTTGTTGCAGGACTCTTGCTTAATTTCCTTTTAATGAATACCTGGAGAAAACTTTTTTCCCCCTTGCGTAATGACTGTTTAAACTTGTAGATACAGATGGCACTTGCCACTTCTTGCTCTCCATGAAGTCCAGGTGGTCAGGGAAAAAGAAATGGGAGAAAGATGGTTGTTGGCTTTGCTTTTTTTGTTTTGTTGTTGTTGTTTTTTTTTTCTTTTCCCTCTTCACCCTCCCCACCCCTCCTTATCAAAACCAAATAAACCTTCTGGCTCTATCTTCTCAGCTAGCGAGATGATTCAGAAATAGAAGATTAGTCATTTACTGCTAGAATGCTTCAGCAGAAGAGGTAGTCAGAGAAACATCAACAAACCCATGGTTTCCATCAGAAAACATGACAATATCCAAGTCTGGCTGAGCTAAACTTATTAAGTATCTATATTGGAATTTAATTTAGGAAAAGACCAGAAAAATTAATTTATTCATTAATATACTCATTTCCTGTGCTGAAGCAGCTGTATGGAAACTTCTGTATACTACAAAAAGATCTGAAGAAATTCCTTTCCTGAAGTTTCCTTCAAAGAACACTTTATGGAAGGCCATTACCACTCTTCACTCAGCTCTACTCTACAGCAAATCACTATCCTTTAAAGGGAGAGGAAGGCAAACAGAATTTTGGCTTAATAAGTCACACTTTCTTTCCATTGCTATGCCTTGGGCAACTCCCAGGCACCCTCTCTTACAATGTGTTGCAACCTTGTACAGGTTATGTTGCAATACGAGCAAAGTTATCATTATTCTAATGTTAATCTGCATTCACTTGAAAATAGCATATTAGTACCTAAACCTTCTTTTTAATTACTCCACTACCTGAGTTTTCATGTTTTGTATCTGATCCAGGCCTGAACTCTGCCAATGTGTAATCTTATTATGTATGCTACTGGGAAACAAAAATCAGTTCAGTACTTTTGGAGCTTACGCAGGGTAAGGAAAATAACATGTTGTCCTGGTTTGAGATAAAACAGAACCAATTTCTTTTCAGTAACTTTACTTTTCAGTTAAGTTTCTTCTAACTGACTGCACTCTCTGAAATTAAGGGCATATTTTTCAGATAGTGTCTACTTCCAGAGTGATAAGGCCTGATGTTTATAGTTAATACCAAGGAATGGTATGCAGAGAGGCTCCTGCTTATACTTATTGCTATAACAACCAAGGTCAGCTTTGTTATTTGCCCCCTTGGAGGGTCGGAAGCAGAAAAGCGTAGAGGGGTCACACCTGTGGGGAGGAGCAGACAGGACAGGTGATCCAAAATTGACCAACAGGGTATTCCATCCCATCTGCCTCATGCTCAGTATAAAAGCTGAGAGATCAAAGGGGTCAGCTCTTTCTTCAATGTCTGGTGTCCAAGGAGGACTCTGTCTGTTCATCTGCCTTTCATCCTGATTCATGCATTCCCGAATCCAGTTCCTATCTGCCGCTGAGTCCAGTCTGGGACTTTTCCAGTGCCTGCCGGTGACATGATGGTCACCCTGGGAGCTTTATATTAGTTTTGTATATATTTCATTATTTTCTTATTAATAATATTATCTTTTTATTGTTAATAGTTTTGGTTTCATGTTGCCTTAAAGTATTTTAGTTTCTTTTCAACCCATAAGTCTCTTGCTTACTCTCTCTCCCTTCTCTTTTGGGAAGGGAGAGAGGTTAAAAGAGAGCATTTGTCATTTGTTTAGTGGCCAGCTCAGCCTAAACCACGACATATGTGCAACTCTTTTAGGACAGCACTGCTTAACTGACAGGGTTAAACAGTTAAAATTTCACATGCAAAAAACTTTTCTCAAAGAAATGCAATTTTCACTGGATTGAGTTATGACTCCTTTGAGAAATACATTGGCCACATGTATTGGAGCTTCTTAGAAATTACCAAGTGTTACGTTAAGTCAGATCAATGGTTTTTACACACAATACAAAGCTGATTTCTATGTCAAGGATTTGAATCACATAGACGTAGTTTTAATTTAAAATGTATGACCAACCACCATTACGGAAGCTTTATGAAGGAGGGGAAGTAGAAAGGTTGCAATGGTGATTTATTTGGGAGGATCTCTAGTTTCTCACTCAAGTTAGCAGTTTTTTATTCTCTGGCATGCCTTTGTGTGTTACCCTTCCCCATTTGCTATGCAACTGGGATTTAAATAACTGCTGGTGTCTTCTTGCACCTCTTTTTCTGGCTATTTGAATCTTACAAAACGTTAGTAATGAACACCCTGACATAAAACAGTTACTGGGGCTACATGCAGTTCTGCTGGGTGGAAGACAAGAAATTCAAATAAATATAACTTATTGTTTTACTCTTGCATTAAACATGGCAAGAATTACTCCTGCAACAGACTATATACACCATCACATAAAGTGTAAATAAATGAACACTTTCTCAAGCTATTTTTTAGAATTATAAACATATAGTCCATTAGATACAGAATTGTAGAAATATTAATAACTGTTGTATGAGTGAAGCATGAAGTAGGCAAATCAACAAAGCTTTAATTTGACTTTAGCGTGGTCTGCTTTTAGACAAATGCATTTTTTAAAAATGGCTCATTATATTTCTTCATAGAAAAGAGACACAAGGCTAACCAACTTCTCTTTAAGTATTTATCCCCATGAGGTCCTCTTTATATCTTCAGGATTATCTGCTTCACTGTTGGCAAATACACTACTGCTAGTGTGGTGGTTTTCTCCCAGTGGACACAGTAATAGCAAAGTGTGTTAATAGAAAATCATTCATGTCAAATTATATCCTTTCCTTGGCTTCAGGTCAGACATATCTTCTTCAGTGTAACAACTCAGGTCAGTGCCTTTGTACTGATAAAGACGGCATCTTTACTGACAGGTCTCAGCAAAGGATTTGGCCAGCCAACAACCATTTGAGTGAGAATCATTTTGATTAATTTTGTTTGATTTGATTGCTCTTAAATCATGTGATTTAAGAGCAGACATTCGGCTTTTTGAGATACGGGTACACAGGAGAAGTGGGAGACCCTCTTAAGATGCTACTGACTGCAACAGCTTACAAATCACAACAGCAGTGTTTTAGTTGTGATGGTTGTGATGGTTGAGCTCATAATGCAAAAGAAGAGGCTTAAATTTAAAAGCATGTATCTCTTTCACAGATGCTCTAAGTGATCTAACAGAAGACACTACCTTTCCATATGAACTTTGTTTCACTTATCTTCATAATGTGTAGGCTTCCTCACCCACAGCTTTCCTTCCAGAAAATACTGGAAGACCTGTTAAACTCAAAGGTAAGTTCACTTATCATGGAATCAAACATTCCCAGAAAGTACAAGAGGAGAAACTGGGAAATAAGTGATTGAGAAGAGAAGCCAGAAAAAAAGATACATCACAGGAACAATTCAACTTCTGGGAAATGAATGAAGATGATCCTTTCACATACCAACTACAGTCATTACCAGTTACAGAGGAGCATGTAGATGGGGAAGCACCATGCCTATGTGTTATGAAGAGTTGTACAAACCTTCACTAGTTTAGCATTAAAAACCCTACATAAATTAAGTCGTATTTTTGGGTGTCAAATACTTCAGACTTCTTTAAGGTGCATGACTGACAGTTGGTACCTTTGGAACAAAGAAATAGTGAATTGAAAAAACACACCCATTACTTTGTGGGCTTTCCCCTTTTGAAAAACATGATGAAGGCACTTTTCCAGGCTGTAAGAGACCGTGGTTCAGATCTCAGGTCAATACAATGTCACATGCTGTAGGATATTCTGCTGAGTTATTCCATCTCTGTTACTAATGTTGGTAGAACTTAGCACTAAATGTTCCAAAAAATATTTAAGCAGAACTGTGTCAGAAGGTGACACTGAGGAGAACACACTTAACAATACCTGGTGACACTAAGACATGGTCCCAAAGCAGTGGTTCAGCTCCTGCTCCGAAATGGATGAAATCTGGTTTTGAACCAACTTCCCTCATTCCAGGTGGATATCCTGTTTAGACAGTTCTTGAAGGAATGGAGAGCACAACTTCTTACTCCAGTATACCTGGTAAGAAAATGCAGCAAAAAAATGAGTCACAAATGTTGTTTTCAGGAAAACAGTCACCACAGAAAACCTGCCCAATTTTTGTCAAAATCCTGTCACACAGGTGAACTGAGACAAGAGGTACCGAAAACTCTGGTTACTTCTGAAAATACAGAATATAAGAAATGTTTTTGAACAGATGAAACTGAGTGACAGAGCTGTGCAAACAGGAACATGGCAATGCAATAGAAAACAGCATCATGATCAGCAGAAAATATTCTGACAGCTTTTTCCTGCAGATTTTCCTTTTTGTGAGCATCATGCTGAAAGGTTTTTTGGGTTTTCTTGTTTGTTTGTTAAGTGTTAAGAGCCTCACTGAACTGAGAGCAAGAACCCCATCCTATGCTTTGATACTTTAAAAAATAGAGTTGGAAATAGTTATGTACTGATAAGTTAATTGTAGCCTGTTATCTAGAAATAATATAATGATTTACAGCAATTTTTTCAGTCCCATTTTCCAAGCTCACTTGAAATTTACACAGTATACAAAATGAGTACTAATGGTGCATTAGATGAGAAAAAATCTAGTATGCTGGTCAAAAGTTTCTAGACTTCTCAGTTGCTGATATGGCTAAAACTGATTCAGTTTTAACTGAATCCAGTTCAGGCTCATTTCAGTGATAGAGAGAATCACAGAATCACGGAACTTTCAGAGTTGGAAGGGACCTCCAGAGATCATCTAGTCCAACTTCCCTGCTGACGCAGGAATGCCTACAGCACATTCCTCAGGAGTGCATCCAGGCGGGTCTTGAAAATCTCCAGAGGAGGGGGCTCCACAACCTCCCTGAGCAGCCTGTTCCAGTGCTCTGCCACCCTCACCATAAAGAAGTTTTTTCTTGTGTTTGAATGGAACTTCCTGTGTTCCAACCTGTGCCCGTTGCCCCTCGTCCTGTCACTGGGAACCACTGAAAAGAGTCTGGCTCCATCCTCCTTCAACCCACCCTTTAGATACTTAGAAGCAAGAATAAGGTCTGCCCTCAGCCTTCTCTTCTCCAGGCTAAAGAGTCCCAGCTCTCTCAGCCTTTCCTCATAAGGGAGGTGCTCCAATCCCCCAGTCATCTTTGCTGCCCTACGCTGGACTCTCTCCAGTAGTTCCCTGT
>VFFE01007650.1:488074-691667 GCA_008921705.1 Burhinus oedicnemus
CGTTTTTTGTTTTTTTTCTTTTTTTTCTTTCTTTTTTTTTTTTTTTTTTTTTTTAGTTCCAGATGACTACTGTAACAAACCTGTAAACGATCTTACTACAAATACAGAATAATACCAGAACGGTGCATTAGTATGGGGAACAATACCCAAAGTAAACAAACAAAAAAAATCATACTTGTTAAGATGTCTCGAAGAACCAATTTGTTTGGATTCATGCATTACTGAATATTTTCATATTATTTTTAAGGAATTCATCAGAGTGATCACAACTCCAAAAATTCAACTGCATCAATAAACTTACTCCTCTCATCTTCCTTTCTCCAAAGATTTTTAGAATAATTCATACAGTTGATTTTAAAAAAACAAAATATATCAATCAACTCTTTGATCCCTCTTTCTATTCCAAATCACCTTTTGACTAAACCATCTTGGAAGTCAAATCTAACACTGTTCAAGTTAGGTTTATTGTGAAACTAACACAGCTTAGAATGTCCTAATCCTGTACTATACATACAAAGGGACGCATTATAAAAACCACGCACCTGAATCTAGTTTCTCATTCATTTAACAAATGCTGACCTTACAACTCAACACCTCACGTGAGAGACTGATTTTAGAAAAACAAGTAAGAGCTTGTCTTAATTTGCTAAAATAATACCACAACTGTCTCATCTAGTTGGCATTTTAACAGAGTTTTACTGTGATAAAAACATTCATTTTACTCCTAGAGAATATAAGGGGTGAGTCACTAAAATTTTAAAGTCCTACACAGGTCTTCGATTTTACCTTTATTTTCCTGATCAGAATCAGAAGAATAAAGGCTAGGAATTAAGTCATTCACAGAAATGGAACAGTATGACTTACATGTATAACCCAGATTTCATTTAATGACTGCAGACTTGAGAAGACAGAATTTCCATTCAATGGAGATAAAAATATAACAACTGGAAAAATAGTAAGCAGACTTACATTATGAGTGAGGTTCTTGGCAATAACTGGCCCCACCATTCCTGGGATAGTGGCAAAAGAATTTGTGATCCCAAGGAGAATTCCAGCATACCTGCAAGAGAAATTGTCAACGCTGCTTATTAACTTATCCTGCTTATCAGTCAAGGAAACAATTTTGCTTAACCTGATCACATAGGCCTCATTTTGATCACACAGACAAAATAAAACACAGTATTTCAGCGGGAATGGTTTGCTTTTATTCTGGTAACAACTCACAGACAACTTGGTACCTAGGCCTCTATTTTCCAGAGGCTAGTTATGGAATTTAGCTTCTATTACTCATGGCCTTGCTCAGGATCCATAATACAAACCCCCATCCCCTTTGCTAAGCTACAACCAAACTGTCTGGAATGGATCCATTGGAGAAGTTAGGAAAGAAATATTGCATGCCTTGAAGTGGAAGGACAACAAGGAGTACGACGGAGTGCTCTTTGGCAACAGGAAGAGTTGGTTCAGGTATCATTGCTAAAAAAGTGTCTGCCAAGAAGGCAGTATCACCAGTGTGGATGGGTATCCCCACTTACACTACAGAGTTTATGTTCCAAAGGCCTGGGTTCAGAGCGCTGCGCCGGTCCTTCCCTTCAGTTTTCTGTGGGTCAAGGCCAACGGGAAATGGGTCTGACAACCAGTTTTGCTGGTTGCCATTCCTGCATCTCCATTCTGAGGCTTCCTGTTCCATGAACATGTTGCTCTATCACACACACATGCATGCATATGCACCAGCGGCCATAAAACCTTTCTGGCAAAAGCTGTTAACTTGCTTAATATCTGAGTCTCCGCACCTCATCTCTAGGCAATTAAATCTCTCTCTCTCTCTCAGGAGTGTTGCAATACCGAAAGATCACGTTTGAAACTATACCACAAGCGCAGACTTGTGAGAGAGACTGAAGAGAACTAAGAGCTTGACATTCTACAGGGGAGCTCAACCTTCCAGCCACCAGAGCACAGATCCCTGTGGTTCACATTTTCAAAGTGGATTTGCTGGGTGAAGAATCATACAGAATACTAATAGTTGCAGTTTACCACAGGAGAAAGGAGTTATCTCCCAGTGATCATTTTAGGCTGTTTAGTAGAGTGAAATTATGTCCTCACCGATTTTAACATAACAGAAATATAATTTCATCCCTAAAGGGAGATGCATAGCTTTGACATTTTATATACCAAAACAGGAGAATTCAGCCACACAGCATTGTTACAAAAGGTTGTGATATGTGTATCCAGTCAAGCAATATTAGAGAAGCATGTGCTTTTTCCTGAGAAAGAGAATCAATTATCTAGCCTACTAGTTGATTTTTTTTCTTGAAAGTCAACACTACGTATCTGTTTAAAGCATGGGAATGTATTTTAGACTAAGCTCCAATGCCTTAATTTAAATGATCTTTATTTCTTACAAACATAGCGTGTATTCTTCTTATCTTGGAAAGTGTTTAAGAATTAATAGGCCTTTATGAAGCTGAATGTGATAGTGCAGAAGTTTCCCTTAGGCAGATAACCATATATAGCAAAACTCCATTTAAAACCTTTAAGTATAGAACCAAATGCCTTTTGTCTTCAATGTGTTTAAGCACTACAATACTGCTAACGCACACTTTCAAAACTAAACACAGTTTAATAGCTTCCCTGGTTGCCAAAGATCTTTGGCAGCCAATTACTGGCTAAATGCCTCTGGTTATGCCCAGTGTTTCTGACACAGGCTGCAGTCTTGATAACGCTCTCTGTTTGATACAGATAACTGCTATGCCACTCCTTCAGCACAGTGGAGACTCCCATATGAAATGGGAGAGCAAAAAGTGACATGTCTGTAGAGCAAGACTAATAGTAAAGTGTTGCTCAGGTTCTTATGGCATAGTGGGGATAATCAAATATAAATTGACTTGCAGAGCATTAAGCAGTAAAATCAAGAGTGAAAAACCCAGATATGTGAAGTGTTTAGTGTGTAACAGGGCCACAGGAATATTATGAGGGCTCATGGTAACAGCAATACTAAAAATTGTAATCACGGCAACATATTGATGTAGATTTAAAGGGTTAGAATAGAATATATTTTCCCCACAAGAACAATCTTGTCTCCCTCCCATCCCCAACCCCCTCCAATTCACTACATTGATGGCATAACAAATACATGTTAGAAACCAAAAACACAAAGCAAATATTGTTTTTCCTTCAGTATTTTTATTCACTTTTTTTCTGTGAATATAATGATTATTTCTTTGGTATAATGCAAGTTTTAGTAGCAACAAGGGACCCTTTGCTATTCTAGTCAGCATACTTTTAACCAATTAAAATGGGCATCTAAGTGCATTTTGAAACTGCTTTGAATCACTTCTGGTTATTCTAATATCTTTCAGTAAAAAATAAAATTTAAAAAAAAAATATTGTCGAGCTCTGGGTAAACTCTTAACAGAGGTCTCCTTCACAATTTTATGCAGACCCCGATTTCAGATTTCTACAGTTATGTCAAGCATTTCCTTGAAATTGTGAATGTCTGCCTTGGCCATTTCATCCAACAAAGTTCAGACAGTCACAAAAAGTTAAGGGGGGGGGGAAGAGTCCCCTTCTCCCTCTCATCTTAGATGTTTTTGTATTTCTGTATTTGAAGAAAATTTTTTTCTACAACCTTTTTTACAAGGACATGACCTTTTCCTTCTCTGTCTCCATTTGGACACATTTACCCTGAATTAAAGCATGCATGGGCTGAATAGAGAATCACTGATTTCAATAAAACAGCATCCACCCTGACCATGTTTCCATCTAAGACAGTTTTCGCACATATGCAGCCATTTGCCTCCAAAGGCAATGCCGGGCCAAAGTTCCTGAACTTTTTTTTCAGTTCAGTTCCTGAACTGTCTTTTAGCAAGATACCTGCGTCCCCTGCACTCCTAATCACTATGCTCCCTTCAGCCTATCTGAGACGAAAGAAGGGCTAGAGGAACTTGTCTGATTTAAATGCACAGGGAACAGAGGAGGACTTTGTCGAGGGTAGGAAGAATAGAGTGGCATTTGGTCAGAGGGATCAGCAGCAGTTCATATGGTGAATCTAATTATGCCTGCTGACATGTATCAGCATCATGCCACATGATTATCTTCTTGTTGCTTTTTTCAACACCTAGAATATTCTGTATGCTGTCATGTAAAAATTCACCCTTGAAATAAACACATTAGAAACGCAAAGTGAAGTATCTCTCAAATTAGAAAACACACACAACATCCTAGTTCTGGAAACTTCAGCCATCAACCTGCATACAGAAGCTCCTTGTGCATATGCCTCACAGAGGCATACACTGCAGTTGCATGATTTCCTTTTTCCTGTTGCACTCAGTGGACAGGATGAACTGTACTCACTTAATGAGCACCATTTAATATTTTATTTCACTTCACTTGCTCAGTGCATGGACCCAAGCCTTGCTTTCTGCATACTATTCAGCCGTTGGAAGTAGAATTTTAATCATCCCAAATGCTTTCCAGTAGAACTCTTCACAATATTAGTTTATTTTCACAACACTCTTGAGAGATGGGAGTGACAACATGAATCCCATCCTACAGATAGGAGATGAAAACACAGGCCACGAATGTGTGCATCTACTGGATCCTTGATTTGAGATCCTCAGGATCTCATTTTAAGAGTATTTAACAGCATTGTTCTTAAATTCAACGCACAGCTCCACTGACTTTTGTCTGATTTTTGCAAACCAGAACTTAATAGTTTGAAGAAGCACATGAAAACAAGCAATAATTCATCTAGGCCTCGATTAATGTCACTGGATGCAACATTAGCTTCTCAGCTGAGATATTTAAATTTGGACTCCAGCTGCAGCTGACTCCCTTTACATATTATGGTAGTATAAACCAGCCTCAGGAAGTGCCCATCCACCTTCATAACTTAAGAGTCCTGATTCCTAAAGCCAGAGGGTATGAACATGGTCCTCACAGATGATTGCACTAGAGTCTAGTCCAACTAACATAGCACATGGAAACTCTGTGACAGAGCACAGAAAGGACTGAATTCCCAAGAGCAATGTTCAGCTACCTTAAACATGAACCTTCTTTTCTCCTCTAATGCCCTGCCTCAGCCATTATGTGCTCTCCAACTACTACAGTTATGAGGTGCAGTGCTTAGGAATGAATGCCAGTCTCCCTCTCTACACAACGCTCAGTCATTTCTAGAGCAGGATCCATCCTGTGCACTGAATGAAGAAAAGGTCCTGTGCAGCGGAATATTACAACAATGACACAAAGACTAATTTGAGATGCACAGAGAAAAGGAGGCAAATCAAACCTACACAGACATCCAAGTTCTACCATTACGTAACTTACAGTAGTAATGTCTTTTCACATTAATGCTTATGTTTGTATTTTTAGACACAGAGACATAAAATAAATAACTCCAACTCCTAGCCAAGATTTTAAATTTTTAGGAAATTAACTGCTGTAGTTTTGCAAAGCTAAGCTTGAAACAGAAGTTGTACAATGACCCCATAATACCCCAAGTGCACTGCTTTAACTACAACTTCTAAATTCGTAATTCCACTTGATTTAAAACAAAGTTCATCACAGAAGCTATTCTTTCTTTCATATTCAATTCATAGTACAAGCTGTTTATAGCTGGTCACTGACATCTTCCCTTTCGCTTGCTACCTAATTTCACATGCCAGGATTAATTGGGCTCCCACTATTTCATTTCCATCTGGTAAGTCAAAATTTGGCCTTCATTGTGGACATGACCACCATCCTTCCAGTTGCCAAAGCCTGGATACCATCTTCACTTTGGACCTGAGGTCTCCCACACAAGTTGTCCAGATCTTAAGGATTTTTTCCCAGGTAACATCTCTACAAAATGTTTCTTCCTTCTCTGCTCACACTTTAACTCTTTTCATCTTACACATTAGTAGAGAAACACTCTCTTCTTCGGTCATAAAGTCATTTGACCCTGCTCATACCTAAGTGCTACTGCAAATACGTAAATGAATGACAGAGCAAAGTATTTGACTTTTACCAGTGCAAAGAATGCTTATGTGAACTTTCAAAAGAATACACATACATCCATGCTCTTCAGGAAATTGATGGATCTGTCACATTCTGAATTTGTAACACATTGGCAAAATTACAGCCTGAAGGCTAATCTTCCAGTCTGAAAATTCAGTCGTTTAATCTTGTACATACAGGATTCATCATCATCTGTTAACAGGTCACCTACTCATAATGAGATTTTGACATGAGTGTATAGAATGTATTTTTCAAATACAAATAATTTGTCTGTACCACAGCACTTAAATATGGTTATGTTCATGCTAAAAGTTGATAGTTCTGATAGAAAAGTTTAAAAGGGCGAAACACTTAATTGTATTGCATTGTTCCAAAAACACTGTCTTATTAGGATCATTAATCAAATAGAACAAAAACCTAGTAAATATAATTACAGAAATTATATTATTTATTACTGCAGGATCACAAATTGAGTTATTCTAAACTGTTGTTCATATCATATCTTCTGCCAAACTTGCACTTTTTGCAAAAACAGTGCTTAAAATTGTAAACCTGAGTCATTGTCAGTGTTTACATTCTACATCTGTATAGCACATAGTCCATAGCTAAATGAACATGGACCTGTTGGAGCAAGTCCAGAGGAGGCCACGAAGACGATCAGAGGGCTGGAGCACCTCTCCTATGAGGACAGGCTGAGAGAGTTGGGGTTGTTCAGCCTGGATAAGAGAAGGCTCAGGGGAGACCTTATATTGGCCTTCCAGTACTTAAAGGGGGCCTACAGGAAAGATGGGGAGGGACTCTTTGTCAGGGAGTGTAGTGATAGGACAAAGGGTAACAGTTTTAAACTGAAAGAGGGTAGATTTAGATTAGATATTAGGAAGAAATTCTTTACTGTGAGGGTGGTGGGACACTGGAACAGGTTGCCCAGAGAAGTTGTGGATGCCCCATTCCTGGAAGTGTTCAAGGCCAGGTTTGATGGGGCTTTGAGCAACCAGGTCTAGTGGGAGGTGTCCCTGCCCATGGTAGGGGGATTGGAACTAGACGATCTTTAAGGTCCTTTCCAACTCTAGCCATTCTACGATTCTAAATCTCCCAGGCACCCCAGCAACACAAAAAAAGTGGTCATAAATGTACCACGTGCACTAACAAAAGCTTCAGCAATACTTACGAAGGTGCTATGTCCAGATGGTTGATACTGTAGCCAGATGTACAAAATCCTCCTAGTGTTGTTGATATGGTCACGAATGCAACAGCCAGCGCATAGTTGCAGCCTATGAATCCAGCTGCTACTAAGAACACCGCAGGTCCGATCATTCCTTTAAGACAGAAATCTTAGAATCAACGGACTTTTTTTAACAGGAGAGACATTAAGAGGCTCTAAGCTGTGTATACATTTTCTACACAACTTTCACCACCACCTAGTGTACAGAATCCAGTACTGCACTACATGCATTAACAGTGGGCCTGTGAGGAAGAGCAGATGGATTGCAAACCTGTTGCTGCCTCAGGAAACAGTAGCCAGAACAGAAAAATCCCACTCTAGACACAAAGAACAAACTTCAGCTAGATAAAAAAAATTAACAAAGATCAACAGATAATGAAAGTGATTTCACAAATTAATTTTATTTATTGTTATAAAAATAATAGAAGCCACACTGACACTGGTAGGTGAACAGTGCACTGCAAAGAAGTTATCCACATTTAACTCTCCAGGTTTCAGGAGCAAACACTGACTTCTGCAGATCATAATAAAGTAAAGCTGGAAGGGTTCATACGAATACATGTGTATACATATATGTATATTTCTCCTGCAGACACTTTCTAGAATGACCTTTATTTCACTTTTACAAGATCTGAACATCTGGTGTATCTACACTGGAGCCTGCTATACAATTTAGAGAACCCAGGCTAGCTTTAGAGACGCTACATCAGATACTGGAAACAACTTAGCAGCCATCATGAGCTAGTTCACACTGCTTCCTGTCTGCAGTTAACTTTGGTACCCATTCCCAGTACCAGAGGTGGCCATTCATATGACCTCATCGTGATCTCTGAAAACAGCTCCAAGTACATGTTTTTGTTGATGAAGCCAACCTAACATCCCTGCTTTTCCTAACAGAACAGCATGTTTCCCCCTCAGTTGTACATACTGGGGTGTGAGGCCTTGCAGTAAACTGGATCACCAAAATGGTGTAGGCTTAAAATATAAAAAATGCTTAAGAGTTTAAGAGCTGCTTTAAAGAAAGCAATTGAATAAGCAGAATTGAGAATGCAGCAAGGATGGGCATATATCAAGCAGACTGCAACTTGTGTAGATCCTGTGTCTAATCTCTTTCCCCACGCTCTTCTTTCCCCTGCCCCCTCTTTTAATCAGCAATCAACTTCTTCCTAAATACAGCCTTTTACCTGTATTTGTTAAAAACCTGATCGTGTTGATCTCTTGGTGATTTCGGATCATCTCTCCTCCCAATTAGTCAAGACCATTTTGGATTCTATTCGGTCTTCCTACCCTGGTAGCAACTGTAAATTTTGCAAGTGTATTCCTATTCAGTTACTTAAGTCTTAAATAAAGAACACACTGAACAACACAGGGCTGGGAATAAGCTCATGCAGACCAATATCCCCTCTCAGTTTGAGAGCGCCATTCATAAGGTATCATTCTATCAAGCAATTATCACCACTTTAACGGTGATTCTAACTGACCATTTATTTAATCAGTTTGCTTCCAAGAATGAGGTCTCTTGACTTAAACAAAGCTTTTGGCAATCTCTTATCGTTCCCTTATCCAATAGGCCTAATTTTTTAGGGAAAAAGACAGGATTTAGTCTGGACAAATTAATATGCAAATAAAGCTGCTCCTCTCAAGCCATGCACAATCCCACCTAATCTCAGCAGAATGTCACGCTGCTCTCCCAGACCCTTCATTTTTCCCCAGACTGATACTATGATTTGTTCCAAACAGAGATGATACTTGCACCTACCTATTAGGGTAAAGGATTTGCGAACACAAACAGTGGACAAGTTCTGTTTTTCCCGTAAATAATCAGCAATTTGCCCAGACAGAATTATACATAACCAGCAGCCAAAATAAGGCAGGGCGGATAAAAACCCATTCTGTCAAGGAGATAAAAAAATACAGTTAAAACACTGAAATGACAATTCAATATGCTGAAAAAAAAATTCACTTGTACTGGAGCATAAACAGAGACTGAACCAGAAGTGTCAAAACCATCCATCCACATCACTATTTTTGGTACTACCGCAACAGAGAAATCTATGGATAGAAAAAGCAAAGCATTTTAAAGATAGCAAAGTGTAAACTCTCCATTGCATGACTTAATCTATAACTATCAATACAGCTGGACCAAAAACTCAAAGTGTTAAATCAGCAACTGTGTCCAGGAAAAAGAAAACTATATATGAAGGTATCTTGTGGACTTTAACCTGATCATGCAAGTTTCCAGAAACACCAATTTCAAGTAGGACAGGCTATCAAGTGAGTTACTAAAGTAAGTGGAAGCCGTAAATATTATTCAGAATTTTGAAAGCTATATGGAATCTCAGTGGTTTGTACTACTACAACTCTTCAGCATTACATTATCCCATATCTGTCTGTTGAAACATCTGAGGCTGGCTGTAATCACAGGGAAGATACAGACTAGGACTTTCATCAGATCCAGGCTGGACATCCTATAACCCCAAAGCGAAGCTATTATTCAGGACCTGACATTACTTACACTGAAGTCACCTGTTAACTCCCATTACTCTAAACAAGAGCTATTTAGAGATTTCTGCCTGATTCTGCATGTTTTTCTGATGAGGGGAAACAAAAGGTACTATTAAGCTGCATAAGTTCACAGCCTTTCCATACAATTATGGATAATTACTAATAACAGAGCTATAATTTCACCTAATCTGTGATTAAAAAGAGGTATTTGGATAGCTATTGGATAGAAATATTCTAATGTTTATACACTATTATAAAGTGTATATTTGTCAAAGAACCAAAAGCTTCCCTAGAAAATCTAATTTGAAATGAGACCGGAAACACATCCCCACCTGAAATCCACTCTGTCGGCACTCAAATATGCTGCCTGTTCGGTTTCAATGCTCAGCTTTCAAAAGCAGTAAGTAAAATTTTGAAAAATAGAAGATAGTCTCAGTAATTAAAAAAAAAAACAACTTTTGAAGCACTGTTCAAAGACACAGCATTCTTTTTAACCAATCCTGTTATTATAGGATGGAAACTGGTGGGCTATACAATGGCAATTGTACAATATTTTAAACAGTAATGCAATTTCCATCTAAATGTGTGGCAACAAAGGTAGCCCAACACTGTTATGCAAGCTTTTTTTTTTTTTTTTTTTTTCAAATGTTCACAACAGTCAGTACTCTGAGTCACTCCAAAAAGAAGAAACATAACATAGGAAACCACTTCACAGCAGAACCTGTTAGCATTTAATGCAACAGCGTTTTACAAAATACATGCAATTGAGGGCTGCGGTAGCAAATTACTTTCATAGACTTTTACGCAGGTATTCCCTCAAGAGGCATAATAAAGAGCCCAATCAGCAACTTCAGCTAGTTTTTTCGAGCCACTTTACAGCTTGCCCTACTGCAACCTTCTCTTCTAACACTGAGATTCCCCATCTTTTCCTCCCAAGATTGCTAGCATCGCCACTTTCTTGCATGGCATGCATCATCAGTTTGCTCTAAACCAGTCTCATGTGTTAAACCAGGAAAAGACTACACTAAACTTCTTGAAATTTCTGAGCACCTTTTTACTTGAGCTGTACCAGCTTCTCCAGGTAAACTATGCTGTCACTGAAACTTTCTCATTAAACAAAGACCAGTACAGCCAAGTAATCACTGTAAATAAGAATGTTTCACTCCCCCCATCCTGGTAATTGTTCCCGAATAATTTAATTTTAAAAAATTTCCTTGAAAAGTACTATTTTTGGACCTTAAGTCTATGCTCTTCTTCTTCCTATTTACCTTACTTAAAAAAAAAAAAAAAAAAAAAGGTATTTTACCTCTGCTGCTCATTGAGGAAAGAAAAGAAAGTGACAATTTGGAAAGGGTGCCAAACAGATTAAAGCTTTCCCCACCCCTTCTCCTTAAAATACTTTCAAAAATGCCACTTGTCCAATGATTTCCTTAGTTTTATTTTTCTTTTTTAACTGGAAATGTTCTCCTTTATGAGTGAGCAAAGAAGGAGTAGATAGTATTTCAGAAACCATAAATCAAGCTATAAAACCTGAAGCAATCATATAAACCATATAACAGAGAAAAATATTTTCATAGTTATTGTCAGAACAGTTAAAAATGGGTAACATGCATCTTCAACCAGAAAATGAGCTCGAAAGCTAGCATTAAGCTAAATGTCAAATACATCCTGAAAAAAAAAGTGGAAATTACAAGGCAAGCAACATTTTTGATTCATCTGCTTAATTGTGGGGATTTTTTTTACTATTTCTCAGCTATACATTTACATTCCAAGGTTCTTAAACGTGTTCCTCTATTCTAAACAGCAGGGAAGATCTCTGTTATTTCATTTCTTTAATTCAGAAGAAAGTGACTATATTTTTATTTATCTCACCTCCTGTGCATCAAACCGCAGGATCTCCTTCATGTATGTGGGCAAGAGCGTAAGAAGTGTATAGAAAGTCCAATTATAAGAGAAGTGTGCCACAACGATAGCCCAGAGTGGAAGGGACTCCAGTATAGGTCTCCAGGGAACAGATTTCTGTGTAGAAAGCTAGCAAGCAGGAGGCAGACAAAAAGGGAAGAGAAAGAGCAATCAGGACATCAACATGAACATTTATTAAATACAGTGTTTTGATCCCACCCAAATCTACACTGATCATTCATTCCGAAGGGCAGAAAATGAGTCTCAGTCAATAGATGCAAGTCATCATCAATGAATGAATTACTGTGTTCAGTTCTCACTGAAGGTATACTAATATATGTTACTGCTCTGTTGTTTACTATTGCAAAGTAAACCAATTACTATTATGTTTTGTAATCAGGATTTGAAAAAGTATGCCTTCCCTTGTTGAGATTTGCTACCTCCTGCTTTTACTATAAATGATTAAATATTTGAAGTCACCCCTCACGTGTTTAGCTGAATCTTTCCTACTCAATCCTAGATATTAACTTTGGTCTCTGAGCTAGCTTCACAGGTTGTAAATACATATCCCCAGTCACAGGAATAAACTCTTACTGCACACTTTAGGAACTGGCTCATTAGCATTTCAAAAATGTTTTCTCCGCAAACAGTAATCTCTTTCTTACTCTAGAAGACACATTGAAAAAAAGTTGTATAATGTTGTATTGCAAAGTTTAGAGACATTACACAGGTCTGGATCTAGTTTAAAGAGAAGTGACAGACTTGAGCTTTTTATTTAAAAAGCACCACAACAACGTCTGCGACAAAAGGCATTACTATAAATGCTTTGTTTGATTACCAACTTTCTCATTTATACAACTACATTGTATTTTTAATTTTTTGTTTGACAAATTCTGCCTCTATCTGAGATTAAGGATGTTTTTCTACACATCAACAGAGCATGATGCTAATGACAGTATTTGTTTTGTGATTTATGTTCTTACTTAAGTAAGTATGACTATACTAAAGTCCTGTACCTGATCTTTTAGAGAAGAGAGTATATATTCTCTTTCAGCTTGTGAAATGCTCCTGTGAGTTTCTGGTGTATCACTAACCAACCACATCCAGAAGAAGAACCATAATACGCCAAGTGCGCCTATTGTTGGGAAAAGATGGGTGAAAAGATAGAAATAAAAACATAAGCAATTATATAGAGTGAACGACACTCTCAGATGATTTAGTTAGAAAAATAACATTCTTTAAAATTTTATTAGAGTGTTTGGAAAAAAATTCTATCTAGTTACAGACAGTAGTTCCCCAAAGTGGCTTCACAGTGGACATTTACAGGTAATAAACAATAAAGAGGACTAAACAGGGAAGTGGGGTTTTGTGGGTTGGGGTTTTTTTTCTTTATTTTTTTTTTTCCTTCCTCTTGGAAGTACCTCATACAGTAAGAAAGTTGCATACCCATACATATTGTATTTTTATCAGTCACATGGAACAGCCATAAAGGATATGGCTCACTCAGAGGAAATAAAAATTCACTTTAATCACAAAAAAATACTTTGTGCACATACACAGAATATTACTACATACAGATTAACTGATGTACCAATCCTCCTTTTCTTTTTTAAGCCAAACCCCAGAACTGTCATTTGAAAAAGGTAACTTTTCAGTAGTCAGTCAAAATCAACTGTACTTTTATACAATAACATTGTAACTTATTTCATTTTGTGCAGTTCTTTGTTTTGAATGCTTTTTATTTATACAAAAATTGGAGGTGGTTTTGTTGAGGAAAGTGTAACCCTTCTGTTTTATTCAGATTCCCCCTTCCCCATGCAGAATACGAAACAGCTCAGACATGTAAATAGACCTATAAAAAGCATCAGTTAGGTCCACGACATGCTATTAGAAAATATTTTCTGTGTTTGAGCTTCTTCTAGAACATAACTCACACACTAAACATGCTATGCCTTGCATTTTGGGCATTCCTTCAGGGTTCCTGTAACTGCTAGATAGATTTTCCACACAGTTTCCATTTAAAGCAGCAGTAACTTTTCACACGTTCTTTCATTCAAAGTAGAAGTTTATTCCTGGGATTAAAGTTATTAACTCAATTTCACACTTCAAATAAGAAATTTCAGCCTGCTGTTTCCAAGTGGTGGGAGAGTTAAGAGCCTCGTATCAGCTTTTGTCCAACTCGGAGACAGTTTTGCTTACATAGCCACACAGAGGAATCTACTTAGCTTTAAATATCTCTTAATTTCCCAGGAGGAATAAAATAGCAACTCTACATGTGAAACACATTTTTAAAACTTAAAATAAGTTTTATAATATACAACGCTTTTCAAAAAGAATATGGATTGTACTTTCAATAATTAAAAAATCCCCACACTTACCAAATATGTAAAACACGTAAACCCAGTTCATATAGTAACAGATTAAACCAGACAGTGGCAGAGAGACAACAGTTCCCAGCTGTGCACCTACCAGAAGAAAGCAAAACTAAGTGGAAAAACAATAACTAGATCTCCTATAGACCTTTAAAATTAAGTGGCATTTCACAGTTATTTTATTTTATTTTTCTGTAATAAATCATGCAGAAAAGATTTGTCACCACCACTAGAGGGCTGCCATTTCACCTTAAAGAAACACAGGCACAATAAACTGCTTTGGCAGCTTCAAGTAAACAGAGCCACAAAGCCCCAAGCATCCAAAATTGCAAGCAAAAAGCAGTAAAAGACAGGCATTCTTGGCACATTCATCTCCAATAAAGCCATGGCTCTAGTACATCCAAAACAATGCGAATTAGTCAACTGGCATTACTGCAAAACCAGAGAGAGCTGACCAAAGTACAATTAAGGACTTGGGGGGGAGGAAATACTCTGACTTGATATAATCAATTTGCATTTCTCATAGCTCCCATTAGCTCCACAGAAACAGGAATGCTAGTAACAAGAGCCAGAAGGCATCCATATAACCAGCAGGTTCAAATCCCATGGTCCCTGAATTCCACAGGGTGTAGGATCAGGCAAAGAAGAAAGATGAGCAGATTCCAGTTCAGATACAAGCCAAAAGCAGGAAAGAACTATTCTTGAGTTTATAATTCCATATACATTTTGCAAAGGATGGCAGATTCCCCTCTCCCACCCCAAATCTAAACCAGAAACCCAACTGGTATTATTTACATACTCAGGAACTCTGCTGGTAATAAATAGTAGACCTTGTCTCTCAATGTTAGTTATGTGATCACTTCTTCAAACCTAATCTCAACTCAGAAAACATTGTATTATATTGAAACGCTGGCTACCTAGATTCAATCTTCATGGAAACAACAATTTTTATTGGAGGCAGAAAGCTTTAACCGCAGACAACAAAACCACATACTTCATGCAAAATGTAAATCAAAACAACAACTACATATAACCTCAATCATATGTTCTCTTAGAAAATCAACATGATCATGATTAAATAAACCACAGACCACATGACTGCCAACCATGAAAATGTGGGGAAAAGGAAACACACTGCTAAGTTTACACAAGATGTTTTATCCATCCACGACTGCTAACAATTGGCGGGTCAAGGCCACAGCCTCTTCTCACTAGTACAGTAGCATATAGTTTCACAAGATACAAACGGACAGTTTAAAAGCTCCCAATTGTTAAATGCAGTAGATGGCAGTCCCAACTCTGTGCTCTCTGCTTAACTTGTGTACTGGCTACCACATGAAGACTTCTTTTCAAGCAGATTTAATTCACTAATATGGCAGAAAACAGATACAAAAAAAAGAGAAAAAGCTTTCTGTTGCATTAGGTGGTTTAAAGTGGCTCATGGAAGGGTCTGATGAGTGCCTGAAATAGCACAGAGGAAGGCATGAGACACTTGGCTAGGAGGGAAGTGAGAAAAAGCGAGGAAGAAAAAATTAAGGCTTCATTCCTGTTGGCACAAGAGAGCTGCTAAACTGGCTTAGCTGCTTGAGAAACTGTAGCCACAGTTTACGTGGCATAGCCCTGTCTTCTTCACAGAGCCCAGGTCGAGTAAGAAAGCTGTAACAATTAATACTAACATGAGTGAGTAAAACAAACCATTACTTCATTAAGTAAATGCAAAATTTGTCACCTTCAAAGAAACAGTATCAATTTTAGAAAGCTGCATTTTTCACCTGCCCCACAAATACTGCATTGGGCAACATGACTGACCAATAAACCCCTAAAACAGATGAAGGCTCCATGGAGATGGGCAAGAGCAATGTGTCCATGAAGCTCAGGGAATAATAGAGGGTGTGACTGACCACAGCTGTTGCAGTCACACCCTGCATTATTCCCTGAGCTTTACCTCAACACAAAGGAGATCAGAGCATGGCCTTTTTTTTTTTAGATAAACAGCTATGTCAGTTGAGTGGATCAGCTGACTATATCAACAGTTGAGTGGATCAGCTGGTGGTGTAAATGTTTCTCCCTGAGTTCATTAAAAGTGTGATTGTCTCCCCAATTGTCTCCCTGAGTTAACCACACCAGCAAGAGGGGAGTGAATGCATGGCTCAGCCCAACTTAAAGTATAAAAACTAAACAACTAACAACTGAATTTCTAAGAGAACAACAGACTTGAGCTGCCTTCAACCCATGTATTCCTTCCTGGTGACTGGAGATTCCCAGCATCATGATGGTGAGCATATTAGAGACCAGTAATGCAAATGCGTATTGCAGTTGCTACATTTAGCTAAGTGTTAACTTAATTTGTACCATGCTTTCAGTATATTCTGTATCAGTCTGCTAAATCAAAAATTCTGTGTAACATCAAATATCTTCAAATAAGTAAATTTGATATCAAACATTACACCTTCCACATATAGAATATCTAAAAGACTCTGGTCAGGGAGTATTGGAGTATCTTGCAGCAATACCTGGGACCTCAGGTCCTCATTTTCTTCCTTGAGTTCATCCAAAAACACTTTTTTAAAAAAAAAAAAAAAACAAAAAAAACCCCCGAAAAAACAACCAACCCACTCTATCCAGTGATTCTGTCCCAGCTTTTTGTTCCCAGTACTGTCTCCTTTATTTACAATATCTTCTATTAATCAGCTTCACAGTAACTCTTTGCACCGCTTTATACCAAAGTTAGTCTGAAGTTTATACTTGGTTGCAGATCAATGCCTTTTCTCAGGGTTATAAGAGCCATGAATAAATGAAGATAATGAATGCAAAGTAAGATTTAATGCAACATTATGCTTTCCAGATTAAATGCTGATTAAAATTTATAATACAAATCCCTTTGATTTAAGTCAATCCTCCCTGTTACTGCAGTAAAAATGTATAATCCCGTTATCACCGTGGGAATTTCTCACCTGCATATGAAATACTAAGGAGCTTGCTGCGTTCCAGTGGAGGAGCCCAAGAAGACCACATTGAATGCATAGCTGGGAAGGTAACACCCTAAAAAAAACCCATTTAATTCTGTTGAAGTGTGACAATTTTAGAACTCCCTTCAACTTTGCATGTTTCAAAGCATATTTCATTAAAAAGCAGTAGTACAATCTGTTAGTTTCTTGTTTAGCAAGAAACCACTTTAAAAGAGTGTGCAAGGCATGAGAGTAAGTAGGCAGAATTAATTTCTCCTGCTTTTGATTCTGTATATACTGGAAAGGCTGCAAGAATACAAACAATACTGTTCTGAGCTCCTGGTTTCTGACAAGTGAGAAGGGATAATTGTAGTTTTGTCTCAAGTGTCCTTACAAATAAAAACTTTTTCTTAATCGAAAAACTTAGGCTAAAATACAGGGCAAAGTTTTTAATTATTCAAAAACATTAAAACTAAGCTACACAAAATGAAACAATCCATATACTGCTCCAGCATACCGACACCCACGGGGTCTAATCACTACAATTTATTAATAAATGATTCAGATACATTTTCAAGTTACATAGAGAAAAAGAATTACCTCTCCCAGTCCTTCCAAGGCTCTGACAGCTATGAGGTAGCCAACTCCTAGATCTGCAGCTAAGGGAGTAAGCAAGGTGAACACAGAGGTACCAAAGATGCCAAACCCCAGTAACAGCTTCCCTCCAATTTTGCTTGCAAGATATCCTCCTGGAATCTGAGTAATGATATAGCCATAGAAAAAAGAACCGAGGATCCATCCCTGAGTATCAGCGTCCCAAGAATACTTTTCCCCCTAAAAAGAGGAAAAAAAACCCCAAAATGCAGTAAGTTCAAAATAGCAGTTTCTCTGGCCATATTTTATGTAGCCTGTATCCATCATTTAGTCCTTTACACCTGAATTATAAACCTTTCATGGCCTCCTCCCCAGGGTCTCCTTCCTCTACACACACCTATACTGCAATCAGAGTAGTGCTGAAAGCCAATTCAGGTGTCTGTCCAGATGTATCTAGCCCAAGTATGAAAACCATCACAACGTGAAATGTCAGTGCTTGGGTCGTTACCCTTTTCTGAGTTCTAAGCAATTCAGGTTAGGCAACACAGATAGAGACTACGTAGTCTGCATGAGTGCGAGTCCCACTTCTGTATCACAGTGTGGACATTGTCATGGTCTAGAAAATGGCTTTTCCTGCAGAAAATTTATGGTCAGAAAAGCAAACAAGGAGATGCAGATGCTTAAATTTAATATAAAGAAAGTGAGAAGCCAAGGACAGGACTCACAAGGGTAGGTGGAAGAATGGGATAAGCACAGCAGAGGGAAGATGAGTTTAGCAGACAAAGTAATAAAAGCAAAGATGATCGACATAAGGAGTCTGAAGCTATAAAGGAAGTCAGCAAGACATAAACTGTTGCCCAGTAAAGTGATTTTTGAAGTTTGGGATCAATTCCAAAAGCCCAATTTATGAGCATCTAAATGAGCAGCATACATTTCACAGAAGTGATGAGACAAAATCTTCTTCCCATAAAGTCTGCAGTTATAAATTGCTCCTAATAAATAATAAATGACTTCTAAACAAGCAAATAAAATGAAGGCAGGAAGACAGCAAGAGTGCTTGGTAATAAACTTCAATTATAAGGTGAGATGTATGCAAGTCCAAATTCAGAAAGTGTTTTGTTTGGTTGGGTTTTTTTAAGCATTTTCTCATATCCAACAGATCAGTTAAGAAATGTGATTTTAATGATTACTGAAAGGGAAGTGAGAGATAAAGGATATAAAGATAAGAATCATGACCTGGGAAAGAGATCAAAGAAGTGAGGAGAAAAATATTACTTGTTAATTTGTAATGAAATTTCATGCCATTGAGACTGCACGAAGAACAGGCAAATACGGACAGTGATGTGAGCTCTGACGCAGATGTAACAGTAGCAGTTGATCACTGGTGTATAAGACAGTGAGTCATAGTAGATCTACAAGATTAGCCAATTTGTAAGGAATAGCACAGAAAGTATGTACGTAAAAAAAAAAAAAACACCTGACCCTAAGCACAGCACTTCTAAATTAACTAGTCATTTAAGGCTATTATTTTTCAGAATACCTTTAAAGGAACCACTGACAAGGCCATCCGGTAAAGAGCAGCCTGTTCTCTTGCCACCTAAGCATGAGTCATCAATCACAGATTTCTATTAAAAACACTTTTACATGCCACATTACAGGACAATATGTTTGAGACCTCACCGTTGTATTGCGAGGAACATTTATGGTGGAGGAATGCTCTGGACACACATTGGAAGTCGTATTCTTTGCTAAGCTTGTGTTAGGTTCTACCATATCCACCAGAGCAACGCTTAGGTTCACACGTAATGCGTACAGGAGGAAGAACCCAAAAAAGGCCAGTAGTGCCAGATTGTAGCGAGCTGAGCAGCATGCAGGGACTGAAACGAGAGTAAATGAAAAATTTTTGTTTTAACAGAACCTAACAAAATAAAAATAACTGATAAGCAGTTTTTACTAATAATCTCAGACATTTACAGGTAAGAAAAAATAGGCAAGAAAACAAGATAATTGTTCTAGTCTTAAGGAGCGTATTCAACAGGGGTAGAGGCTGAAGGTGGAAAAAGAAAAAAAAAATCCCATTTTTCTACTGATGTGCAAAACAAATGTAATTCTGGTTCAGACAATTGGTAGCTATGTGCACAAGTGTAGGGGATGCAGTGGAATTGTGGTGTGTGGTCTATGGAAATGGATTTAGAAACATGGTTTCCAAAAGTCCTCTCCAAAATACAGTAATACTTATTCAAAGTAGAACTTCACACTAAAAAACCCACAAGATTAGCAGGAAGCCTGTCATATACGGGAAAACACTTCAAGAAAAACAGAGTGTCTTAAAATAATGTTAAAGAACAGTCACTGAAATTCCAGGCTGTTTTCTAGCACAAGTTTTCCTTCTATAAGTTTGCTTATAAAGGAATATACATTTACTAACAGCTGATAGAGAAAACTAGCACAAAGGAGAATCACAAACACTGCAGCAGCACCGTGAAACAGCAAGTTTCCTTGTTGCTCACTACGCACCTCTTCTGCAGTCACCATACAATGAAGTTGACACAGGAAAATGAGTCAGATTCAACATAAAATCTGTGTTCTGGCATTAAGTTGACTCTGTCAGCTGTTTAAACCCAGATATCGGACTTTGCATTGTAACACAGTCATTGGTTCCCTTCTACAGTAGTACATAGCAGCATTTGGCAGAGATCGTTCATCAGTACCAGGAGACTCAGATCTGAGTTGAGCTGTAACTTGGCCAGCACATCATCAGTGGCAATAAATTTTGTATCTATATAAAATACAGTTTACAGCTCTGCAGATACTCTATGAACGGGGGATGCCTGCCTGAATGTACTGAGCAGAATTGTTGAGAAACTGCTGAAGAATCTGCTGAATTTACAAATAGTTAGGGGGTGGAGTTTCCCCCCTTGTGAGGAAACTATGGTGCTAACGGAAAATTTTATAACCTGGATGTCTGAAATTCCAGGAAGGTTGGGGATCAGCACCTGCAGATATTACATCAGTCTAAAGCGATCTCATCTTTCTCTGACTACTCAGAATTCAAATTATGAACAGAACAAGTATATCTATGAACAACAGGACTGACTGGAGCCTGATCTGCTACTGCAGTACGTCTCTTGACAGGATTCACTGATCTGCAATAAGAAGCAAAAAGTATGCCCCTAGACAAGCTATCTAAAGACTCTCCCCTTTGTTGGGGTCACCAACAAAGCCTTTTGGCAAGACTGTATTTTTCATGAAAGTAGTAGAACCTTCCCACTTTTGAAGTCTCTCACCCTGACCAACTTTATGTTCATTATGGCTGCACAAGTTATTAAAATGACACAGAGAGGCTGTATTTGCTGTTCGTTTAGTAAATAAGTAGTAAGTGAGGCTACTCTAAAAATCTGCAAAATGCCTTCCAGACCTGTGGTAATTGCAAGTCTTGCCTCAGCAGCATTTGAAAAAGGCACATCTGATTTTTAAATGCCATGAAGGAGAACAGCCAAGATTTTATTGCTTACTTTAAAAAACAATAAGCATCAAGAGCAGGAAGTGCTTACTGTACAAAAACTACTCAAGCAGCTTCATTGTCCTTTATTATTGTTTAAAAAGCAATTTGCCTTAAATAGAAAATGTATAGTCATACAGTTTAGACTGATGAATATAATTACAGGTAAAGCTGGGGTTAAACAATAATAACAGAAGGCTGAATATCACACTGATGAAGTAACCCTTTCTTGGTAATGCAGATTAACTGGAACACCCATTACTCTGGAAGCCTCTTACTGGTATACATCTTGTCTGGAAAGTAAATTTCACAAAACAGATGTGCAAGAACTTAAGATCACTAATGTCACTGTAAGTAGTTTATCATAAAAATGTAACAAACATGAAGATCTGCAAGTCTGAAACAAATGGCTGCTGAATTACTGCTTCCTGGTCTTTCCACTAAGTGCATGTGCAATACCTGAGAATATTAGATTAGATTAACAGAGCAGAAGATTTCAGAAGATTCCAGATGCGTTTCAGCTACTCACCTCTTCAGGAGATTACCATAATCAAAGAGACAAAGAAATTCACCCCCCTGCATTTTAAGGCAGCTAACCATGATGTTCAATGTCTTACCTTGATTGGTAGTCATGAGTCCTACATCCATAGTTAATTCTGATTTCAGGGGCATGTTTTATAATACTGTAGCTATAATTGAACAAGATTCTTAAATTGCAGTTAAAAAAATAGGTCTGTGCTGCAAGTTGCATGGCAGTTAAAGGAAGTTGCTCTTCTGCTGTACTTTTCCTTGTGGGTGAGGTGAACCACCTCAACTGGAGCACGATGCATTGTGCAAACTTAAGAACGTATTGCATTAATAACCGACTTGAAATCAAATTTCTCTCTTTCTGGCACTTTTAAGTCATTTTGTGAGCAGCCCCTCTTGCTGCAGTTAATGTTTCCCAAGTAGGTTAGAATATTTTTGCATAGCATACTGAAGAAACTCAGGATCTTACTTTACTCTTTATAGTTTGTCCGTTGTGGGAAACTAAACGGCACAGACGACCCCCTAAACACATTAGCTCTGTCGTTAGGCCCTGACCTCATAACGATCCTCCTCTCCTATAATTATCTTCGTGTCGCCTGCCACCTCCATTCCTCTCCGTACTTCCAGAACAAGCAATTAGTTTTGCTCAAATTCTGTCTCAAAACGAAATTCTGCCATAACCTCGGTGGGCCCCAGCAGCCGCTAATAGCTGGGCCGGCACTACCCACTTGCCCTCACTGCAGAGACACCGAGCCAAGGATTCACTGTCCGGGCTGTTCCCCGCCACCAGTGCTGAGGACAAAACCCCCGATCCCTGTCAGGGCGCACGGCCGTGTTTAACCCAACGCTCTCCGACACCGCCGCCTCCTCAACATCAAACGCACCTAACGGCGGGAGGTGAAGCCGCCGAGACGGGCGTCGCCGCCGCCGCCGCCGCCGGGCCCGGGGCGGCCGTTACCCTGACAGGAGGACCGCGCGCGCCGGCGAGCAACGGCTGCGGCAGGCGAGGGAGGGACCGGACCCCCGGCCCCCACAGGGCCGCCCCGCTTTCGGCCTGGGCCCCGCGGCGGCTCCATGGCAACGAGACGCCGCGGCACACGGGGCGAGGCGCCGCGGGGGAGGCGCGGCGGCCCGGCCCGCCCCCCCCAGGCGCCACCGGGCTCTCCGGGCCGGCAGGTCCGCAGCGAGGCGGGAGCGCAGCTGAGCACGGCTCGGCGGGGCAGCTGCCCCCGGTGCCGCCTCCCGCTCTTCTCACCCGTGCCGGGCTGGGACTCCTTCAGCAGCGGGGTGCGGTCCTCTCCCTCCTCGGTCTCCATCTCGCTGCCAGCAGGACCGCGCAGCGCGCCCAGGGCCAGACCGCCAGCCGCCACCGCTGACAGGACGGGAGCGCGGCTCGCCGCACCGCAGCCTGCCCGACCCGCCCTGCCCTGCCGGCGCCGGGCAGCGGCCGCTGCAGCCCCCGACGGTCATGTGACGGACGCTGGCGGGCGGAAGCGGCCTCAGCCGCCGCGTGGCGCCGCTCCCAGACGGCCCTCGGCGGCCATCTTTGGTGAGGGCAGCGGCCACGGGGCGGGGCGGGGCGGGGCGGGCTGAGTAACGCAGACTGACAGACGGCCGGACTGCGGGCGTCGCCGTGCGGCCTGTCCCGGCGGCTTTGGGAGAAATTCCTCATATTTAGGACAAATCTCATCAGGCGAATCACGCCATCCCTTCCCTGGGTCGCCTGCCCCTTCCGTGGCAGCCGCGATAGAATCATAGAATTGTTTTGGTTGGAAGGGACCTTTAAGATCATCAAGTCCAACCATTAACCTAACACTGCCAAATTACCACTAAACCGTGTCCCTCAGCACCACGTCTACACATCTTCTAAATACCTCCAGGGATGGCAACTCAACCACTTCCCTGGGCAGCCTGTTCCAATGCTTGACAACCCTTTCAGTGAAGAAATTTTTCCTAATATCCAATCTAAACCTCCCCTGGTGCAACTGGAGGCCATTTCCTTTTGTCCTATTGCTTGTTACTTGGGAGAAGAGACTGACCCCCACCTCGCTACAACCTCCTTTCAGGTAGCTGGAGAGAGCAATAAAGTCTCCCTTCAGCCTCCTTTTCTCCAGACTAAACAACCCCAGTTCCCTCAGCTGCTCCTCAGAAGACTTGTGCTTGAGACGCCTCACGAGCTTTGTTGCCCTTCTCTGGACACGCTCCAGCACCTCAATGTCTTTCTTGCAGTGAGGGGCCCAAAACTGAACACAGTATTCGAGGTGGGGCCTCACCAGTGTCAAGTACAGAGGTACAATCACTTCCCTAGCCCTGCTGGTCACCCTATTTCTGATAAAGGCCAGGATGCTGTTGGCCACCTTGGCCACCTGGGCACACTGCTGGCTCATATTCAGCCGGCTGTTGACCAACACCCCCAGGTCCTTTTCCACTGGGCAGCTTTCCAGCCACTCTTCCCAAGGCTGTAGCACTGCATGGGGTTGTTGTGAGCCAAGTGCAGGACCCGGCACTTGGCCTTGTTGAACATCATCCCATTCGCCTTGGCCCATGGATCCAGCCTGTCCAGATCGCTCTGTAGGGCCGTCCTGCCCTCAAGCAGGTGGACACTCCTGCCTAACTTGGTGTTGTCTGCAAACTTACTGAGGGTGCACTTGAGCTCCTTGTCTAGATTGTTGATAAAGATACTAAACAGAACTGGCCCCAGTACCAAGCCCTGGGGAACACCACTTGTGACCGGCCACCAACTGGATTTAACTCCATTCACCACAATGAATGAATCACCGTGATGAGCTGGTGCCCATGAAGAGTTTTGCTCTGATATAAATGCTTCAGGTTGCATGCCGCAAAGGAGTGCCAGGGCAGGGGAATGTTACATGTTAAGGGCTCCTGGGCATGGTGGCAGGCGGCCATAGTACGGCGACCACACATGGCTGTGCATGAGCAAAGGTGAGTGGCTTCTCAGTGGAGGTGAACTGTGGCAGCCATGCCCGAACTGGGGAAGATGTGCGCTGAAGGTGTTGGGTTTCTCTGTAACCACTAAAATGCCCAGTCACTTGAGCAGCATTATAACAATAAATTGCAGTATCTGCAGCACAGGACCTTTTTAATCTGTGTGTGTGCACAGTACCTGATTCCTGGAGTGAGGCCTTAAAATGCACCAATATAAATGAATAAGCATCATAGCATATGTAATAGAGCTTTCCCTCTCAGAATCAGTGGTATTCAACCTCAGTCAAAGCTAACAACAGGATAGAGGTCTTTAAGTTTTACAGGCTTTTACATAGGAGCCTACCTCTGCTCATCTGTGCCCTTGCCAGGGCTGAGTGCTGCATCATTTTGTCTGCTGAAACCTTTGGCTTTGCTAGATGCCTGTGCCATCATACCAATGTATAAATAACTGCCTGGAAATTTTTGCATAATGGAAAATGGAAGAATGTAAAAGATTCCTGGCAGCATGTTCAGCTGTATCTTTTCACACAAGGTAGATATACTGAGTTTGCAAGTATCAATAGAACAACTGCAGCTGTGCACTGGTCATATAGTATTACATCTACGCGAACATGTGAAGCAAACCAGGACTTCTGGTTCTGAAATTTAGCCCAAGTGTGACTTCTATGAGTCAAACTTACCTGGAAGTCACTCTTACAGCCAAAATTACAGATGGAAAACCAGTTGCTTTATTCTGACAAAGCACACATCAAGCATATTTTGCAACATTTTATGAAGAGTGGAGATTCGGTTTGTAGTATTTGAAGACTGTAGTTCTGCGTTTCTGCACATACCACGAGAGAGAGACCCCAGTGCACTAGCACCCAGCCCATAAGGAAAGAAATCTCAGGAGGTACAGGCCAGGACTGATGTGCTGCACAGGGTCATGTGTATGATCACTTCCGTCCATAGTCTGAACCCCAAGGTCTCACTAGACTCCCCTCATCATAACACAGGGAGGACAGGGGACTTCATGGGCTGCAGCAATCAACAAAGCTTTTCCTAGGCTTCCTCTTTTTTTACCTCTCATTTCTTCTCACTAAGGAAAATTGTATCTTAAATCTACCTACACTTTCAGTTATGAGCTAATGCCAACAAACCTTGCAATAGCAAGGAACATGGATTTTTCTGCCCTGCTGCCGCCTCCTCCAATCTTGCAGACCCTCACTGGTGAGTGAATGTCCTCACTTAGTGACATGCTGCACCAGAAGCAGCTTGGTTGCAAGGCTGCAGCCCCAGAGTCAAAAGGTGATAGCCATAAATACAGATTTAGGACTGTGTGAGGAGCATTGACCTTTGTACAGCAGATAAGAACATCATTCCTTATTCCCTGGAGGCTGACGTGGTATATAGCTGTACGTAAACAGGCGTGGCTTGCCTCTGGCCAGCCTGTCAGGCAATGCTGGTTGTCAGTTGTGCTCTGTTCTGCCAGGTTTTGTGTCATACTTGTGATGCAGTCCTGATGTGAAGTATTTGAAGTATTTTCTGTCTTAATGTCTTTTTTTTTTTTTTTTCTGAAAAGGACTGTTGTTTGTATTCAACCACTTTTGCCCTGGTTACATTCAATGCTGGATGCAGCTGTGCTCTGTGCTAGGCTAAGGAGATGGGGGACAGCCCTGCTCAGCACCCCACTTCCCTTGTCATCTGGCCCCACAGCACGAGAGAGAACAGCAAAGGTTTGCACTTCCTTCCCTAAATCCCACTCTGACATTTCACATAACCAAGCTAAAAAGACACGCTGCAGCATGTCTCGTATAGAGCAGCAGATGGCTCTCTTTCCTCTGAAGTCCAGTTGGGAAAAGAAACCTTGGAGGGTGCCTGGGTCTTAAAAGAAACTCCAGCCTTGTTTCCTCCAGTGCCATAGCTCCTTAGGGCAAGCTCTCACACACATTCAGCAGTGCCGAAAGGATACGGCTGTGATGATGTAGGAAGATGTCTGTGTTTTAATTCGTATTTTAAACTGTTTAACACTGCCGAAGGCAGTGACCTGGGAAAAGATATCAGTGGTGCTAACCTAAGTCACAGCATTCTCTCATGGAGCAAGATAATGTCTCTTCTGTTAGGCTATGAATTTTTATAGGATATAATTAGAATTTTCTTTGTTTCTGGTTTCCTACATGATTTATCAGTCTTTTTTAATTATTATTACAAGAGACCAGTATTTATTTATGCCCTTTTCAAGAATCTGACTTTCAAAGTCTTGTTTTTCAAGATAAACAGAAGAAATGAGCAGAGAAGTACAGCTCATACTCATAATATAAGAATCATCTGGTTATTCTTAAATAACTGGAAGTAACATAAACAGAGTTCAATGAGTGAAGATTGATACCTATTTTTAAATTTGCCTAAGACTCCTTATATGCAGTACAATATACAGCATTTTTATGTTATAAATACCGAATAAGGACATTTCTGGTTTAGACCGATAATTTACAAAATGGAAGAATATAACGTTAAGGTATGAGGTCATTGGGATAAGAAAAGTAGGTGTACATATGCATCCAAGCAAAAATTTTCCCAGGTTTCCCACAAGATAGCAAGTTACAGTCGCCAGAAAGGAAAAGAATTAGGGTGCCTTGAGCTGTGCAGTCCTTCTACTGTAGAGCTGAATACAAAATCATTACTAAATCATGCATAAGATGATGCTGACCAAATCAGAAATGGTTTATGTGACTCTGGCAGTACAATGTGTTTTCATTTGTCTGGAAATATTCTGTCTGCTGCAAATGCCTCAGGGCTCCCTGTTGCCATGGATATTCTTGCCTGGAGGTTTATGTTGGGAGGGGAGACATTCATCATGTCCACTCTTCTTATCATTTCTTAGCAGAGGCACTCCATCCAGTTCAATTTTTGGCATTGGCCATGACAGCAGGAAGATTGGGACTTTCCTCAGTTAGCAGCATCACTTTCATCTGGAAGAAAGGAAGCATGTGTTGCGTCCTCTACAAAGTGCTCCTTGGGTTATATAGCAACACTCAACTAGGTTCAGAGAAGTGACTAAGGCTGTGTATTGCTTAAATTTTAGTGTTGTTGTAGCCACTGGATGTATAGATTGGAAGTACAGGCAATCTTGATGTCTAGACTCCCTTACTTAAAGATATTCTTCCTAAAGGAAATGAGAGTAGCAATGATGCTGGACGTTTCCTATTAAACAGTTCAGGACACTCATCTGAACATGGAAACACGGACTTATATTTCTCCTCTGTCAGTGGCACTTAATTTTACCTCTTCAGTGAATGCTGAACTTCCGGCAAGACAATGCACCAAGGCTTTGTGGAATCTTCTTTGTTTTCAACTATAGTTGTTTCCTTATGTATAGAAGCTGTGAATGTCCTTAGGGAAAAGGAGTAGATTCCCCATCAGCACTGCCCCTCAGTCCTGCGGATGAGTTCTGTGTTTACTCGGTTAATGGCTTTAAATGCTTCGCTGTGGATATATGGACTACTAAGGGATGTTGGAGAGCTCGCTAAGATGTGCAATTCTTTTGTCAATGAGCTTATAAAAACATATGAATAGCTATAGTGCGTCAGACCAATGGTCCATTTCCCTCAGTATCCCCTCTCTCACAGCAGTCAATAGCAAATGCTGAGGGCAGGACTTGTGCAGACCAAACACAGGGTGATACATCCTCTGAATAGTCTCTGCACGTTTGAATACACTGACTGATGACTCAGGCCCTTCCTGAGCTGGATGTGGTACCTCTGTACTCAGTAGTCCCTGACAAATTTGTCTGTCAAGGATTTATGCCATCTCTTTTTGAACCCATGTAAAATTCAGTATCCATGTTCCTTGTGGCAAGGAGTTCCACAGCTGAATTATGTACTACAGACAGGGGTATGCCTTTATGGTCTGTTATGGTTTGAATAAGCCACAACAATTTATTGTCATTTAGACAATTATTCTATCACCCGATGACCCCTGCCCACCCAGGAAGGGGAATCGGGAAAAAACAAGGAAACTCTGGGGTTGAAATATAAACAGATGTAATAGAACACGACTAAATAATTAACAGTAATAACACTAAAGAACCAATAGTGACCCTGATACCAATATAAAACACACAAGGATTGTACTCAGCCCATTCTATCAGTAGGAAGCTGTGCACCCCCAGCAGTGGACAGTGAATGTCGGACACTGCGAGTGCTACGGCTTCGGGAGGAAGGGAAGGCCTCAGGGGCTTGGCACCGGGGCAAGAAGCTGTCAAGGTCACAGCCATCAAGGAAGAGAGAAACTCCTCAGCACAGTTTCTAATTTATATTGAATGTGACGTTCATGGTATGAAATAATCCTGTTGGCCAGCTTGGGTCAAATGCCCGGGTCTCGCTCCTCCTCATATCCACGCCTGGTGAGCTCAAAAAACACTGAGACCTTGAAACCCACATATCATAGCTGGGTATAAAGTAAATATTTTCACAAATTCAGACACTAGTGTCTTCTAAAAATGCGGTTTTACCTAGCATTGGAAGAGACCTTACTGAAAAGTAAAATTACTGAAAGAGAAATTAATCCAGTGTCACTCAAACCAGGACATGGTCTTAGACTAAGCACGCTCTGAAAAGAAATGCTTATTTTCTGAGTCCCTGGTGAAGACTTACCTCTCCCTGTGCACATGCCTAGCCATAGAAACATTGGCTTTTAAGGCATTTTACTAGTGGAGAGTCAGGTGCTGAATTCCAGTGGTGTGCATAAATGTTAGACTTATGCTTTGAGCTGTGTGGCTCAGTCTTGTGAAACCACGTCTTTGTACCTGCCTGGTGCCAGGCTAGAGTGGTTCTTTCAAGAGTTTCCACCCCATGATGTGGTGCATTGTAATACCACAATGTTGAGGCTGTTCAGATCTGTGGCAATAAAATTAATCTGAGTTATCCCATCATGAAAGTTGGAATGATGAGGATAAAGGATGCTGGTATCTCACAGGTTATCTAATAGAGTTTTGTCCTGTTCCTTCTGGGAAAGCCTTCTGGGAGCTTGATTGGTAGCTGGATTTGCCAAAGCCCAGAACTGCCCAAGAACATGCTACAGCTGTCACTTAAGTGTTTCCTAACTTTCTTTGAATGTGAACTCTGTAGTGAAAGTTAAGGATAAAACTTTAAAAAAAATATTTCCAGTGACAAAGAATCTTTACTTAATCTTAGAAGTGCTGATATGTGCAAACATGCATTATGCATAATAGGTAAGAGATCCTGAAAAATATGTTTCTGTTGTCAATAAGTGAGTAAATAATTTTTGCAGAGATCTCAGAAAGCTAGATGGAACCTGTCACACAGGACAGGATGATACGCTTTTTTATGTTTAATGCCAGTTAAGCATATATGCCAGTTAAGGTAAGAACCTGTGAATTAGGTACTTAATAACTGGTAGTGTCTTGCATAACAGTGAATCTAGGAGACTTGAAAATGTGTGTGAGAATGTGAGATCCCTTAGACTGGTTGGCGAAATAGAGAATGACTTTAGTAATTTTTACCAGCAGGTGTGTAAGGAAGACGTAAGTCTGAAGATTCTCAGATGCCTGGTATCTAGGTGTGCCTAGCAAAAAGAAACAAAGCTTCTTACAACAATAAAGACACTTCTCCTTTTATGTTTATTTGAAAAATGTTGAATTTTGAAAGAGTAAATGTGGTGTCTTTTTACTAAAGCAATTTGTTTCAATTTTGCCCCAAGTTATGCCTCTAATTTGTCACTCTGTGCTCCAAAATTAAACCTAAATTTATGGTAATTATAATAACCTGGTTTTTCTTTTGCAAATATTGGCAGCTATCCCCAGCTATTACATTTAGAGGATGTACATAAAAACTTTACGTAACAATACAATAGGATGATTACAAAACAAACGAGAAATAAAGAGGGAAAGGAAGAGAAAGAAAGAGAGAGAGGAAGAGGGAGAAAAGGAGCTGGGTTCCATTCAGTTAACTTCTAAAAAGCTGAACCTAGTTGTACAGCAGTGCTCATGCTGTCTCAGATGAGCCATTTGCAACAGAGAAGCCTTTATGTAGCTTTTTGACGTGCTGCATGGTGACTGGTGGCAGGGTGCAGAAGCTGCTACATAATCCAAGTCTCTGGCTGTGGAAGCCAACCATCCCTCAGAGGTGCCAACATCGTGGGGGTCTCCAGCACCCTGCTGCAAGCCCAGCCTCATCTTGCTGTGGAGTGGTGGAGCTTTTGCAAAGCCCTTGTCTTCTCCCTCCTGCAGACTGTTTACGTGTCCAGGACATATGTCTGGGACCTCTCTCCAGGTTTTCTTGGAGTTGTTAATCCCATGAAGATTTTGGTGTATGACGTACAGCTGTCACTCTCTCCACCTCAGGATTTAGAAAGTAATATAAATGTTTAAATTCAGACCAAAATTCTCAGCTAAGTAGGCCAATACACCCCTTATGAACTCTCAGTTTCTTTGTAAGGTTTGTTTTTTATCTTACCCTACCCTTCAGATAGCTGCAGGCGAACTGTTCTTTTTGACTAGCATGGAAAAGTCTTCTCCAGTCTTTCATAACTTTCATATGTTCTTTAAATACCCTACAAATATTTTTCCTTCTATTTGCTGGGGACCATCAAGCCTCAAGGGCTGGAATTTTTTAAGATAGTTGTAAAGTAGATCTATACTTTATTTGCTACCCATGTCAGAGAGTAAACTTTGGCTTGACTCAGTTGGTGTCAACACATCCACATTGCTCAGGATCACTCTTGGGACAGCCTGACCATGTACACATTGAATATCAGTTGGATCGAACCCTGGCCTGATGCCTATCACATAATCCTTTGTACCTGCTCACTTATAGCTCTTTCTAGAGTGTAACACATACCATACTGCCATACCTCCCTGAGAGTGCTGGAACGGTAGTATCACAGATTCCTTACCACCAATTCTCATTTTTATTGTGTTATGCAGTGTGTAAGAGCTGTTTGTCCTGTCGTCAAAATTTCTGTGTACTCAAGAAGGAGACACAAGGGAATAGTATTACTGCAGTCATTCAAATAGCAACCTGGTTGTGGTTTACATTACTTCAATTAAAATGAAAATCTATAAGCATTGCAGCTAAGCATAAGTAAAGTGCAGTTGGAAAATTTTAACAACTCTGTTTCAGACATAGTAAGGAATGTGATTGCAGACTCCTGAGATCTTTATCATCTAACCATCAGGCTTTGCAGTGTCAGTCCTTGAAGGTTTCAGGGTCTTTCTGGATAAAGCCCAGAGTAACCTTGTCTGACCTCATTGCTCACCCTGCTTTGAACAGCAGACTGGATGACATGATCTCCTGAGTCCTCTGCCCTGAATTTTCCTGTGGTACTGTGATCCTGCGACCCCTCTCAGGATTAAAAAACATCATGTGCACTAGGTGTTTTAAATATAGTTTGTTTGGGTTTTTTTTAATATCCGAAGTAAATTACTGCTAAGGAACAAAGAAGAAACTCCCAGAACTGCTGTTAGCGGTCAGAAAAATCACAGGGTGAATCTTTAGCCTAAAAACATGGCTAGGAGGCCTTAGAAAGTTGTCCAGTATAGGACACATTTCAGACATATGACAGCAACTTCCAAGTATTTGGTTGCTACAGTAAGGTTTGGAAAGATGAAGCTCTTGGGTCCACACCCTCTTCATTTAAACAAACATGACTGCTGCTGTGGGTGGTTGGCAGTGGAACAAACAGTTGCTTTTTGAAGAGCGTGAATGAATATCCTATAGTGGCATTACTCAAGGGCTAAGTTTATTTAGACTTTGGCTTATTTTGTGACTTGAAACATGAAACCTTTACTCAGGTCCTTCTTAATCACTGAGATTGGACTTCTCACCCTCCCTCCTTTCCTGTAGGCATTGTGTGGTAAGAGTTAGTCCTTAGGGAGAGACAACTGGTATTTACCAGTGTCTAAACTAAACACAAAGTTTTGTGCAAGTTTTATAAATAGTTTGAGTGTATTTTTTTAAAAAAATAATTCTTAATCATTTCTGTCTATAGAAGCCATTTTAGCTCATCTACAAACTTATTCTGTAAGACAACTGGTGTAACATGAGGTTGATTCTCACATTATATGATTGTCAAATAGATGTCATCTAACTTGAATGGAGGTTCTGAGAGGTTTTGCCTAGATAATTAATGTCTACCTACTTCTACTCTAAATAACTATTGCTTCTTGATACCACAGTGGAGTTGGTTGGAAAGTGAAGGATTTTTTTTTCTCCTTTTTTTTTTTAGATGTAAAAAAAGACAAACTAAACTTAAACACGGTCACGATTTTAGCTTTTGAACAATTTCCAAGCAGAAAGTTTGGTTTTCATTTTTAGAAAGAAAAAAAAAAAAAAGCTGTCCTGCAAGAGATCACATCCTAGAAAAACTTTTCATTTTAACAACTACTTCTAATTTTGTCTTCTTTTTTCTGGTAGTGACTTTTTCTGGACATGCCAAGATGGAGGAAACCAGGACTGAAATAGTATAGTCTCCACCATTGTTAGATGCTTTTCTTTCCTTCTTGTCAATTCTATTTAATTTCCTTGGGAGCAGATCCCTGCTCTGTCCTTTCCGGCATGCATTCATCTCTCTGTGTATGACTGGTCCCTCAGCTCAAGAGCAACGTCATGGATTTTCATCATGCTGCCTGGAGATCCCCTAGCTTGATCTTCTGTATGTCGAGTACAGAACTTCAGCAAGTTGCCCCTCTATTTAGTCTAATTACTTGGTTTAGACTTTCAAAGAGGCCTTCAGCTTTGATGGGAAGACATAAGAAGAAGCAGCAGCCACCGCTTTCCTTGGTAGTGTGTTCAGGAAGATCACCTCTGTTCATAGTATGTGTCTTATTACTAATTTGCATTCGATTGACTTCAATGCCTGACCGTTAGTTCTTTTTACACTTTTCTCCTGTAGATCAGCACCTGTTATTTTCTTCCTATGAACGTCTCATGGAGGCCTCTCTCCGTCTTCTCTCTCTGATTAGTTAAAATATACATCTCTTTAGTCTGTTGGTTTAGGGCATTGTCTCACACCTTAACTTACTTTTGTATAAAATGTAGGAAATGAGGTTTGTCTACGTTATGAATTGCTCTCAGGTCAGTCTGCTTTTGAAAGGAAGCTGCCTCTGCCTACAGGGATACAGTGGTCTATAAAACAGACTGCTGTACTAACATCCCCTTTTTTATAGGTAGATGAATGTCGTAAATAGCTATTAAAGAAACATACATTCATGAAAAAATCTGCCAGTTTTTATGTACTTAATTAAAAGTGAAGTTACAACGTATGAATGCATGTACTCCAGAATGCTGTGATATACTACTCTATGACACTATGGAAACACTAGTTTTCGAAATTCCTGTTTTAAAAGCTGTAATTTAAATTTACAGTTTAATTATAGGCTATAGTTTAAGATAATTGAATCCTCAGGGAATTCTCACCTTCTTTAAAATGAAGTACTGTTAATGCACACTAAATTGTTTAATAAAAATGAGGTTTTTCTTGGCTGTTTCAGCAGTATTTGCAATGAGGAGAGGTTGCACTGACCTTTTGAAAACCCTGAGAGAGCAAAGGGAATAGGGGCGGCTAAGATAAAATGATTAATGAATCTTGGTAAATGGAATTTCATCACATACAATTGTAAAAAATATTGCCCTAGGAGAGCAGATTTTTGAGGACAACCTGTCATCATTTGTAAAAGTTTTTAACTTCTCTCACTTTCATAAAAATAGCATGTTCGTACATGTTTTAACATGCCCCTACTGTATGGTTGAACATTTTACAACCAGAGAAAAATACCAAAATAAAGTTAAATTAAGGCATAACTTCTGCTTTGCAATAAAAAGGCGTTATGTGAACCTGCTTCTTAAATGTTCTGCTCACATCAGATACAGTATAACAATCAAAGTTAAGGGACTAAATGCAGCAAATAATGCAAGAAAACTGAGATCTTCATATCAAAGTTACAGAGATTTGAGCCAGGTGGAGGATACAATTTTGAGTCCTGACTTCACTGAAGGCAATGATTTCAGTGCTATTGATTTCTGTAAAGCCAAGAGTCTACTTTGAGGATACCTGCAGAGGAAATCTGAAAATTCAGCTGCATGTAAAAACCTGTCATGGATACTACAACTACTTGCACCTTGGAGGACTTTCAGCACATCAGTAACAAAAACATAGGGTCATTTTGCAGTAATTCATTACGGTTCTGTGAGATCCATCAACTGCCAAGAACTATTGTTCTGGGAAAAACAGGGGACAAGGTCGTAATTTTCATTCCATTATGGTCCTTCTGCACTGCTTAGTCAGTTCAAAAGGGCTGTAAGGCCAGGGAACTTGGTAACAGGATTACTTTTGCTGTAGGGGAACTCCTAGGTGTATCATTTGTAGATTTGCTCCTCAGACTTTCATATTTCCCATGGCATAATTTTGTCATTCTTTCTTTAATTCCCTTTCTTTCTGAATCTCATTTCTAAAAGTGAATCTCTCAAAACCTCATGAAGTCTTAACCATGATGTCTTTCTACATTTGATGTGTTTCCTAAAAGACAGTGCTTTATTTATTGGGGTATTTCAAAGCACACATATAATATTGCATATAATGAAATAATACGATATTTACAGATTTGATCACAGTAATTTTTATGGGTGTGGTTAAAATGTGTACAGGTATTTTAATAATAAAAATTAAAATATTATGAAAATATAAGCATATAATTCCAAGGTAATAAGCTCTTTCTATGCTATATTAACAACAAAGCAGCTTTTCTCCTGTTTGGACATTGCTTGCTTTTTCTTATGCCAGCCTTTGAACAAATAGAAGCAAAATCTGATACCTTCAAACAGGCCCTGATCCAAAGCTTGTCAAAATTAATGTCTATCTTTACGTTTGGTTCATTGAATACTCAATGAGGACACTTAAGCTATAGTCATCTTACATACTCTGGAGATAACAAGATATATTTCAACTACTTGTCTTGACTCCCTGTTTAGGCGTTTAACAGAAATTGGTACTTTTAAGATGGGATTCGGTTGATTCATTTGGAAGGCCACTTTTGAATGTCTGATCATTCAAATGTTGGTATCTCAACGAGTCATATAAATCTGGTCTTAAAAGTGCCCGCTTCACTCCATTGTCTATCCAGTGAATGTAAATAAGTAGCTGTAGACAACTGCAGAGTCCACATTTGGCCAAGTGAATCCTACGCACTATGCCTGGAGTAACAGTTCAAGTTGGAAGTGAATTTGCAGATACCATTATTTATCAAGAGAGATGTCTTCAGGTACTAGGAAAAAAGATCTTAATTGCAATGCAGACCAGATTTTCATGAAACTCCACCTGATAGCTCAGGGCAAGTTTCAGTGCGTGGCACACCCTTCGTCACTGTAATGTAAAACGTTTCGACAGATTCCATCATTAGAACCAGCATCAGAAGTGTTATCACTGAGCACTTCTGGGAAAGCCTTATATCCTATGCTCCTGTCATTACTTTCCAGCAAACGCAAATTCTTCAGGCTTACATTCAAGCAAGGAATGTGCCCTCCTGCTACCATGGAATGATCTTCCTCCCACCTATTTTTAGTAGTCACTATAATTCTTGTCCACTCACTATGAGTGATAAAACAGATTTTTGCTTCCTTCCTAGCTCCTTGAACTGCTCAACCATGGTTTCTGCTAGGATGGTATCCAAAGCCTATTGAGATTAATTAAGATTTATCCATCCCCTAAATGAGCTCTGTTGCAGGCCTTGAGTTCAGCGATGCATAAGGCAACCAGCTAAGCTTTTGAGAAGACAGAATATTATGCTGGAAGAGACTACAGTGATCTTCTAGTTCAAATTTCCACATAACATAGCTCTTCAGATTTCCCTGAATTTGCCTCATTTCATGGAAACATGCTTTGTTTGTAAGACAATCTGGTTAAATGCCTGCTGAATCCAGCTGAATGTCTGACCAGCCAAGTTCACCGTCTAATGCTAAAACCAGGACAGCGCATTGACCATTCAAGTCAATGAAATTTTGTCTCAGTTGAGATTTTCCCCAGTATTTTAAGTCCTGTAGTGCTTAGATTTTTACATTTACCAAACAGTACTATTTTCTACATGTGATAATAGAATAAAGCAGACCTTGCTATGCATGTGTTTATTTCTAGCCAGTCTTCGTACAATTAGTAGTGCTTGCTAGGTGCTGCGGTCCTTCTTATTTGCCAAGGCAGAAGCTGCTTTCTGGAATCATTAAGGAACCATTCCAGTTCTCTGTATTTACTTAAACACATTTTTACTTAGAGTATACCTAGACTGCAGCTCATAGGTGTGATTTCAGCTGATACTGATACATATACTCAGGCTAGACTTAAACTAAGTTATGTAGGAACAGACAACAGTATAGTTGTTAGCTGCCTGACGCTGTAGCCAATGCTGTAGATTACTTTTGCAGCTTTTACAGGCCCTGTTTGTAAGACACCATGAAGGATTAGCAAAATTAGGTTCCTGGGGAGCACTGGAGGTGGTAAAAGTGGAATTTTCATTATGGTGATGTATCACAGATGGGTGTAAAACTTGAGTCTGGTAATGCTTGCTTAACTCCGAAACGTGAAAATTGAACAGAGACGGATTTTTCAGCTAGCTTCCCTGGTTGGCATGCTGGACCCAATGACAACCTGTTCTACCTCCCAAATTGTATCTCCAGAGTATCCACTTCACTGGCTTGGAGCAGCTGAAGATTATGAAATCCTTTCATGCTAAGTTATATACACTTTCAAAATTATTCCTAATATGCAGAAGTCAGGTCCAAAAAAAATTTCCTTCATCTGGTGATCTCAGTAAGTTGCTGTGCAGTTCTCTGCTTCCAGTTTTGTGCACAAATTAGTCTCTCAGGTGTTTGTCGGAGCCAGGCATTTAAAACCTACTTAGGCCTCAGACACTGCCAAATAGTTGTTTGTATGGTCTTGAAAATGATGTGTATCCTGGCTAAGGTCTTTTTTTTTAGTTAAGCACAGTTCTCCTAGCAGGTTAATAGGCCTGTTCTGGGTGGACAGGTATTTTTTAGCTGAGGATGTTTTGTGCCCTATAACAGAAGCCAATGGGTATGCAAAAACTTTTCAAATCTAGGCGCCCCTAAGGTTAAATTCAACCAATTTAGCACAAACTGAAGTGCTGCTTATTTTCGTTTGTTACCAGTCTGACTTAGATCAAAATAAACAGTGACATGTAAGTGCATAACAAAACCCTAGTGTAGACAACCGTAAATGGAAATGAGCAGATTAACAGAGCGCAGGGGAATGTTACAGTCCTGTAATTGGTAAGGTTGCGTGATAAATTATGCTTACCTGACACAGAAGTAAAGTCCAACAGAACAAATAGTTTAACACTTGGTGAGTGTAAGTAGAATATTGGCTTAGCCCAATTCTCTATAAGTATGCTCATTTTCCAATTAATCCTGAGTAATTTTTATTCTCTGTGTGCAGAGGAATGTGCAGAGGAGGCTTGAAATACATGGTGTAGTTATAGCATATGCTGGCTATAGGGCTGAATTTGGCTTAAAATTTCCTCATTTCTCCTCGTATCTGCTCACACTTCACAGTTTTCTACCTACATACTGTGTTGGTAGCCACTTGTGGGGCTATGTTGCAAATGGGGCCACTGAAATGAGCTGTGTTAGAAGTAAACCTCTCTCCAGAAACAGCTGTATGGTGCAGGCTGCGGAGTAGGGCTGGGAGGGCTGTGAGCCACAGAGCTGGGAGGTGCTGAGTGGAGAATGGGAGAGGGAGCTCCTGGGGCTGGCTTTCTCATGGGAACCATCACGGAGTATAACTACTCCCTGTGCCCTTTGGGCACCAAAGGACCACATTTGATAAAAGAATGTAGGAGCTGAAGTGGTGCTTTGGGGAAATCACAATTTACGTTACAATGAAAATCAGCAGTTGCAGAGCGCTTTTGAAAATCAAGACTTTGTTTAGATGCTGGTAAGAGGTGACTCTTAAAATTATGTCTGAAGTGGGCTATTATGTGTTTAAGTTATCTGCTAAGTGGGAACTTACTGAATCCTTACATACCACATTTGATTCCTAAATGGTATGTTTAACCATGAAAACCCTTTATATGTACCTACAGTGTAGTATGTCCTGTTTGGAAATGAAATTGTGAAAAGGGGCTTTAAGTGTCTCCTAGCAAGGCAGAGGGAATCAGAGAGTGGTAAAACTTCAGCAGAGGAAACTCCGTGTTGGATTAGGAAGGGAATGAAGGGGGTATGTTCAGAGGACTCAGGGCTTCAAAGACCTCCAAGTAGTAGGATCGTCCTCCATTAATTTAACCTGTCTCTGAGTACATGGCTATACGTGTAAGAAATGGAGCTTGTATGTTGTTATGGAATGGCATCTAACACTTATTTCTATCTATCCATTTCTTAGCAGTGATAGATCTGTTCAGGACAGATGAAATTGTAATATAAATAATCCATTTATTTTCTTACTTCCTGCTGTAGGATTCTTTTATTGGTATTTTTGTAGAAGAAGAGATCAAATACATATTCAAAAGTATTTTTAAATAACAAGCCTTTAGGGAAAAAGAAGGGAAGATGGGAGTCCACAACACTGTTGCACAACTGGGCAAAATCTGTGAAATTTGCAAACGCTTTCACTAATGGACTTTTGGGCTACATCCATGCTAATGAATTAAGCAGTGCCAGCAAATGTTCTTGGGACTGGAAGTTGATTGTCTCTACCCTCGAGTTGACCTTGGCATGGTTTTGCCCAGGCCAGCAAGTGCTCTCTTGAACAATTCATGGTGCGGTTTGTGGGTTAGCGTGGACCATACCCAATAGGAAGTTTGGATGTGGCCACCTTGTTTCAGAGACTAAGACAGCTGATTAGTGTTGACAGGTATGGTGGAAGGCCAGTTGGGCTCAGTGCCAGAGACTGGAGAAATGTGTACTATGAGTAGCTTTACCATCCAAGGCTGGAGTGCTTGGGATGGAGCACTACTTGTAAGCACTTTTCCACGCTATCTCCAAGAAAAAGAGTGGCAGTGACTCTTCATCTTCCCTGCCTGCTTCTCACAAGCAACAAGTTAAGGACTTACGAATTACAAAATCAAACATCTCCCAAACTTTGCCTCATCATGCACATTTTGCAGGTGAGGCACTGCCAAGACTGACCTTCCAGGCATCAGTTGTGGTTGCTGTAATATCACTCCTTCCATAGTCTACATATGTGGCACCCTCTCTCCCGTCACTACAAAGACTGGTGCTCCAAAAAGAATCAGCAGAGGTATGAAAATTTACAAAAGCATTTTTAAAAGATGTGAAAAGACTACATGACTGCCTGGGATACTGTTAGAGCACAGGGTTTATGTACATTTACTGCTCATATCTCATTTTCCTAAGAACAAAACACTATCCAGGGCTATAACTGACTGTATTTTGTCTGCGTAACACAATGCAGAGGACGCCAGCCCAGCACTTCTGGAGAGACAAGACTTCAAGAACTGGGTGGAATTTCTAAATGTATGAGACTTGTGCAGGGATGAAAGAATTCAGATGAATCAATTCATTGTTAGATGTGTCTGGTCTACACAGTTACAATGAACATGCTAAAGGAGCAGAATCTCAGCCAAGCTGCTTCAGTGCACTTCTTGGAGTCTGAAAGTGGGTTAAGATGCGTATGCAGACATGACCTTATTTTACCGATATTGGGCACAGAGGACAGTCCAGCCAGAGCTACATTAGCAATCAGTTCACGTTTAAGTAGCTACAAGGCTCCTTGAATTTCCGCCAGCATCGTTCTCCCCGTTCAGACCCAGAACCGTTCCCGACTTGCCTCCGAGCCTGAGCCCCATGCCAGCGCGCCTCGGCGGGCTCTCCAAGCCTCTCCAAGCCTCTCCAAGTCTCCGCAGTGCAAAGCCTTAGCGATAAACGGGCAGCTCCCGACAGCAGACCGCCGCTCTGCTCCACGCTACAGCCAGAAAACGTTACTCTCGGCGTTCATTTTGGGGGACGTTGTGTTCGTCTTGAGAATCACACCCGCTCCCCCGCAGCTGCCTCTGCCCGAAGATGTGGGGTGCGGGGAGCAGAAATCCCCCCGTGGGTATAGATGTGTATATGTGTATATCTCGCTGCTTGGCTGCCCCCCCGCCGCCCCCCCCCTGCCCGGGCCGGCCTCGGGAACGCCCCCGCCTGTGCTCATGCGGCTGCCGCTGGCGGAGCGCGCCTGGCGCTGGGGCAGCGGCGGCCTCTCCCTTCCCTCCCCCGCCCGCCAAGGCGCCTCCCGCCCGGCTCCGATCCCGGCCCCGGCCCGGCCCTGCGCACAGCGGCGGACACCGCGGGCTACGGGCAGCGCGGCCGCGGGGTAGCGCGCAGGGAGCGCCATGGCGCGGACCCTCGGCACCGTCCGCCCCCTCCTCTTCCTCCTTCTCTGCAGCTCCGCGGCGGCCGGGTACGTGGGGCCGGGTGGGCCGGGGGCGGGCGGGTGCGCGGGGTACCGCGCCTCCCCCCTCGCCCGGCGCGGAGGCTGAGCGGGGCAGCGGGGCGCTTCCCCGGGGGCTCCCCGGCGGCCGGCTGGCAGCCTGTCCGGGAAGCGGGCGGATCAGCCCTGCCTTGCCCCGTCCCGCGAAGCCCGGGTGCGCTGGGTAGCGCCTGGTGAGCGAGCATCACCTCCAGCCCTCCGCAGCGGAGGGCGAGGGAAGAGCTTTGCAACATGTAGCGCACGTTGTGATGTGGACGCTGTTGTTACTTTTCCTGGGGAATTGTATTTCACTCCCTGACCTCGCTCCCTCTGCCCGTTTGGATTTTCCAGACCTACGTTCCTGGTGGCAGTTCCCTGGAACATCAGGCCTGGAGCAAACCTGACTGTTGGGGTAGCCCTGCTGCCGGACAGCCCGGCACAGGTCACCGTAAGGGGAGAAGTGATCAGAGATAACGAGACCATCTTGAACAGGGAAATGGTCTTTGAGAAAGGTAAGAGAACGGAGTTGGCCTGGGAGGATTTAGGTTTGCCTTCCCCCACAAATATTTTGTTGCTCTCAAAATATCACAGCTTCTAACCGGTGCTAAAATAGGAACTTTATTTTACCAAGCAGGGGTCACTTGTGGGAGTATCTTGTACTCTGCTGGCTCTGTGTGCCGGTGCGCGACTGAGGTGGATAGCGAGTGGTTGCATGGCTGTGTTAACACGTTGTAAACTCTGAAAATAATCAGGTAGTAGCGGAGCGTGATGGATACGGGGTTTCTGAGCAGCCGGGAGGTACTCTGGTCAAGGTAATGGGGCCACCAAAGAAGTAGAGGAAGAGGTGCCGTCTTCTCCTTTTCTTCTAACTATACTGACTTTTATTTCCTGCTTCTGTTCTGCTCAACATCAAGTTCAGTGAGCCTTGCATGAGTTTCAACCTGTCTGTTGTTGTCCTTTTCAACATTATAAAACAAACAAGCAACTGGTAATTCCAAGCATGTGAAAATATGTGGACGTCTGTATCTGCACAGCACACAGAACGATGCTTGATACTGGGAGCTGCTGAAGTCAGAGGAAATGGTGGGTGATCAGGAACAGGTATGACACTATCAGGCTGGATACAGTGAGGAAAAAGGAGAAATGCTGTAGTGCATTATGTGAAGTGCATGGCTTTATTATTAGTTTTTAATCTTTTTCCTGTCTTTTAAATACATATTTGGATTTTCCATGCTTTTTTTACTTGATAAATAGAACAGGGGAAAAAACCAAAAAGGTGCTGAGCATGCAGTGTATTTCCTCTTGCAAAAATCTTTAAATTTAGTACGTGGCTGTCCATTCTTTAAAGTGAAGTTATATAACTTGTTAGTCATTTCTTCTCTGTAAGCAAAACTGCCATGGGCCAGCAGCAAGGGAACTGCCCTGTAACAGAGGATGTAGTGTTGAAGGCATGTATCTGAAGGTGCTACAGGAGTGGGTCAGTTGTGAATAGAGTTACTCAGAGAGAAAGCAGTTTGTCAGAGAGAAAGCAGTTTGTCAGAATAAGATTCTAAAGCTCTAAATCCTTCACTGAAGAACAAAACAACCTTAAGATAAAATGTATAGCGGTACTGTTGTAGCTATGTTAGTCTAAGAATGTGACTGAAGGAATATTGGGGGACGTTTTGTTAGACCAGCTGTTGCAGTTGAAGGAAAAAACCCAAACATATCTCCAGGCGCACAAAATCTTCATTAAATGGCATCCTTGCTGCATAAATTAGTGCCCAGAAAACGTTGCTTTATCTGTCACTTGGGCCCATTAGGTTACACAGAGTGGCTAATACAGTGGTATTACTGTTCCTGTGATGCACATGAGCTTGATGACTTTTATTGCCATGTGTCTATGCAAAATAAGTATCAAGGGAGGCAGGGTGTAGCTGAAGTTGTTGACTGTGCTGAATATCCAGAAAGCTGGAACTGATTGCCTACCTTGGTTAGGCTGCAAATTCAGTGGCACTGTTGCCTAAGCTGGCTCATTTATGTTCTGTATTTTTCCTTGCATGGTGACAGCAAAAGCAGGGGATTAACTGCTTTGAGAAACTGATCTGACTGAAAAATAAAGTTTTTATTTTGTTGAATATTTTTTTAGGCAGACGGGTTCCCTGGTTCAGTGTGCACACATTTGTGCTGATGGAACTGAGATGGGCGCAGAGTTAGGAACTGGATGCTGGGGACAGAGGGCAGGCTGAGGACACCGTTTTTGTTAGTGCTGTTTAATCTTGCAGGCCGAGTTCAGCTGAGTACCTAAGCCTAAGAGCTATTACGTACCTGTCTGGCAAAGTGCATCTGCAGTTGCTTAAAGTTAAGGATGTGCTCTGGCTGTCCAGCACCAGCTCAGTATGGTACATGTACGGGTCTGAATTTCCGAGTTAGCTCCGAAAAAGGATCTTGTTGAATTAGAGGCACAGTTATTTTTTCTTTATATAATACAACTCTTGCTTTATATAAGAAATAGAGTGCTTGCCCTCTGATGGTTGATAAAACATTCACTGTTTTAATGTTACGGGAAGTGGAATTTTGATATCTGAATGATTCTTGGGAAAGTGTCCATTAGAGAAAGGCTTTAGCAGTGGAGATTGGTTCACATCTTTCTTGTGCTTTTCACATAACAAAGGGAAAATAAATGTATTTATTAATAAGTGGCTAGTTTGTATTCTTTGGAGTGAGGGAGAAAGTGCACATGCACAGGCATTTAAAGAAATGCTGATGTTTTGAGCTTGGCTCAGTATTCCAGAATCCATGTGTACTGTAGCAAGGGAGATTGTTTAAGACCAATGTTTTGGTACAGAAATTAAGTTAATTAGATTAAATGTAGTGAAAACAGACCAACTGAATGTCTGCAAGCAGGATGTTGCTGCTACAGGTAAACTTTGTGTGAGTAAGCACAACCCCCCAAAAAAAAGTCAGTGCGTCGCCAGGAGAGAATAGGTTTCCATTGTCTGCAGCGGACTCCAGAAAAACACAAAGCACTAACTAAGCTGTTTCTGTGCACTGTATCAAGCCTTGACACATTATCTGCGGGGATGCAGTATCAGAAAGATCTTCACCCTGATAGAAAATGACTGCAGAAGATAACAATGGCTTATGTGCAATTTGAGCTATTGGGTTTTCTGGGTCAACAACAACAACAAAAAAGATGGGAATATCAGGCAAGTTAAATTTTATGCATGAATGGCTTGATTTTCAGTGATTACAGTGAAGGGTGATTCTTGCCATGCATATTTATCCAGTCATTGATCAATAAAGGCGTAGTTTGAATTGGCAAGAAGTGTTGTCTTACAGGGTTTGCTACCCAGACATTGCAGTGTGTGTTAGTGTATGAGAAACCTTATACCTTAATTGCAAGAGCTTCTGTAAAGTCTGTTTTCCTTGTTGGTGCTAGAATGATTTGGAAAGAGTAAGTAGCATGTAAGTTGAAAAAACAAATTAAGTTTTAAGAAAAGCTTTCATGTGTAATGAGGTGTCATCATTTACCTGACTGTGTGAACGTTTTTAATTAAGAATAAGATTTAGTTGGAGCTTCTGGTATTTAAGGTACAACACAATGTATTTAAGGCATGGCGAGTGAGAACTTCTTTGTGAACTGAAGAATCTGGTTTACAATAGCATGCGTAGTTTGGGTTCCCTGTAAATTACTTGTATGTGTTAATTAATTTGCACTGTTGCACTGCTTTTCTGTACTTCTAGAGAGGAGTAAAGATACTTGTTAACAGAAGTTACTGAGCTAGAGCATGGTAAATATTCAGCTAGGATTTACGAAACACGATAGAGTTTGTGAGATTGTCTGTCAAGCTCAGACATGTAGTGATCATCCATATAGACAATGGAAAATCTGCTTTTACCAGAAGGCATGTTTTGCATACTTAATAATATGGTTCTGACCACATTAGAATGTGAAACAGTGCAAAACACTAGGAATAGTAAGTTGTAAAGTAACAGCTAAATGGGAGTGAATGGCCTAAGTGCTCCAGTCCCTTTTGTTAACCTTAAGTTGCCTCTGTATACCTTATTTCAGAATAAAATGACTGTCTCGTTGGTGACCACAAAATCTGTGCTGAAAATCTGTGGGGTAAAGGACTTTGCTGGCAGCTTAGTGGGACAGCTCCTTTCTGCCTAATTCTGCGTCAATGCCTAAAAAGCCAAACAGCAAGAGAGCAGGACTTCCGTGGTTTTGCGTCCATAACCTCCACCTCCAAACATATGTGTAACTGTGCCTCATGAAAAATAAGTTGTCAAATAGTCAGCACATGCAGAATGAAGGAAAAGTTTTGGGGACGGAGGTGTTGGGGCTGGATCCAGAGACAAGGGAGCTAGTAGAGAAGAGGGTGCTCTCTTACGGGCTTTCGTATTGCTGAGTACATGTAACAAAAAAACCTCCAGGTTTCTGTGCTTGTTGTTGAATCCACCCTGCTAACAGGCCCATTAAGCAGTTTGCAGAAAAATTGAAGTAGCAATCCCATCCAATACTTGAGCTTTATCTTATTGATTGGATGCTGTTTGAGATTTGAGGGAAAGAGTCCTTCGGTGGCTCAAGGCTTACGTGTTCGTATGTGAGGGCGTTCTGGTTGCCGTGTTCTTCACTGATATCCAGGCAAGGAGAGTGTGGCAGATTGAGCGCTACAGGCTGTTTCACAGTACCTTGAAAAGGGTGGAATAATTCACTCATAGCAGAAATGGTGGCAGTGGGGCAACTTTTACAGAGGAGGTAATATTACTTACGCCAGTGTGGGGTTTCCTGTTGCTACTATGAAATGGAGCGGTTTTACAGCTTTTAGGAAAGGGAGGAGAGAGAAAAACAAAGTAAAGGCTGTGAATTTGGGAAAAAAAAAAAGCCAATGAACAACAGGAATTGAGAGGTAAGATGCTATCAGAAACAAGAAAGAAGAGAAGCAAAAGGAGAAAGCTCTTGAGGGATTCATATTAAAGGGACAAGCACACATTACCCTAACATAGCAGAAGGGTAAGAAATAAAGTAACTAAACACAGTCTTATCACTGGCCAAAAAGCAACAGAATAAAGGAAAACTGTGCATCTAAACTGAAAATGAGATCAGATTACAAAGCTTGAGCTTAAAGGAGTAGCATGGGTAAGAAAGGACAAAACTGGAAGGGCCGAACCATGAGTAAGAAAGAATGTGAAGGATGATAAGGCATGATTTTTAAATATATTGATAGCAACAAAGTTAGCAAAGGATGTGACTTGCTACTCACTCTGATGAGAAGGGTGTTGGTCAGTGATGCTGAGAGGCAGTAAGTGTTCAGTCTTCGTTAAAAGGCTCAAGTAACTGCCGTGGAAACAGGTTAAGAATTAAGGCAACAAAAGTGGAGGAAAGGGCTAAAGAGTGCTTTGGTAAAGTAGATGTTTAGGCCTGATAAAATTGCCTGTAGAATATTTAGGGAATTGATTGAAATAATCTTAAAACTGCTGGTGAAGCTTTGAGAGCGTGAGTGAAGAGAGAGGTTCTGGAAGATTGAAAACCTGCAAATAAAATGTGTTCCACCATGGGCTGGCAGGGATTGTAGGGGGAGGAGAAGTGAGATATTGTTATATTTCGACTTTAGTAAGGCTTTCAATAGCCTGGCATGGCACTCTGACAAACCAGCTGGGGAAGTGGGGACAGCATGGAACTCTTATTAAATATGTTTGTGGCTGGATGGAAAATAATATTCACAAAGTAAGTCTAAGTGGTTCACTCTCAAACTGGAAATGGATTGCCCTGAAACTGCATTGTTCAGTATGACTGACACGGATGAAAAAGGAAGAATGCTTATTAGATTAGTGAAGGAGGGGCAAGGACGCTGCGAGGAAGGATTAGATTTTGAACTAATTTTGGCAATACAGGAAATTATTAGGGAGGGGAAATGGAGTGTGATTCACTAGGGCAACTTCGTAGTTCTGCTTTTGTTGAGGAATAAAAGAGCGTGCATTGACTGGGTGGGGAACAAGGTGAGGCAGCGGTCCTGCAGAAGAGGGGGGTTGTGTATGAGGTGGGTGTTGGTTTAAAGGTATGAAAAGGTGAAAGCTTCTTAGTAATACTGTGGTGCTCAAAAAAGAAGGCAAATGCTATACTCGAACATATACAGAGAAATATTTTCTGTAAGCTATGAGAAAGTATTCTAGTAATCTTCACAGCTCCAAGTAGGCATCCTAGGGAATGCTGTGCCTGATTTGGGGCACTCCTCGTGGAGGATGTGAACCAACTGGAGAAATTCCAGGCAGAGCAGAGGGAAAGACTGGAGATCTCTCAGGAGACAAGTTCGAACCAGACAGAAGAAGGTGGGCCTTCACATGAGATGGAAATAAATTGTGGAACTCCATGTCCCAGGTGTTGTGGATGGAAAATGTGATTGCACAGATTTATGAGACAGAAGTCCATCAAGGGGTGGTCCAGTATAAACACACTAATTTTGGCTTTTCAAGCCCCAAACCTCAGGTTGCATAGGCTGGGAAGTGTACCCAAGGAAGGGTCACTGTGTACTTGTTCTGTTTTTATGCTGTTCAGATGCCTGTCCTTGACCATTGCTGGAGACGGGACCTTGGGCTAACCAGACTTTCGGTTTGATCCTGGGAGTCTCTTCTACATTCTGGAAAGCATTTCAGGAGAGATAGGAGGAATTGGGGTGCAGTGTCAGGAGAAGTGTGCTATGCACCTGGTTATTACCCTTCAGGTACATAACAGGTAGCTTTAAAGAGAAAGGGGTGGGAGCTAACAGTGGATCTCCAGATGGGTCTAGGGTGATGTCCTTAGTGGTGTCTAATTAGAAAGAGATCCATGCTGAAGTGTTGAGGGTTACATAAGCACCTGCAGAGGCAGGAAGCAGTTGGGAAATTCATGGGTGTCCAGTCACACACAGGTGACTTCTCTTTTCGTGAGACTCTTATGACTATCTGCATTGGCAGCATTGCTGGTTCCTGTGCTCTGCTGTCCCTGACTACCTGTTCGTGAAGGCAGACTTGAGATCCTATCTGCAGAGGCTGAATAGCACATGCCAAGAGATGATGCTGGTTCACCTAGATCACTGCAGTCCAAATGACTATGTTTGTAGAAAACGTGGCCAGAGTAACAAACCCTTTCTCTGCCACTTCTCCAGCCTCCTGGAGCTGTGAGGTCCAGGTGCTTATTTTGTATGGATAGGGCAATTATATTGCCTTTATTTACCAATGAAGGAAGTTTCTGGTAATATTTTTATATATCTAAATAATTTTGTGATCTCAGAAAAGTTTTGTGGCTTTGTCATCACAGACTCTGAATGCATTCCAGAAAATGGAAGAAAACCAACATGAAAACAAACCTTCTTCTTTCAGGCCCTCTAAGAGGAAACTTAAATAGTTCCTGCATGTTTTATTTGCAGTGAATGAGTTTGAGAGGTGACTTAACTTTGGAATTTTGCTCCAATTGCAGCAATTGATGCGGTGAGGGTAGTATTAATACTGCCAGATCTCCGGCACAGACAGGCTTAGACACATTTTGTCCTAGTATGATTTCCCTATGTTTTAAGTCAGAATAAAAACTGCAGCTGCTTTAAATTGCAGTAATAGTGGCTTTGTCTGTGTTTATTTCATGGACAACAGAATTGATAATAATGATGGCCAATGGTACCTTAAAAGCAGGATGTACAGATGCCTATGAGTTTGTGTGTTTGTTTACAGTCACCAAGGGAAAACTAAGTGAATTAAATGAATTTCCCATTTAGTTGTGTAAAAGGCTTAAGTCTGAGATTATTCTGAATTGTCTGCATAGTTTCATAGGCTAGATCTGACGTCAAGAAAGTTTTCTCTGTAGGATTCAAAACTTGTCTAGCTAACAGCTGTAAATTTATAATTCTCAGGAATATAGTTGTTTGGGTATGGTAGGCAGTGATAATGTCACGTGCACGACAAAAAGTCCATGGACGGCTCTTAGAGGCTGATCTTGGGGAGAAGTTGAAAAGAGCCTGTACTTGTGTTTAAGCGTCTGGGATGGTAGCTGCTGGACAGCTGTCAGAAGGTCTCTGATTAAAGGGATGATTTAGTTTTAGAAATATGAAGCCATTTTGTTTTCCTACCCAACATGCAGTGTCTCAGATAAACCACAGAGCGTTTTAAGTATTGTGTTCTTGCAACCGGCTGCTCTCTGACCACTCAGCTGAAAGTGATAATAATAGTAGAATCCATAGAGTTGGTTGTTTTACTTCAGAAGACTGAGTGGAGAATTAAATGTCTGAATTATGGCCTAAGTCTAAAAAGAAAGGAGAAGGGCCAGTCTGCAGGAAACTTGGTGTTTGCTTGTGGAAGGGATTGTGGATGCGGCGGGGCAAGGGAAGGGTCGCCCAGCATTGGCAGTGTCTGTCTGTCTGTCTGTCTGACGGGGTGGGAGATGGTGGTTTTCTGCAGGGGTGGATCTGGCAGTGCTGGTGAGAGAGGAAGAGCTGAACTGGTAAAAGGGACAAGCAAGGAGGTACCATGACTCCTTTACCACATGAAGTAGAAAGACACTGGGAATGCCATGGTGAGGGGGCAGAGGAGAGGAAGGACAGCACTCCTTCTCTTCATGCCGTCTAATAAATCTCTATCTATTCTGTCCTCGCCATGAGTGTTTCTGGTTGTGCCTTCTATGGTTGGATTTCCACCACTCTTCTGATTGTGGGGTAAAAGCAGACTGGGGAAAACCTTTGGATTTAGCTGGAGAAGGCTGTGGGTTTTTTTGTCATGAATTGTCCTGGTTGTCAGGAAAATATCCCTACAGTCTGCCTTGCAGACTGAAGCTAGAAGTTGCTAGTGACTACAGATTTTGGTAAAACATGGCTTTAACCACAAAAACGTCTGTTCATGTTGCCTTTCTGCTGTCCTCTAGAGCTGCGGTGCCCTGTCTCTTGGCTGGACCCTCAGGTGATAAATTCTGGTCCAGTTCAGATTATTCCTCCTTTCCCTTTATGCATTTCTCCACAGGCAGTGCTGCTACCCTGTCTTTCTCCCTCCCTTTATGATTTCTGAGTGCTTTTTTGGCCTCCAAAATTGCAAAAAGGAGTGAAAAGGATAAGGGGGCAGTGGAATTAGGGAGTAGAGTAATGAGTGGCTGTGGAGGGAAGTGTACATAGTGCTGGCAGGCAGGAATGTTCAGGAGGCTTTGTGGAACAAGTATATACCCCTTTACTACAGGCCTCTTGGCTTCATTTGACTTTGGATGTCAGCCTGTATCCTGATGTCCGCTAGCAATCCCTATTGCATGTGTTTGAGTGCTGCATTGCCCCTCCTTCTATCATCTGGCCCAAATTTAGCCATAACTTAACAGCGGTGGCTCACACTATGTATTTTGGGCTACTTGCGTAACTAACCAGTCCTAATCTGGGTGCTGATTTTAGAATAATAGATAAGGAGTACAACACATTTAAAGAAAACTCCGAACTTGACAGATTTGCAGGCCTTCTTTTATGGAGAAAAAATACTTTTCACTCCCTGGACAGTTTAGGCCTTGGTATTTATGCTTCTTTTTTTTTTTTTTTTTTTTTTTTTTTTTTTTATAAACACAAAACAGTATATATTTCAGACAGGAAGAAAAATCTGGAAGGACATTGAAGAACAATATTTTTTAATTTCTCTGATGTTAAAATGAGTTTTTGAAATAGACTCCGTGGTAGAAAAAATTCCATTTACCACTGCAAAGATTATGCTTTTATGTAAACATTTTCTAAGCATGGATATGTGAACACAGCTGCCAGAAGAAAGACGTGGCATCATCTCAGGAAATCAATCTGTGATTCCAGTTATATGTTTCTGTTTTCACACAGCACTAAGAAGGAACGAGAACATAGGTACAAACGGTTAAGTGAGAAAGTTTGTTTGTAGTAATATCTGTCATATGAGGTTGAATATAGAGTCAAGACCTGAGTTTGTGTGAATTAGTTAGGGACTGAAGTGCTGCTGTACTGATTTATATTGGCACAAGCTCTAGTTCACTGTGCCAAGCCATACAGTAATTTTTCTGGAACCTCTGTCCTTTTTGGGGAGTGGAAGCTGAAACATTTATGTCTAGTCCTAGTGCTGGTGGTGTCAGCTCACAACGGAGTAGCGTAAGTTTCTGGGTTTGAGTCAGGCCCATGCAACGGGAAGAATGTAAGATGCCATCGTTTGTGCAGCTTTCCATAAGTCTAAAAAAAGATGCATGTATTTGGCTCTGTAGAGATTTTTCTTATTCGCTTTGCTGATAACAAGACTATCAGACCTCCAAAAAATGGTATGGTGGCAAGGTGCGTTAAAAAGATGACTTAATTTCCCACTGCTGTCTATACTGGTGACATGTCCCTACCACATTGCCTTTGGTTCTTCTTCTGCTGGACTGTCCTAGATGCCAAGGACTGAGGAAAAGGAGGCAGGACAATGTGGCGTTTGTTTCCACAGTATTTCCATGTATTTCCTCAATGCCGTATTTACTGAATGAATACAGTACAAGCTTCAGGAATTCTGTGAGAGAAATGATTTTGTGAGGGATGAGGAAGGATATTTTTTTCTTGAAGCATCATGTGACTTCTGTGGGGATTTTTTTGGTTGTTTGTTTTTTAACTTTCCTCAAGATTAGTCTGGAACGGTCCACCAAATTTTTCCTGCCTCCCCCTGCAGCTAGGGCATGGCTCCCAGCTGGGAGCTTTCTTTAACTAATCCCTTGCGGTAGCAGGGACCCAGGCTCTTGCCTGGACTTTCCCCTCCGTGGCCCATTGCAGTCGTGCCAGTTAGTCTGCTGCTGCGGAGAGCAGATGCGACGAGTCAGGAGGAAGCACTTTGTGGTCTGCGATGCTTGGTGCAGGTGGTGTAGCTGTTCTGGGCTCCTTTCTAAACCTGCTTCTGCTGCCTGGACTTAAGTTACGTGTAATTTTTGGGAGCTGTATTTAATAATTGCAGGGATCTCTTGCAGGGATGTGCTGAAGGAGGGTGACAACTGTTGCCATTTTTGGGGACAGTGGATTCCACTGATGTCATGTGTAAATCATGTGGAAGTGTTACACACTGCACATGGTGGGTAAAAGTGTCCAGCTGGACGATAGCAAAGCTTCCAGCAGAGCAGTGCCACTTGCTAGCTGCGGTTAACGCCTTACAAACCTGAGATTGCTGGCTGTATGATTAAATGTAACTTTAACTCATCAAGTGGACAGAAAAATGTGGTGAAATTCAGCAATTCAGCATTGGCATAAAGGAAATATTTTGCTTATGGCTTTTGCTTGAGCACATCTGAAGCCATCCCTGGGCGTAGCTGAGCAGTGCTCCAGGGGATTGATTGCAGCTTGGTAGTCTCTGAGAACATGGGAAAATCTTGCATGACAGGGAAATTCACTGCAACGCCAAAGAGTTTCGGATCTGCCCAGGCTGCTCAGTTCCTAACAAAATAATTATGCAGTGACATGAATTGGAAGATTACCTCATGCCCCGGAGCCTCTTTTATGATTTTCACTGGCTGGGAATGAGACAGCGCTCTGGGCTTTATCAAGGCAGCCTTGTAGCTCCCCAACACCGCTTCAGGAGGTAAACGCTTTCTGAGTTGCACAAAAGAGAAGTGACTGTGATTTAAATCTCCCTCCTCCTCAACTCTTCCCCCTCTGCATCGTGGCTGTATTTGGCTCAGACCTGGGAACGTGGAAGAAACGCAGTATTTCTACCTTAAGATTGCGTGTGTACTAGTGTGTTTGCATTGGTGTGGATAAAGATGGAAATAGAAACCCTGTGGTGTGGGCTATGGTATGAATATCAGATTTGTGCTTGGTGTCTCCCTACACACTGAAGTCACTGCTATAGCCATTGCTATAATTAGCTGTGTTGGGTAGATTAAAGCTAGCGTAGCAATACTTACCATGTGCTTATTTATGCAGACACATGTGGCAAATAAAACTATGTTCCTGTTTCTTGTTAATAACCAATTATCAGCAGTGACAAAGTTTTGGGTTTTTTTTCTGGTGACAACAGTCATGGGTTGTGGTCATGCAAAACCCAGCTTTAGCGCAGCCTTGTTTCACAGAAGGATGGGAAATAGAGGAGGGATAGGCTTTTAGTACACAACTGAGAGAAATTCAAGAGGTAGCTTTATACTATCTCTCTTGTTGCTAGTTACCCTACATCCAGCCTCCTTTACCAGTGAAATATCATAATCCCTTAAAAAAAATTCTTCCTAGTTAACAGTAACTCCATCTCTCCTGAGTTAGGAAGACATGTTTTCTTTAGCTAAAATGATGTCTCTTTTAGTGTGATTATTTGGGCATGGAGCTGTTTGGGTAGATGTTGGGAGTAAATATATCAGTGAGATGAGGGGGGTTTACAATGCCTACGAATGGGCTACTCTGCAGGACTGTGTAACTCCTCTCCTGTAGCTGGCGGTTGTCCTGTAGCCCCCTGTGCCAAGCAAGCTTGACAGAGCGTGGGACTCCCTGCCACCGTGCAGTGGGGCAGGGTGCCCTCTCTGCTCGCTACTGAGGAAAGAAGTGTGGATTTTGCCTAAGGCTTCTGACTGGAAAAACCTCAAAGGCCAGTAGGGTTGCTCAGAGTCAGCGACTGCATGGGCTGCTTCTTGAGTGAAGAGGAGAGAGGGGTGATATGAAAAAAATTGTGGCTTTAACGGTACCATAAACATGTTGTGGAAAGAACTGTGTTGCTTAGGGCCCAATGCCACCCATTCCCGTTAAGCTTTTGAATACCAGAATGAAGTACTGGAGTGTGCTACCCACAAACTTCATTTGTGGGATGTGAGTCATTTGGTTTAACTAAGGTTATAATTCGAATAGGTGGTACATGCCGGACGGGATTTTTCCTTTAGCGCTCTGGTAGCAGCCAGGACCACCTGTGTTCAGTGCATCGAGACTTCATTCTGTTTGCCACTGTCAAAGGAAAGAATTCCTTGACTTTTAAAATTAACATTTATTGGAGTTCAAAGGTCAAGTGATTGCTTTATCTTGGAACGCTTTTATGTCCAGGATCAAGAAGGACATAAATTAAATAAATTAATTAAAATTTTTTTTGCTTATTCCATGAAACAAATGAGTTAAAAGATCGGTATAAACCTGTTGCTTTTTAAGAGGTATAAAAAGATCTAACTGAATGGAATCAGCAAAAGAAAATATGAATTAATATGAGTCAACAGTGTGCCCTGGCAGCCAAGAGGGCAACCTGCATCCTGGGGTGCATCAAACACAGTATAACCAGCCGGTGAAGAGAGGTGATTATCCTGATATATTTAACATTGGTGCAGCCTCACCTTGAGTACTGTGTGCACTTCTGGGCCCCACAACTTAAGAAGGATGTGAAGGTCCTTGAATGCATCCAGGGGAAGGCAACAAAGCTGGTGAAAGGGCTGGAAGGAATGTCCTATAAGGAGCGGCCAAGGACTTTGGGCTTCTCTAGTTTGGAGAAAAGGAGGCTGAGGGGCAACCTCATTGCTCTCTACAGCTTCCTGAGGAGGAGAAGTGGAAAGGCAGGTGCTGATCTCTTTTCCCTGGTATCCAGTGATAGGACATGTGGGAATGGCTCAAAGCTGTGCCACGGGATATTTAGACTGGATATCAGGAAGCATTTCTTTACTGAGAGGGTGGTCAAACACTGGAACAGGCTTCCTAGAGAAGAACATGTTCCTAGAGATACCCCAAGCCTGTCAGTGTTTAAGAGGCACTTGGACAATGCCCTTAATAACAAGCTTTAACTTGGTGAGCTCTGAAGTGGTCAGGCAGTTGGACTAGATGATAGTTGTAGGTCCCATCCAACTGAAACAGTTCAGTTCAGTTCAGTTCAGTTCTGTTCAGTTCTATTCTATTCTATTCTATTCTATTCTATTCTATTCTATTCTATTCTATTCTATTCTATTCTATTCTATTCTAAAAATACATTACATAATTAAAATAAAAGCTGTAGCACTTAATGGCTCTGTGACATACTGATATCCAGGAGCTTAACAGAACATTTATTTGGATTCTAAAACTATTTGAGGCCACATGATCTAAAATAGTAAAATAATAAGTTATATTAACCCATATACATTAATACGTTGGTTACTTACTCCCATGGTGATGTAATACAGTGAGTAGGATTAATTCTGGGTGCTCCTTTGCTTACGGGTGGTAAATGCTGTGCATGATTTTGAAAATTTTAGCCTTTATGTGAGCTGCAGAATCAATGGAAAACTTGGGTGGAGTAGAGGATTGAAGAGATTGTAAAGGTGTTTCAGTCTATGTGAATGTAAAGGAAAATGTTCAAGTTGATAACACGGACGTCAGCCCCCACCAAACAGAGAAGTAATGTTGCTGTAGGCTGGAGTTCATACTTTTGCAGCCCTGCAAAAGGTATCATACATCTTCATCAACCACGTAAGGGAGGAAGGAGTGGAGTGGATGTATCTGGTGAAGAGGAGGCTGAGAGCCGGTGCCCAGGGAAGAAGCAGCTTTAGGTTGTCGTAGAGGTAATGTCTCGGCACAGACGTACTGCCACGCTGCTGGCTTTGTTTCATATCAGTGAAACTACCAGGTAGGAGGTTACCATTAGAGGGAATGGCCAGGATTAAGGCAGTTTTTGGCCGCTTTGCCTTTCTCTAATAGTATGTAGTTTAAAGTCTTTTCCTTTTTTATTCCTTCTAGAAAAGTTGTTAATCTTGATAAAAATGACTACAAAAAGTATTTGCCTACTACAATGCAGAGGAGATTAATGCAAAATATCCAGGGTTTCTCTAACATGTGGAGGAGTTGCAGTTTCAGCTTCTTTGCAGAAGCCGGGGGATGCTTTGGTCTTAGGGCAGTGGCACCTAAGAAGGGAGTCGTTCTCAAGGACAGTAGTGCTAAACCATACCCTCCTTGTTCATGTAGCTCCCAGCTGGGACACCGTTGGCACCCTCATACTGTTATTTAAGTGGAGCACTGCATTTCAGTTTTTCTGCACTGTTCTGTTCCGGCTGGTTCATTTAGCAGATTTGGGATGGCAGTGATTGTTAGGGAGTTGCTGAATCTGGTAGCCTGATGGTGGGGGGATTGTATCTCTGACTGGGGTATTGGGGTTCCCCCCTGCTCGTGTGCCTCTGGGCTTGTGCTGATGGGTGTGTGATGGGCTGAGTGCTCCCCTGGGATGGGGCTGGGTGTTATCGGAGTTGTCCACCCGTGTCCTTGCTTTGTGCTGCCTGTGTCTGTGGAGTTGAGCCGCTTATCCCATAACCTAATGGTGGCGGAGAGTGGCCTTGACAGGACTTGGGAGGAGTAAATGTGGGGAATGAGATGTTGAATGAAGTATAAACACAGTGTAAACACTGACTAATGCAGCAGTTGCTCCAGGCTGTATGTTTTTTAGTTTCATGTCCAGATGATGTTTGGCAGCAGTCAGCTGGCCAATAAGCGCGTGCATGCTGGCCAGCCGATCGCAGCCATTGCATGTGTGTTGACTGGATGGTCCATGTGCCCTGAGCTCCAGAGCAGCCGCATCAAGGAAATTCGGTTGTCCGATGGGTGTTACAGGCAGTGTGGGAATGGGAGAAGAGCGCTGCTCTTTTAATTAACCTGATAATGTTGATGTTTTGGTAAGTTTTCATAAGATTTCTGACAGCGTGGTATTTCTTCTTTTTTATTCAGATTCCTTTGGGACTCTTGTTCTTCCAGTAGTAAGTATTTCTTTCCTTTCCTCCTTTCTCAGAGAATGTTGACTCTCTGTAACTTTTTGTCAGTTGGTTTTGATGAGATGATGTATTTTGTATGTGATATTAGCTATTTTCACATTCCCAGATGAGTGTGTTTACTGACCAATAAGCCAAGGAGTTTTCAGATCAAGTGCTATGCAGCCTGTAACAGGTAATTACAGGGCTCGGGAGCTGACTTCCAGCATCAGCACAAGCTATCATAAAACTTCAACACAGAACTTTGTTTTGTGGTTTTTTTGAGTGGCTGATACCTACATCTCTATTTCAGACACGCCATGGGGGCTAATTCGAATTGAATGAATTGTGCAAAGCAATAATTGAGAAATATTAAAATAAAAATGTATTTATACACAGGCTTCTTAAGGATTTGGAAATGCACATTCAGTGAAAGTACATAATAAGCTAACTAGTAAAAAAAATGTATATCGAATTGTGTGTTGAAAATAAATCCTGAATTTATAGTCCTGGGTGTTCATCATGAAAACCTGATCTAAAGAATTCTGTGTTTATGTCTGGAAAAAAGTTTTACCAAAGTCTTTATTTTTTTTTTAAACATCTGTTAGTCTGAATATCCCTAAACCCAGTAGGTTTAAATTCTAATCTCAAATAAACTGTATATCTGATGAAATAATCTGGAAAAGTTTGATAGATGGATAATCAATAACAATGAGCAGCTTAACATTATGAAGGCTGAAATGCATCTGTACAAACTGCAAATTAGCAAACAGAAAATTCAGTTTAAAGAAAAAGATTAAGTTAACAGGTTCCTTAATATAATCTGGCCGGGTCTAAAAGTGTTCAAGCAGCTAAAACTAGGTGAAGTGAATTCCTCCCTCTTTCACTGCTATCTGAAGTGATGAAAACTGACTCATTTTTTAATAGTAAGATGTGTTTTTTTATTCATGTAGCCACGGTAGAGTTATGTTTTGCCCAAAGTGTAGTTGGCTGGTAGCAGAAGGTGGGTAATGAGTTTCTGGTTTCAACTGTCATCTTTTCCAGAGGAAACAGTAGCTTCCTTGTCTGAGGTGCTCGTGACGGTGGCTGGTGTGGTCAGGAGAAGTACGTGAGATGGCCTTTTTCTCTTAAGTTAGGAATGCCAAAATGGGGATAGTAATACCATTCACTTGGGGGATGTATTGGCTAAGATAAAATACTTCCACAGCAAGTTCCTACTACCTACTGTTCAAAGCTGCCTTGCTCATATCTGTGTTGAGAAACAACCCTTTAGAGAAGGAGTTGGTGGGGCTGCGGTAAATAGTTACCGTTATTGTAGCAGTGACCTTCTGGAAGTGTTGTATTAGTGCAGTCTCTGTTAGCACAGATGTGTGAACCAGACGGTGGGCTCCTTTGCACCTCAGCTGCCCTCATACAATCATAATAATGCAAACTTCATTGCCTCTGGCTTTTACGTCAAGAAAGGTACAACTGGCAGTTTTGTCACCATGTTGCAGGAAGAAAAGATCATTTGAAATACAAAAAGTATAAAAATCAAGGGAGCAACCCATACTATCTATCATTATTCATGATAGGAAAAAGATACAGAAAGATATATGAGGTCTCTAAATGGCATTTACAGACTTTTAAAGAAGAAATCAGACAGTCCTTTCAAGTATGTTAAAATAATGCTGTAACAGCACAATTCACTGCTATGATAAAATAAAACAAGCTTATTTTCCCCCCATTTTGATTTTGAATGTTTATAAAGTTTCCTGGACTTCTTGTAGGGAATCCTGTCTGCTTTTTAGGGAATACACCTTCTTTAATAAATGGTAATATTCATAAATGAATTAATTTTGAGGTAGTATTTGACAGATGCAGTAACTAAGGCTGTTCTTCCTGTTTAATATATTCCAGAATACTTGGCATGGAAGTTGGAGAGTGTTGAAACATGTGAATCATATGTTCTTGGCAATGTGTATACAAAAACCTGCAGTTGAAAACGCAGAATCTATTTCAGTGCGGAGCTTTGCACCTAAAATTTGTTACATAAATCCAGATTTTAAAGGGAGAACTCTTCTTTCTGTGTCATCATACACCTTTTCATGGGTGAAAAAGAGAGCCTGTTCATTTTTGCCTCTTCTGTTTTTCTTTTTTCCTGGGTTGTTTTTAAAAACAAAGTCGACAGAGAGGGATGAAATTGTAGTTGATTCCTCTTTATAGGTGAACAGATAGAGAAGGAAACATATTCGATACAGACATTTGCATCTACCTCATTTGTCACCCTGTGACATTTTTCCCTGTTTGGGAATTTCTGTTACCTCACTGTGCGCTCTTAAAACGAGTTTTGACAACATGACAGCCCTTTCATTATAGGACTTGGTAGGATATGTCTGAAGTGCTGTGCCTGGTGAGTTAACAGCTATAATTTTCATTACCCGTGCAAGAGGAGTGCTTCATTTCCATACGCTATGCTGAAAAATGCAAGTTTTAGTTGTCTTGACTTCAGAGGTTTTACTCCAGATTTACTGTTGTAACTGTAAACAGAAGCGTGTGACTCTTAAGCCTTTTAGCAGGGCTACTTGTTGGAATGATTTGTGTGTTGTGTTAAAAACCCTTTTCCTTCTTCAAAGAGACACTCCTAAGCAGACAGCAGCACAGAATCCGGCATCTGGGCTGGGATGTCCCTGGGGTCACTCCTTGTCTGTGTAGGCTCTGCTTGAGGTGAAATTCCTGTGTGCTTCAGCAGCTCCTCTTTGAGCCTTTCGACCTCTGTGGCTGGGATTCCTCCCACCTAACTAGAAAATGAACTGAATTATGAGCTCTGGATTTCCTCTGTCCACTGGAGAGACAGAGAGAGAGAGATGTGTGCATGGTTATTCTGATCTTATGTGGCCTAAATTTCCTTGCCAGTGATGTCTGTCTGTGTTTACTGCCAGCACTGAAGGAACCTTCAATGTCTATCCTAAATAAGTTAACCATATAAAATATCCCTTCTTTTCTTCCTTGATATTGGGAAGAGTAATTATTTTACTTTCTGGATGAGTTGCAATATATGCTCTAATTATGAATCTAAACTGAAATGAGACAAAATCAATGAGGTTTCTATTGAAAAACAGTATCTCACCTCATGTGATCTTCATTCTGAATTTATTTTTTCTACCGCCTAGGACATGAAGCTAAAGCTTGTAAAAATAACTGCAAGGTTTTCTTACTGTCCTGCTCATCTTGCATCTTCCTCAGCTCTTTTATTTTTGGAAAATTCATTACCAAAAAGTGATGAAGTCAGAAAAAAATTAGCCCCCAAAATCAAACCCCAGAAATTTCTAAATAACTGAGAAGAGAGTGCACAGTGTGTGTGTGTGTGTCTATGAATGGTGTATGAATACATAGATACTTACATTGTTGAAAACCTGATTACTACTGAAATTAGACGCAAGTATGTTGAAAAGTTGCTTCTGCTAACACATTTTCAGGTAATTGTGAAAATGACACTTTAAAGCCCTGAAGTCCTCTTTCTCTTTTTGAGAATTTTAAGTAAGTTGGCAAGTTCAGGAATATGTCAGATCTTTATGTCGAATGTTTTTGGAATAATATCTTCAATAATATTTTGGATAATTGACAGAGTCACTATTTTCTTTTTAGCTGCCTTTGAACAGTGCTTCTGGGAATTATGAATTACTGGTGGAAGGCCATGCTGATGGCCGGCGTATCTTCTCTAACCGTACCAGCTTGATGTACATGTCAAAGAGCATCTCCGTATTCATCCAGACTGATAAATCCATGTATAAACCGGGACAAGATGTGATGTTTCGGATTGTCACCATCTATCCTAATCTCAAACCTTACAAAGCATCTCTGAATATATATATCCGAGTAAGTATCCACAGGTACCCAGTTATACATTGGAATTTGTCATATGTTCCAACTTTATGTGACAAATAAAGATCATATGTATTGCTACCTAAATCTTGCTAGCAAGACCACTCTCATTTAACGTGCAACCTAATTTTTCTCCTAGGACCCTCGGAAGAAATTGATTCAGCAGTGGTTGATGGAGGAGGGTGACTTGGGTGTAGTTTCCAAAAAATTTCAGTTATCAATGAACCCTCCACTAGGAGACTGGTCCATAGAGGTGGAAGTGAACGTGAGTATTAACATTGCCAAATCACAGAGAGATTTCATTTCTCCTGATAGATGTGAATAAAATTGTGTTTATTTTGGTGAAGCAAAACCAGAAATAAATATGGACCATAAGATGAGAAAATCCTTCCCTGATTGCAGACACAAGATATTATGCAAACCTCACAAGATTTTCAGTAGTATATGGTTTTGTAAGGAAAGATATAAAAAAAGCATACATATTTTATCCTAAGGTCTGTTTTGATTCTAAAATACAAATGTTATTTAAAAAGTGAGGGGTTTTACTATTACTATAAAAGAAAGTTCTTACGGAGTACTAATTTTTTTTTTTTTTTAAGCAAAATGTCCTTATGTTTATTTTGTAAGTGAATATACAGAAATTCATTGTGCCCTGCTGTGCAGCCAGTCACTGTCTCAAGGGGTTTGGAATCAAAGACTATTTACAAATCTCTGCCTCCCTTTTAGGAGTGTTTCAGCAATTCATGATGACTGGGGAGTTACTGAGGAAAAAATAACTATGCAAAATAGACAGGATGACTAGTAAAGCAGAACTATTGCATAAAAAAACTGGTATGATCTAGTTTGCACATTGCTATTGGTAACAGTTCTATCAGTCTGATCCTTTAAGCTGTACACTCCTCATCACTATGGAACGTGTTGCAAAAATATCTGGAGGTTTAGCTGCTGAAAACTCTGTGTGTCAGGTTCATTCAGCCTGCTTTAAATGCTTGTAATTTGGGAACTGCATTTCCGACTTGGCTTGCAGTGGCCGTTTAGAGACATTTAGCAAGTACAAACAGGACTGTTTAATCTTCCCTAATAAGGGAGATGATGGGCTAGAAAGCAGAGAAACTTATGTGATCATGTATTACTTGGGAGTAATACTTACCACTACCGCTTATATGCTTGATAGATTTCTATAGGCTGAGGTAGGTGAGGGTGGTGCTCAAGTGAGTGTCAGGACCGGATTTTTTGAACACGTTCTAATGTGGGTGTGGAGTCGTTACTATTGACTTTGATGGGAAAAATGTTTTAAGTTGTCCCTGTGCTTGGCCGCTCCTTCCCATCGCTGCGCTGCTGTTCAATAGCTTCTCAGTCACGCTGAGGCAGCTGTAGTGAGGCTGAGATCTAATGTGCACTGGGGAAGTGACCCAGATTGAAAAAAGCATCTCTTGTGTTTCTCTTTGCCTAACCCAGGCACAGTTCACTGATCTGGTTGAGAGCATAGCCCCACTCATGACTGCATAGGTGCTTTTCAGGAGGTGGGGAAGTATGGCTCAGACTGGTGACAGTGGTGGGCTCCTTCAGCAGCTCGCTTGCCAGGCAAAAAAGTGTTTGTGAAATTTTGCTTGGGCTTTCTGCGAAGTCTTGAGTAATCCTTAAGTCCAGAGGACACTGCTGAAGGACTTGTAGCAGCTGTTTTCAGGATCTGAATATGAATGCCACTCCCTCCTGAAACAAAACCAAAAAGAAAAGGAAAAAAATAACTGTAGAATTGAAAGAAAAATTCCTTAGATTCAGCTGGGCTAGTGAAACAGCTGTGAGAAAACAGACAAGTGAAATGAAATGTTAGTAGACCACAGGAGACGGTATACTAAATTTTAGCTGTCTAGTGTGTACTACAGAAGGTTAATGAGCATGGAAAACATATGACAGAGTGGGAATGTCTCTCAAGTCATGAGTAACAGGGAGAAGACAAATAGGGAACATTTTGTTCACTGTCTCTTCCAATGCATAGCTGGAGGGCACCAGGTGAAGGAGGTAAAGGGCAATTTCAAAGCAATTAGAACAGCGTAACTGAACTGTAGAGCACAGCACTGGTGGGTGTTGTGAATATTGAAAACTCAGGTGGTATCAAAAACTGTCTGGACAAATTCACAGAAGTACAGTCCATTAAGAACTGTTAACTGGAAAGCGCTGAGGCTCGGGCTGACGCAGTGTCACTGCTGGCTACCCTGGGTGATGCAGTTCTGTAAGTGTTGAACCTTGGCTGCTGGCAAAGACTGGACATTGGCCTTCATGTTAGATCTACCAGGGTGCACTCTTTCCTAGGTTGTCTTTATCCTGTCTCATTTTCCCTACTATTACATTTTTAGAGCTTAGGGGTTTAGCATTGAGTGTGACATTGAATGCAGTGTTTGGGGTTCTTACAGAGCAATAAATGCTTCAGCGGTATGAAGAATACCCAGGGGCTGGGGTAATGCCCATCACACTAGGGTATCTTTCGCTATTCACCATTGTTACAGGAGACAGTTCAAGGTGGAAAGTACTGCAAAATGCTGTTGGTACATTTAACAAAACGCTCTCTTGGTCAAAGGTAAACTTGGGCAGGACAGAAATTAGATCCTTTTGTTCATTGACAGAGGAAACGGTTACTATTTAAGAAACACTGCGTTTAATAAGTGGAAGAAAGGGGAACTAGGAGAAAGATATTAATATAAATGAAAGTCTGAACTCATGCATATTTGTAGAAAATCTAAGGATCCCAAGGAAAACCTGATAGTTAATAAAAGTATGAAAGAGTTTTTAAAGTTTGCTAGGCACAAAAGAAAATTCAGTGGTGGCAGAGCCCAGTAACATGAGGAAACAGTAATTATGTGGCAGAGATGGAAGCATTTAATAGGGTTGATGGTTCTGTGTGGCTATGTGAATGTCAGTCTTGGGAGATTTGAGAAGACCAGTGGAAGATGAATGTCCTTAACAGGAAAGAGTAAGTGAGGTAACATGGAAAACTCTAGACCTGTCATCTGGCATGAGAAAAACAATGACAAAGGTGATTTGGGATTCCACCAATAAAGAATTAAATTCTTTGAGGCTATTATGGATTTGATTAATAAGGTAGGTTTACTGATGTAACAGATTTTTGTAGAGCCTTTTCATTGTACAAAATCCTAATGAAAAACAGCAGTGTGAAGTGTATGTGAAGTCTATCAAAGAAGAGTGGATTGATTTTTAGGCAATTGACACTCCCCCAGGACGTTTCTAATATAAACTGATGACAGAGTTTGCGGATGGAGCCGGGAAAGAAAGTACTGTGGAGGGAGACTGCATCTGTTGACTGTATATCAAAGGATCGAATGAATCAATGGATTTATTGATTACAGTCTGTGAGTGCCATTACAGGTTTTAAAAGGCTTTTTAATCTAGTGGAGAAAGGCACAGTATGAACCAACTCATACAAATTTAAGCCAAAGAAATTCTCTTTGGCATGTATGTGTCTTTCACCAACAAGGGTCTTAATCACTGGAACAAAAAAAAAAGGAGGGGGGCAGGGAGTGAGGGCTTCTCTGTTACTCAGTGTTTTAGCATCAGGAATGGTTGCCTTTTGGGAAGATGCGTTATAACAATGCAGGTTGCTGGAGTAGCTGAATACCTGAGTAACCAAACCTGGGGTAAAAGCAGGTCGGGTTAAATGATTCCTTCTGTCATTAAACACTTTGAATTGAAAATTAAAATAAAGGAGAAAAAGAACAGCATATTATATATAATAAAGAGTGGTGTGAGTCTATTAAAACCTGGCTATTCTTACAATGCTTATTCTGTGGGAATAAAACAGCAGCCCCAAGCCCCACACACAGAAGCTTATGTTGTTTACTTTCAGACTCCTTTTCCTCCACCATTCACACCTGCTCTGCTCTAGTTTTCAAATTCTATGTTAAAAGAATATAATTACAAAGCAATATGCATTATTTCTGTAGCATGTGCCTACACAGCATCTTACGTTGGATAAGGCTATTATGGGCAGAATATATTAAATAACTATTGCAATATTCACACAATTACACTAGGTCTGTCTAGTGGGCTGTCTCACAGACTGTTATTTTTCTGATAGTATGTCATTGGATTAATGAAACCTGCAAGAAACCTTGCAGAATAACGGAAGAGAACTTTTCTGATGGGAAACGCTTTTTCATTCTCTTGGTTATAAGTGAGCTTATGCCCTGAAATACAAGGAAGGGGATGGGATTCAGTTTGAGGTTTAAGACGAGTGGTTGTCTGTATGTAGGTGATGTGGTGGAGATTTAGTTGGTGTTCAGTGAAAGCCTGTGACCTGGGTCACTTTGAGTGGATATTCCTAACTATTGCCTGGATATTCCTTGCTGTTCTGCTGTCCAAGGGAGGTACAGCGTTTTTTTATGTCATATATAAAGTTATGTGGATTCACCAATCCCTTTCTGATAGCAGAGGTCACTGAGAACTTGAGTTTACTGCTTAGGAATACTTAGTATATGTCAGACATTTTTAATAGATCATAGAATCATAGAATGGTTTAGGGTGGAAGGGACCTTAAAGATCATCTAGTTCCAACCCCTATGCCATGGGCAAGGACACCTCCCACTAGACTTGGTAGGTCAAAGCCCCATCCAAGCTGGCCTTGAACACTTCCAGGGATGGGGCTTCCACAACTTCCCTGGGCAACCTGTTCCAGTGTCTCACCACCCTCAGAGTGAAAAATTTCTTCCTAATATCTAATCTAAATCTCCCCTTTTCCAGTTTGAAGCCATTACCCCTTATCCTATCACTACATGCCTTTGTACAAAGTCCCTCTCCAGGTTTCTTGGAGGCCCCTTTCAGATACTGGAAGGCTGCTATAAGGTCTCCCTGGAGCCTTCTCTTCTCCAGGCTGAACAACCCCAAATCTCTCAGCCTGTCCTCATAGGAGAGCTGCTCTAATCCTCTGATTATCTTTGTGGCCCTCCTCTGGACTTGCTCCAACAGGTCCATGTCCTTCTTATGTTGGGGGCTCTGGAGCTGGACACAGTATTCCAGGTGGGGTCTCACGAGAGCGGAGTAGAGAGGCAGAATCACCTCCCTCGACCTGCTGGCCACGCTTCTTTTGATGCAGCCCAGAATACGGTTGGCCTTCTGGGCTGCGAGCACACATTGCCAGCTCACGTTGAGCTTCTCATCCACCAACACCCCAAGTCGTTCTCCTCCTAATGCTCTTGATCCATTCTCTGCCCAGCCTGTATTTATGCATGGGATTGCCCCGTCTCACATGCAGGACCTTGCACTTGATACAAGATATGCCTATCTTTAACTACTACTGCTAGCCTTGGGTCCACATGGGATCCCCCACAGCTTATGTGTCTACTCAGGGCTTGAGGAACATCTTCAGATGGCAAACCCAGGCTGATCTCCACATGACTTTGTTATCCTGATGCCATGACCTGAGCTTTCCAGTTAAAAAGTCAGCTGTCCAGCCTTTCTATCTCGTTTCCCTCTTGTCTTTAAAGAGTGTTGTTAAGTCAGTAAATAACATTTCCCTTCCAGTGGTTACAGATCAGTTCCCAAGAGTACCAAGTTTGGATTCCTGGAAGTAGTGCCTCTGAATCCTGTTTTAAATCAGGTTCTGGCTGCTTGCTGCTGTTAAACATCCTGTAGTACTTTTTAATAAGAGTTCAGGTGTTAGTACAGCTGTTCCAAGAAAACTCAAGACAGAGTAATTACAGTCTGGTTCCCAAGTCTCCACCTTGTATTTTAGTTGGATATCCTATATTTCCTGTTGTGGAGCCTGGTGCTGAAAGGTTTTTAGTTGCTGAGTTTTAGTAGTAGGCATCTCCGACCAGAAGTTGTTCTTAGTTATAAGGCGTTTTGTAATGCAGTTTATGGAAGTTGTTATTTAGAAATTTATGATCAAATATTGAAGAGTAGTAATGTTTCAGGTGCAACGAAGGATTTCTAAAATATTTTTGAAGACTATTATATTTTTTTAAAAGCTTCAGCTACGAAACAACTTTCCAAATTAACTGGGGTTGATTACATAATTTACACTTTGAATTTTTTAACTTTTGAGGTTTTATGTATGTTACAATGTATCCGCAGTGAATTCTGTGACATTTTACTGCTAGGGTCAGCTACAGATTTCACATTTGATCCATTGAGTTTGAGGTTATATCATTACTTAAAAAAAGGTGTCACCCTCCTTCAAAATCAGACTGTATGTAAAAACCTTGGAATTGGATGTGTATTCCGTAGGTTGCGAATGAGCACTGATATTTAATCAGGATCTGATAGTGTGAATACTGGTGACACTGGTAGGACACTGCTTTGTTTCTGGAGACCGTGCTGGTGGATTTGAAAGGAAGTTTGGGAATTCATACAGAATTTTATTTCGGGGTTTATTTTCCGCATGTGAGAATAAAGCACGAAAGTGATCATGAAATGCTTCTGTTAATTCTGTTTAGATAAAAATCTATTTTATGTAGCTGCAAAGCAGCAGCGGAGGCGTGTTTCTGACAGGGGCCGTGAGGTGGCGGTGCAGCCACGGGAATCCAGCCGGTGCAGCCAGGGGAATCCAGCCGGTGCAGCCACGGGAATACAGCCGGTGCCAGCGCTGCGCTTTGTCAGGGCAAAGCCCTGAGACCGCGCCCGGAGTCTTTCCTGATGCTATAACTGGTGACGCATATAAATGTGAGAAACAAATAAGAAAATGGACCTAGACCAGTTTCGTTTCAGGGACTTTCGATTACCAAAGTGGAAGAAAAGATCTAGGGGGAAAAATTCCTGAGATCTCACTTGTTGGATTAGACCCAAATGACTTCAAACAGGACTGGTTCATGAGAGCAGAGCAAAATCTGGGCTGTAGTTATTAGTGATGCTTAGATGTCAGGGTCCATAGCACCCTAAGGCTCAACTGCAGAAAGGCTCCGTCATCCTCACGATCTCGGAATACTTCAGTGTTCTTTTTGGCACTGTTGTCTTAATACTCTGGGCAAGGTGCACAGAATGTAATATAAGTTTTGCAGTTTAAGAAATACTAATTTAGAGCAAAATGCTAATAGCCTGGAAGGGTGGGTGTGTTTAAGAAGCAGGAAAAGGCATGGAAGACAAAAACCATGTTAGAATAAAGTGGTGCTGGAAACAAGTGGAATAGGCATGGTGTTGTTTTCCTATCTTAAAAAAAAAAAAAATCTCTCTTGGGTTATATATGTAACTAACTGCTTGTCTCAAAAGCCACCACTCCTGGAAACTGATTTAACAACTTCCACTCCAAAATGTTTGAACAATATTTGCCAGAGAGACAGCTGTGCCCTGAGGAACTAAAATGATACAGAGTGATTTAAATGCTGTTACTTGTCCTATTCCAAACCAGTTTGGCTGAAAAGTGTGTGTTAGTGGGAAATGTGGCTTGGTGTTCAAATCATCAAGATGATCTAGCAGGGTATTCTCCTTGCCCTGCACTGTGAAGCACAGCTTGCTTTCTGTCGTAAAGGTTGTCATTTTAGAGAAGGTGCAGTCAAGAGCTCTAGTCTCACTTTAATCTCTGTTTTCTACTGCTTACAGTTCTTGTAGCTTTGAATTAATTTTTTTTTTTTTGACTTCTAAGATAATATGACACAAAATCTCATTTTCAAGGGAGATGCTTTTTCATCCTGCCAGCTGGGGTAATGTTCTGTTCATGGTTTGCGTAATGGCAAGGGTGACATATATATGCTTAACATGGGAAATAAAAGATGTACTGAGAACCAGGCATGAGATAAATTCGCTACAGGTCATTTTCCTAAGATACCTGTTGCTAAGAATGCCTGATAGTAATCTGATTGTTGACTGCAAGTCAGTGCTGTAGCATTTTGTGTTGTAAGGATTATGATCTGCACAAATATTGTGAAAATAGCAGATTTCTGCATATATCTTTTCAAAACTAGGAATATAAATACGGCAGTTATTTTGGTGGTCAGTGACTTAATCATGAAATTGGTAGCAGTCTGATTTTTACTTTGATAGAAGTCCTTTGCTAGGAAAAGTGTAAATATAGAGGTATAAGGGGCTTGGTCTGAGATGCTTAATTTGCAAAGTCATTGATCAGACAAGAGAGATCGGTTATAATTATTTCCAGCTTGGATCCTGGTCCTAGGGTTTTTCCCGCAGGAATTCTCAGTTTATCCTCTCTTGCTGCAGACACTCATTCCCATCTGACATATCTTGCTGCTACCTGACAATTGGTTATCCATATTCAGTCTCCTTTGCCCCACATTTCAAACCATGTTCACTGAGATGCTCCAGCACAGCACATATGATAACTTGTGGTGGTGCCACTGTTCTCAGGAACAATCAAAGTAATCAGACTTCTGAGCTCCACAGCAGCATAACCTCATCACGCAAATGAGCAGCAGCTGGCGATATTAACCTTTCAAAACAGCCACCTCCTGGTGACAGAATGTTGTCTGTCTTGATCTTTCCCCTACCCCCAGAAGAGTCTTGAGCAAAGAAGCAAAATAGGCTTTCAAAAGGGGCCTCTCCCTTCCTGTCCTTTGGGAAGTGGAGACTCCTTTAGTTTCTCAGCCCATTCTTCCAGCCCAGGTGAGCTCAGATTTTCCTCTTGGAAAATCATTGCTCCAGTGTAATCCCTGTTTCAAGCAGATCAGCTGAGACTCAGAGCTCTAGTTCCAGGTGCTGCTGGTAAATCACCTTATGCCATTGCCCTGCTGATAGCAGCTTTTGGTATGATGCTGTAAAAAAATCATTGAATGAGGGTTGTATGTCTGCAGACAAATGACTTACATTCTTGGTCAGAATCACAGAATCGTAGGATCATAGAATCATTTAGGTTGGAAAAGACCTTTAAGATCATTGAGTCCAACCGTAAACCTAACACTGCCAAGTCCACCACTAAACCAAGTCCCTCAGCACCGCGTCTACACGTTGTCTAAATACCTCCAGGGATGGTGACTCAACCACTTCCCTGAACAGCCTGTTCCGATGCTTGACAGCCTTTTTGGTGAAGAAATTTTTCCTAATATCCAATTTAAACCTCCCCTGGCGCAACTTGAATTACTCTCACTTTAACAAGGAAGAATAATTGAGTAAGACAATAAAAAGCAAAATTTATGTGGCTGACTACCATGACTTTTTGGTCAACTGCCATTGTACCGAAGAACAAAAATAGCTGCTGAAGTTTTAATGTTCAGAGAGTATAAAAAAAATTTTAAAATTAATTTCCAACAATGTGCCATATATGGCCTCATGTACCACATCTCAAAGGTATGCCAGAATATGCTTTCAGATACCCTCCTGAGGAAATTCAGAAAATAAGTGGAAAAATTAGCAAAATAGGAAAATAGAAGAGAACACAAATAAGAATATATTGTATAATTGTTTATTTTTTCCATTATTTTTAACTAACAAATAAACAAGACAGGAAGATATAACCCAAGAATATCTCTGCTGAAGTAAGTATGTACTGTAGACTGTAAAAAAATTTAGCTGCCTTTTGAGTAAATGAAGAACCTGAAGATAATACATGATTTTGAAACGGTCTGGTCCGCTAGATGGACACTGTAGGAGCTTCCCTTTTGTGTAGAGATACTTGAGTTAATTTTAAATGAGCTATTAAAGATACTGCTGGTAGGTCAGTCATGGTTCATCATGATGACTGTGAGTACTTATGCTAGGTAGTTTTATGCTAACTAGCTCGAATATTTGTTTTTTTATACAGAAGCCAGCTGTATGTAGATGTCTGCAGATCCGAAGCTCCATAAACTCTTCCTTATATATGTTTACAGTCTACTGCATGTGAGCTTCTGTGTCCTTCTGTGGTGCGAATACCTACTACTGGTTCCTACAGGAGCTCCGTAACAGGAGCTGATAATGGTTGAACCATGATTTAAAATCACATCATGTCAGAAATTGTAATTGAACTTGAGTATGTGTGGGATTTGGTCTAGAAGGTGTGTAAACTTGCTAATCTAACCACAATTGTATGTGTTTTCTCATATGGTTTTTTTTTCAATAGGGTCAAGTTCATTATCAAAGATTTAAAGTGATGGAATATGGTAAGTGTCACTTAAGGGCATTTAGTAGTGACGAAAATTGGTAGTTGATTCTCCATTAATTTAGACTAGCTTCCCTTGGCTAGCATGAACCTTTTGAATACTCCCAGAAAGTCTAATTTCCAAATCTCTTGCTTCTCTGAGACTGACGCTGTGTCCTGGAAAAAAACATAGTCTTATCAGCTGCCCTGTTTATCTTTGGTAGTTTTAATGACCTACTACTGTAGTGTCTGGATGTCATGCAATCTTTAGAATACTTATCTTAAGCCTATGGGATGCAGTTATTGTCCCTGTTTTTCCAGGATCGCGTAGGCAATGTGTTCATCCCAAAATATCTGTATAATGTCTGATCATGAAACTTGTTGATGATTCTGTAAAGGCTGAATAGGCTAAATGTTTTATATTTGAGCCTTACAAGCTTGTGTGCAGGGTGCTGTTATGATGCTTGGTGTTATTCTTTCAACAAAAGGTCTTAGTCTGAGGCATGCATAGGGTTGGGTTAAAAGTGTATCTTACCTTATATTCCTTAGGAAACTGTAGTAGTCTTTATCATATTACATGTTCTACCATTATTACTTAAAAAAAAGGAAAAGATATTATTTCTTGGGTGAGTTTAATGCTTTCTGTATTTTTTTTTCAGTTTTACCAAAATTTGATGTTATGATAACAACACCACTATACTATTCTTTGAGAGAGGAAGATGTAACTGGTGTTGTCACTGCAAAGTAAGTAAATCGTTGGTACCATTGTCACCCTCACTTTTAAGAAAATGACTGTGGGTGTCTAAGTGCCAAAGTGAAAACTTACATTTAGAATGCTAAAAAAGTGCTTTCTAGTCCAAATCGGTTGGCTAGCATCCATTTCTGGTTACTGGATTTTATTGTAACAATGTTGGATAGATCTTCAGACTTCTAGTTAATTTTTTTGACTGGTAAAGATATTTCTAGACTATGCCAAGACATTTTTAGCTACCTTATTCAGAAAATTTCTTGACTCTTTTGCTTATAATGTATATTTTGAGGCATTTTTTTGTTCTTATGGCTCTTTTGTGGTGCTCTCCAACTTATCAGGTCAAGATCTGTAGGTAGAGTAACTGTATTTTATTAGACCACTTGGAAAATTATGCAGACTTCCATCCACATCCTTCCTGATCCAATTTATCCACATTGCAGATTTGAAATGTAGGCTTCTTCTGCCTATCAAAATACCTATACCTGTAAATGGCTGAAGAATTAAAATCTCTTGAGAAATTCAGAGGAGACTTCACTGTAGACTATTGTATGAATAATTTTTTATTTTTCAGCTGAACAAATATCTAGACAAAAAATTTAGTATGCATTAATCTCAAATGGAAATTAATTTTATTTTGGGCAGATAAGAGACAGATAGAGCTACCTGATAGATCCATTCAAGATAACCTGAAATAAAAGGTCTTTTGTGGGTTATTCAATTCCATAAAAAGCATACCTTCTAAACAAGCACTCCCTTTATAAATGATATGCAGAAATGATTGATTAACAAGCTACTTAAAGGTTTGGACTTTTGAGAAAAAGCTGCTATATAATACCAGGTATAAACGTGATATTATAAACCATCTAGGTTTCTCATAAGGGATATTTTTTAAAAAAAAGTTTTCCTCAAATTTTTTCCCCATTCTGCTTTCCCTTTGGAGTCCATTATATGCCAATGTGAACTTGGTTTTCTAAGTTGTTTTGGTCTTCCACAGGGTACTTGGCTCCTTCATTAGGTATACTCACAAGGTATTTGAAAGTGTACCTGTCTGCTGCAATAAATCCAGACTTGGATGCCAGTGAATTGTCTGTGATTGAATCCCAGCAGTGCCAAAATTTTACTGATATGTCATAATTATTTATAGGGAATGACTTCATTCCTGGTGACTGTTTTTATAGGCACAATGCCTCTGTATACAAAGAGTTTATAATTCCCTTACAGATGTAGATGTCATAGAACCCTTTTCCTTTCTCATCTCTGGAGTATTATTGGATTAAGTTAAGTACAGGGATGCCACCCAATGGCAGTATTGTTTCAATGTTAATAGCAGCTTATTACTGTAATTAGGTCTTCTTGGAAAGACTGAGTTCAGGAGCAAGACAGTGTTGTCAGAGTTCTTCCTGTAACTATGCTATTTGATTATTTTTTCCCTGTGCTTTTCAGCTTTGATATTTCTTAAGTGGCTGCCAATCAAATCTGTAATGATTTAAAGTACTTAAAGTTATCACATCTGAATCTATTACTACGGATGGACTAGGGTGATTTGGAGGTTTTTTTCTCCCCTTTCTCTGTCTGAATCTGATAATGTCATGGTTTCTCTTATGTATGACTTGGAAACATTAATACAAAATTTTTATTTTATTACTGCTTACTGACTACAGATGGCTAATGGTGTTCTAAGAAGTGCATATGTTACAGTTTTCAGGTTTGCCACAGCTGCAAATTATGTTTGCCATGTAATAATGCCATGATTGCTTTGGACTGTGATTACTAAATAATTTGAGTACAAATATCTTGAGATCCCTCATTTTGTTTTAGCAGGATTTGGGAAGCATAACACTTGCACTTCCCACATCCCATTTTAATTCTACTGCATATTAGTTATGATGCTACATTGGTGTTCTGTTCAATAACTTGCTTCCAGCTTAGCTTAATATAGTTAATTTTCCTACATTGTACAGCCCATAATAATAGTAATAGGTTTATAGAGCTCATGTGGAGGAAGGAGCAGCACTGTATATCTTCTCTAGGTTTCGGGCTTCTGACTTTAGTGTCAATAAACTGGTGTCAATATTGAAAAGTCCATGTGTTGTGGTTTGACCCCAGCCAGCAGCTAAAACCACGCAGCCGCTTGCTCAGTCTCCCCAGTTGTGATGGGGGATAGAATCAGAAGAGTAGAAGTGAGAAAACTCATGGGTTGAAATAAAGACAGTTTAATAAGTAAAGCAAAAGTCACACATGCAAGCAAACCAAAACAAGGAATTCATTCACTACTTCCCATCAGCAGGCAGGTGTTCAGCCATCTCCAGGAAAGCAGGGCTCCATCACATGTAACAGCTACTTGGGAAGACAAACACCATAACCCCAAACTTGCCCCTTTCCTTCTTCTTCCGCCAGCTTTGTATACTGAGCATGACATCATATGGTATGGAACATCCCTTTGGTCAGTTGGGGTCAGCTGCCCTGGCTGTGTCCCCTCGCAACATCTTGTGCCCTCCCAGCCTGCTCGTTGGCAGGGTGGTGTGAGGAACAGAAAAGGCCTTGACTGCCTGGCAACAACCAAAAACATCACTGTTTCTCATTCCAAATCCAAAACATAGCACTACACCAGCTGCTAGCAAGAAAGTTAACTCCATCCCAGCCAAAACCATGACACCATGTTTCAAAGTACAAACGTGTTCTAGCCATGGGCCAGGGAAAAATATTTTAGTAGAATCTTTTGCCTTGAGAGCTCTTTAGGACCCCAAGCCCTGGAGGTAGTGCGTTGTTTGACTTTGATGTGTTTCAGGTACACGTATGGAAAGCCAGTGAAGGGAACTGTAACAGTCACTTGCCTTTCTGTCTCTTACTGGACAAACAAGAGAAACATAACAACAACAATGGAGGTGAGACTTCTGATAGCAGCTTGTAGTGTTGTAGACTCTAACCCTGTGTCTCCTTTTGTAGGTTAAATATGCCTGGGACCATTTTTGAGTGCTTGAGTTCAGCTGGCATGGTCTGTGGAGTGACTTGCATGGATAGTGTTAAACTCTCTTTAACTTTCAGAACAAAGTGGCTACGTTCACACTGCCTGTTGGGAATGATACTAGGCTGCTGTGGTCCCTTGAACTGTGCCTGGAAGTTATTGTGGAGAATGCTGGTTGGTCCAGGTAGAAAAACTTTCCAGGAGCCACTGTAGCAGCCTAGGTGATGGAGAGCCCATGCCTGGGAACGCTGCCTGGCCCCGTGTGTGCCCCTGCACACTCAGCTCTGCATTACGAGGCCAGAGGAGACCATTGCAATTGTCCAGGTGGAGCTCTAGCATGGTAGAGACCAAGGCATTTTGCCTACTAATTACCTAGTAATTACATTGGAGTTACTTTACTAGATGTGAGCTGGAGCATGAAATTTAAAAAGGCATGCAGTTTTGATCTGGAGACTTAAAAGTGTTGATACATTCATGGCATCCTTTTGCAAAATCAGGCCTCTTACTTTTGAGCTGTGGACTATGTTTAAAACAGGTTCAATTTCTGCTAAATGGTGTGCTTGTCGTTTTCTGTTGGCTGACTTCAGTGCCTTCAGCAGCACTTAGCCTAAAGAAACTCAGAGCTCAGGCGTGTTGGATAAGGTATACTCCCCTCCTCAGGCAGGGACCTGTTCGTTGTATTTTTCTGTAAAGCATGGGCACCACTGCTCTGGCCGTGTAGAAGTGGATAATTCTAGATATTAGGAAAAAAAAAGAAGTAACTTTCTCCACAAGGCATTGTTGGCTCTAAAAAGTAATGAACTTCTACTGGATTTAATAAAAATGGTTACTGAAAGCAAAAAATAAAGGTCAATGTTCATAATTTTCTGGTATTGAACACTCCAGAACTTGTATGTGGGGAGAGCTACAGGACTTAACCAGAAATAAGCTGTTGTGGATGAAAAGGTGTCCTTGGCTTTGCTTGTTCAACAATTTGTTTTTTCTACATTGCAGATAAATGGATCTGTGAATGTAACCTGTAACAAGCTTATGTTGCAAAACTTGAATGGTGATCAGTCGTGGCACCAAGGTGACGGTGATTACACAGAGCCAATAGAAATTATTGCCGTGGTCACTGAGTCACTCACAGGTATGTGGCTGTGTGATGTCTTCTGGGAGAAATCCAAAGAGTAGGTGGTGCTGGAAGAGCTTACCACTACGTGGAAGGGCTTGGAATGCTAGAAAAGCATCATATGCTGATGGCAGTATGAACCTTCTACATGCAAATTTATTATCTGAAAAAATACATTATCTGAACTGTTGCTTGCCTAGATATTAAATAGTTTAACCGGACATTAACTCAGTTGAATACAGTTCTACACTAAATGATTTATTACATAACCAGATGGGTGCTTAAAGTCAATGACTGATTACTTCCGATGAGAACAGCAGGCATAAAGAATTGCTAGCATTAGCCTGAGTCGTACAAACTTAAGTTTAATCATAAACTTACCTGACTTGTTTGTTTGTAAACCACATCAGCAGAAAGAGTACTCTGGCCCCATGTTGTCCACTGTCTTTACTGTGAACTCTTCTAGACCTTCTGATTTGCAAACTGGGCCTTTTTGTGAGTTCATGTTCCACCGCACCTTGTATATTAGAAGAAAATGATTTGCACAAAATTTCTGCCAGTCCCAGGAGCTAGGTTTCATTACAGACTTTCTGTAGAAACCCTGGCAAGGTGAAGTTGGCTGATTTGAGATTTTTAAGTTCCTTCCTTGTGTCATTCTGACATAGTCTGCGTGGAGTAGAGCACTATGTAGTATGGCCTGTTTGGCGTTGTGGAAGACAGTACCAGTACATATACCACCTTTGTACTGATCCTTAGCTGGAAGGATGAAGAGATAGGAGTGGAAATGGAGAAAAATATGATAGAATTATTTAAAAATCATGGTCCGTAAATGGTATTGCTGCTAAAGGAATATGTATGTTAAAAGCATGTTGTCTAAACACATACAATTATTCAACAGGAATCTCCCAAAATTCAAGTACCATCATATTTCCAAAGCAAAGCGACTATTTTATTGAATTTATGGACTACTCCAGAGTTATAAAACCTTCTCTGAACTTCATAGCTACTGTAAGTTCTTTTGTTTTATTATGACCTGTGCATAAACAAATGTGACTTCTCCTGTATTTTTGCTTAGATGCCAAAGTTTGCCTCAGATTTTTAAGTATAATTTACAGATTTGTTTTCAAATTACCTCTTTTTCATGATACATATTGGCAAATGCTAAAACTTAGAGGTGTTTGTTCTAGAAAAGGATAAAGTGGCAGGGAATGCTGTAGTGTTGGCAGGATATATTTGAGTATAGTTTGTCAGCATTCTTATGGAAGAGAAATCTTTTCTAGCTGATTGTTTTCCATTAGGTGACTGTGCTATAAAACAATAGAGTAGTTACTGAGTCCCAGCCCTCCTAATGTTTGTATATGGAAGTGTATCTATATGTATACATACAAATACATACTTTATATAATGCATATATATATAACTAAGCAGCTTGTTACAAAATTCTGTAAGACTCATCAAACCACATTGCTCTCAAGTGAAAGTGTCTTCTGCTTTCTGTCCTGCCTTTCTCGTACCAGCTGCAGTCCTCTCATAGAAGTATTTCATGTTCTTCGTGCTGTCGATAGTCTGTGTTCAGTATTTCTGCATTTAGCAGAGGTTGCATATTGCATCACTGCACGTTGCTTGAAAAGGGGAAATGACTTTACAATTCTTGAGCCTTTGCTTTGTAGAAATCGCACCTAAATACCAATGAAATAGGCTGAATATGCACTTTCAGAGTAGATTGGCTCAAGCTGTAGCTTTGTGCTAGCCTGATCATTTTGGTCTTTGGTTTTTTGTCCTTTTTTTTTTTCTTTGCCAACATCCTAGTTTGATTCCAGCTCTGACCTGCTTCCTCTCCCAAAGATGAGCCGAGTGAGAGGCAGCTGAAGCATTTAGCAATGCTTGCAGCTGGCAGAGAAGGAGGTATCAGTTATGCTCCCAGAGGACTGTGAAGGAACAGCTGCTGTCTATGTGTGCTGTACAGGGAGAGGATAGGAAAATAATGGCAGAGGAGGAGAGGTGATGGAGTAACAGACCTCTGGATGGAAGAAAAAAGGGAAATATTAGTTCAGTGCTTTTGAATGTAGAAGCTGAATTTTTTGAGTGTGCAATACAGAAGGAGGATGCTTTTACTATGGATGAGAATTTGCTTGAATATGGGGATAAAGGTTGATGTAAGTTGTAGATGGATTGATGTAGGCGGATTGATGGATGCTGGAGAGAACAAGTTACAGACTGTCAGTTCTAGGCCTGTTTTAAGTCTTTTCTTCAGCTCATTTGAGCAAGCCATAAACACATCTGACTTGGTACCATCTCTGCTCATCTGACACATTTTCCTGCATAAGGTATAATGTTAGGTTGTCCTTTGTGGTGGTGGTGAGATACAAGTGATGAAATTAAATATTCAGGCTTTAGGTAGGTAGTATATGCATAATTTGCCGGAGAGACAAGCATTTTCAACAGGAAGAGTAATCAGGAGAGCTGAAAGGCAGGTCATCTTTTGGGTTCCGTCTGCTTTGCTTTTGTTCTTTCTTTACTCCCTGGACTTATGAATAATTTTGCTCTTGGCTAACTTGCCTGCCTGCAGTGCTCTCAAGGGATTAAATATAAAGTTACTGATGTGTCAGAAATCTGAGGATTCCCTTGTTTTTTTGATATGATGTGAGTGCAAATATATTGTTACCCGTTATGTGTTGTGAATTTTAGTTTTAGACTGTTGATAGGTGTTTTCTTTCTTTTGGTTTTAGCTGAAGGTGACACGTTCTGATAGCAACCAGTTGACGGCTGAAGAGAGGCAGAATCTTGTCACGATCACTGCACAACAGTCAGACCTGCTTTTTCACCACTCTTCACTTTCTCACCTTGAGAATGAGGCAACAGAAGAGAGAAATCTGACAGTCCATGTCCTGAATTACACGGTCCCAGAAAATGGAATTATTGATATTGAGTTTCCAATCCTGTCTAATACAAAAACTCTGAGAGTTCAGGTATTGCTTTGTAATATGTTACTTTGGAACAGCAACACACTGAGCGGGCTGTGATCAATGGTATTGCTGTTCCTGACATCTGCAAGAGCTGATATGTCACCTACTGTTATTTTCCTTACTTCATATTCGTGTTAGAGCTGGAAAGAAAGTGATGGATCCTGTCTTAAATAATTACACCAAGTTAGCAAGGGAAAGACGAAAACAGACACCCAAAGCAAGCAGTAAAGTGGCCCTTTGCTGCTGTTAAGGCTACCATGCTCTTGTAAACAGTAACAAATATGTGAACATCACACAGATTTTTCTGTTTTGTTAAGAGCTTCATTTTACATTGTCTCACAGGCAGAGTTCCTCAGCAGTAGGACCGACATAGGTGTTTATGATGTGTTCAGCTCCCCCAGCCAGACTTATCTCCAGGTTAAAACAAAGAGCCAGGATATAAAGGTACAGTCTGAAACAAAACTTGCCAAGATAAGAACAGTTCAAGTTACTCATCATCTTTCCATGCTCGTTCGTATCAATCATATTCTTTTTCTAGGCTGGGAAGCCTTTTGAGCTGAGTATTGCAAGCAACAAGCCAGTGAGAGAATTCCACTATCTGGTAAGTTACTGGTTTTACGTATGGGGACAGTCCAAGATGACTTTTACCAACCTCAGAAATACTCCAGTGAGTGGAATGTGACTGAACGTTAGAAAGATTCAGCATTTTTTATTGTGTTTTGTGAAAGAGGTGGCTCAAACACTGGGATGGTCCTTTTTCAAAGAGAGCTCCATTTCAGTACCTCACAGAAATGCCTCTGGCACTGTAAGGAGGTGCCCTCTGGGAGAAGAGCGTCTCTGATTTGGGTATTGGATTATCTGCTTGCAGATGTGTGAGATAAGGTGCAACTGTGAGACTGATACGATCTCTGACTCTGCAGAACACCCACGATGGGAGAAGGGGCAGGGATGTCCCAGGAGCAGCCCAAGCTGGGACTTGTCAGCAGGTCCTGCAGATGCAGGTGGAAGCAGGAGGCTGGTGGAGCCTGTACGTGGGTTCAGGACTGTCAGGGCCGAGCCTGCAGGCACAGAGTGAGGAGAAGACCTGCCAACTGAGAGAACAAATGGTCCAGTGGGCAGGGCAGCATTGTTAACGAGGGAACTTCCTAGGAAGCATTTAAAAATACATGGCTTGGCTGATGGCTTGTTTAACGACGCGGCTGCTGCACTGTATCTTACAGCATCTGGGTTGAAGTGTTTATTAGACATACCATCATCAGTCTCCCATCCTGTCCATGCATGTCTTGTGCACAGTCTACACCATAATGATTGCAACAACTGCAATTCTTTTCCTTTTAGAGTCTTTAATAGTAAACTGGATAACGAAAACCTTAGGACAATATAAAATGTGGTCATTCATGTGTATTTTTTAAAACAGAAGCACCCTTTAGAAGATTTTTAAAAAATCAGGTACATGCAGTCAAAGGTAGGGAACTGCCTTTCATGTCTCTGTCTTCATTAGTAAGTGGTATGGTCCAATAGGAACAGATTTAGAGTGAAAAAGTTGATTCTGTGGGCCTGAACTCCAGGTGTTTTGAGGTAGCTTCAGATCTAATCTCATCTAGTAGAACGAATACCTGTTCTTAGCTGGAACATGTTAGTGGGCCTCAGTTCACACTCTCCGCGGTGCAAACTAAATTGTGGTAAGTAGGGGTGTTTGGGAGATTTGCTTCTAAATTGTATTCCTGATCCAAACTCAAATGCTATTATAGGTGACCCACGTGACCCAGATGTATTACTGTTGCATTTTTATGTTCTTGTAGCACTTGTGCTGTGCACTCATCGTTGTAGTCTTTACTTGTCCATAGTGATACAGGAATTCAAGCATGAAAAAAATCTATTTCTAATATTTAAATATTTCATTTCCCTCCTTTTCCATAACCAGTCTCATAGAACTGGTGAACCACTTAGGAAAAAAAAAATAAAAAATCACAGCTATATGTCTCTTCTTTTAATGGCTATTTGTGGAAGGAATTGCAGAGCTTATGACATATTGAGATACCAACAGACTGAGTACTTAATTTTTCCCTTTCAGGTGTTATCTAAGGAACAAATTATGGCTTTTGGCACAAAGGCTGCAAAAACATTCACTTTAACAGCAGAAAACTCCTGGGCTCCTTTGGCATGTATACTTGTGTTTTACGTTGATGAGCTTGGAGTGGTTGTAAATGATGCTCTCACTGTCCCTATTCAGCCTGTTTTGGATGACAAGGTAACTATATTGAACTCGAGTCTGAGACCATGTTTTTGTCTGTTTGTTGCGTGGTAAACAGTGTTTTAGATCGTGGGGTTGTAAATGTAAAATCTTCCTCATTGAGGATCTAATCTGAGGTTTGTGTAAGTTCTTAGAAAGACTTTTGATAATAGCAGTACAGTTAGGGTCCAGCTATAAATGTAGGGCTACTTTATATCTGAAAGAAATTTCTACTAGCCCTATGGCTTCCACATAAATAGACACACAGCATCTCCTCATGTTTTTAATAGTTTGGTCAGTTACTGAGCCAAAGATTGCTCTGGCCAGTATAGTGGAAAGATACTCATAAGTGCTGTAAGTGTGGAACTGTAAATGTGTACGAAGACCTTCTTCTAGCCAAGCAGTGGTCACACTGTATGTAGTGTGACCACAGGGAGCCCAGCACACAGCAGTGTTCTGAGGAGACTTTGCAGAAGGACCTTCCTTCCATAAGCCAGGAGTGTTCCTGTCTTTCCTTGTCAAAGCACAGGTGCAAGTTTTTTTGGCTGTGTTACCAGTTAATGTGACCAGCGTTTCATGTGACTGTCCATACTTTAATTCAAAAAAGCTTGAAGTATGGGAAAACTGCTATTGCAGCAATGAATTGATTTTCCCAGCTTGCTTACAAGAACGAGATTTGGTCCTTTGTGCAAATAAAAGCCTCACTGTGACGTTTTACAGGTGAGACCACCCAAGGGCTCATGGTGGGTACAAATTCTTCGTCCTCTATGGAAGCTTCAATACTTATAACCAGACATCAGCAGGGGTGCTATTTGTCTTATTCCTGCATGCAACATTTCTCCATTCGCTTCACAATTTATCCAAACTCAGGATATGAGCATTGTTATCACAGGACAAGAAGGTGGAGAGACAGGATAGTGAGGGAGCTGCAGGCACGCATTTGTTGATTATAGTTATTATGTACCAATGTCTGAAGAATCTAAATAAACAGAGAATGAATAAGATAATTTATTTAAAACTTGGGAGTTTTAGGGTAGAGACAGGAAGATGTTTCTAACAAGGAAGGCATAACAGTTTGCTTCAGCCTTCTGGAAACAAAAAGAAGTCTTTCCACTGATTGCAGTGTTCACAAATAAGACTACCGTAGAAATGAGGTAAAGCCTAATCTTGAAAATACCAGTTTAATTAAATGTAGTTTATAGATGAAAAACACTATCCTAGTACATACACAGAGAGGATGAAAAATTGAGACAATAAATTATAAGAATTTAATATCGGCATTACTGTATATGCTGTAAAGACTGGATAGTGAAAAAATGTATGAAGAGGAAAGAACTGATCTCAAAGTCTTCAAAATTTGAATGTTTCAATTTCCCCATTTGAATGCTAGCCGCTGAAATTAATTCAGTACTGTGGAAAGCTACTTTGTCTGTAATTTGCTGCCTTGACTAGCATTTCATTTCTGTAAATGAGTCGGTAAAATTGAATATACAAAGCTGCAGTGCCACAGTGTCCTTACCCAGAAACCATTTTTCTGTGTGAATCAGTCTGATGCCAGTTTGCACTGAAGCACATGGTGCTAATCCCATTTATATTGGCAACATTAGTGTGTTTGCTATTGTTCTCTGATTTTCATACCGAATGTGCATGAAAGATATCAGTATGCAGATTTATCAGAGGAAGGGTATGATGGGGCTGCACATTCAGACATCTGAATGCATTTATTTACATGTAGGGTCAGGATTCAGTTGCTTAATCGCAGGCATCTAGTGTCTCCAAGAGGCTGCAGGGTGTTCAAGATGTCATCATGGCACGAGTGGACATTTCACAGGTCCTACGGGAGACCTACCCCTTTCTGGGATGGGAACTGAGGGTCAGGCAGCATGCTGTGGGACATCTGAAGTGGTTCCAGGTGCCTTTAGGTGACTGAGTTTCATCTCTGTATGTGAGTTACATGTTTACAGAGAGACATGTGAGACTCAGTTTACAGAGAATCAGTTGCCCAGAAAAAGTGTGGTTTTAAGTTATTCTTCCTGGACTTCAGTGCCTGCTCCAGAAGGGTAAGTTAGGTGTCCTGTCTGTCAGCACCACTGGACACGTCTTTGATACCTTTGAATGTCTCCAATGGCACTAAGTGCCAGCGTTTATGTAACTGAATCCCACCTGCAGCCAGTACAGTCAGTGGAGCCTGCAGGACTGTTTTCTTCGCCACCACTTGGTTTTATGCTTCATGGTGAGCCAAACTGCTATCTAGTCTCTTTTGACTCTGTGTATGATGAGAGCTTAAACACTGAACTGAAAAATGGACAGCTAAATGTAGGTAACAAGAGTGGAGATGAATTCTACCTCTAGGCTTTAAAGTAGTGGTGTTTTGATGAGGGGAAAGAGTAAAATTGTTCATTTTAAACAGACATTCTGCATTGTCATCTGATGCAGTAGGGATGGGACGCATTAGAAATAATTTAGAGCAGATGACCCTTCCTCTTTTCAGTATCTTGGTGGAAGGCATACTGGTGCTGTGTTAGCCTATTTATTTCCTTCTTTCTTACCCGTGCATCTATTACATACATCCCTTTTCTGTATTGATCTCACTCTGGAACACAGGTGTAATCTTTGAGGGCTGAAGTTTTTTCCAAAATAGTCTTCCCCTAAATAAGTTACGTGATGCATTATGCATTGATAAACAGTGAATGTGTTTCTTTTACTGCCCTCAGCTGTGGAAAATAGTGCATCTTTGTGGCTCAAAAGATTGCTACTTGTATACTAAGATCTGTTTGAAATGGCGATGGATCCTGATGCTGACTTCCCACCAGTCCAAGGAACTGATCAGCTAGGAGAGCAAGAGAGCAAAATACATGCTGTAGTATTTTCCCAAAGGTCCTAGGAAAAGCAAATCCAGAGTCTTAATTATAGCCAATTAAGCTAAGGAAATGCTTCCTCAGAGTTGTTGGTGGGTGTAAATATCACTGTATAATTTAAACCAGTGCTGTTTTTTCATTTTTTCTAGATTAAAATCTCTTGGAGCAAAGATAAAGTCAAGCCATCTGAGAAAGTCTCCCTTAAAATCAGTACAACAGAACCAGGATCAGTAATTGGACTTGCAGTTGTTGATAAAAGTACAAAGCTTCTAGGAGAAAGTAGTGACATAACAGAAGATTCTGTAAGTAAATGGGGAAAAGGGTTTTCATTATTGTGTGTATGAAAGATGTATGTTTATGGAAATGTTACAGTTTATGTGCTGAATGAGTGATGTTCTTTGGGCAGGATTTTTAGTCCTTAATTATGCAAATATTTTTTACCTCTGCAAGTAGTTTATCAACACAAGCGGAAAAGACTAAGGCTTACAAGGTAATAGGCCCAGCATTTCTAATTCCAATTAATACTTTATTGTTCCATTTGATAAACTGCTCAGTTAACACTTGTCAGTTTCTTTTTTCAGGAAAGACAAAAAAGTGAGAAAAACTTCCTAATGATGTGTGCTTTATGCTCTTTAAAATTAGTAACATAAAATAAAGAAAGAATTTTATTTTTTGAAGAGCAGAATAAATTATTCATCTTTTTGAATTCCCTTTACTTGCAGAAACTCTAGTGCATCAACAACTTGAAAGAGCTGACAATATACATCGTTCTTAAGTGCTCAAATGATATAGCCCAAGTGCCATAGAATATCAGTGGGCTGTAGGATCCTATTTTAGGCTCTTTGTCACTCTTGCATTAATCATGAAAACATTGCAGCCTAATCCCCTTCATCCTGTCATGGATTCTTTTCTCTTTGACATGAGAGCTAACCAAGCTGCTGCTTGAGGTATAGCTCTATGAATTAGCATCTACAACAGTGAAAGTTCTGAAAAAATGTGAGTTTGCATTCACTCTTTGAATGATTTTTTTTTTCTTATCTTAGGTCTTCCATGAGCTCAATTTATACAGCACAATGCAGTATTTCCCCCTGGTCAGAGGTTCTTTTGGTGTCTTTCAGGTACTTTTTTTTTTTTTTTAAATTCTAAGCTGCTGTTTTTAGTGAGTTGCACATCACTCGCTAGAAGAAGATGCCCCATTTAAAAGTTTGGGACTGTAGACAATGTACTGTTTTCATGGCTTATATAGGTTTTGGTTGTGAAATCTATCAATGTGTAAATACTCTGAATGCAAATAAATACATTTATACTTTCATAAATACGGATTGCTTTATCCTTGATATTGTCTTCCATTCAAAAAGTTTTCAGTCATTAAGGCAATATTCAGATTCAGATGATCTCAGTTTTGTTGCTTCCTGTATATTACTTGTTTTAGTTCTATAATTGCTTTATTATGATGACTTTATTTTCTTAAAAAGAAAGAAAAGAAAAAATAGATAAGCACTGTTGATGTCCTGAATGTCCTGTATTGAGATATACTGTATAAATTTTATCCAGAAATGCAGCCTTTGGGTATCAACTGATGCAATTCTTGAGGAGGATAAGGAACATTTTCTTTGTAAGTAATAAAAATAAATGTAGCCAAATATTATTTACTGAGTGGGGAAGGAGGTCCATGGGTTAGGGACCCTATTAGGTCTTCTTTCTGTACTGCATAGAGGCTGCATCCAGCCTTGCAAACCATTACCTTTTCCAAGGTTCAAGACATACAAAATACATATAACTAGTATTTTAAAAGCTTCCTTTTTGCTGCTGTCCTGAGCAACACTACCCATTGAAGGCCTGAGGGTGAATGGAGTTTTTATTTGCAGTTTCGGTTGATATATGTGGCAGTGGTTTGTCACATGTAGCCACATTACACTGGTTCCATAAACATTCCAGAAAGGTCATGTAGAACCTTAAGTTTGTGTGAAACCTCTTTTATTCTTAAAAAATACAAGCAAGCAAGCAAAAAAAAAAAAAAGTCCCTAATATCACAGAGTAGTGTTACCATATGTAACAAAGCTATAGATTATACTCCAAACACTGTATTAATTTGATTTTTCTTAACTGTATTAATTGGATTTTTCTTAAACCTAAATATTTGTAGGTAGGACAATTTTTTTTTATTTTGTAGATGGTGGAATGATACCCATAGAGGATGGTTTTGGTGATGATATGCCGGTATCTAAAAATGGACCTCCTGATTTCAGCAATCTCTATGTGAGGACTCATTTTCCAGAGACTTGGCTTTGGATCGACACCAAAACTAGGTATAAGATCAGAAGCAAATGGAAACTAACTTACACCTGCCGTTGTTATTTTGTAGGTTTAATAACATTCTGCACTGGTGCTGAACACTGCTTAAAATGTAGTATTATTTATATTCTACTACCACCTAGAGGCCACAAGTGAGACTGGCGACCCACCAAATGAGGCATACAACTGCACAAAATAAGAAAATGCCTGACTGAAGGTGTTGTAGTTTCAACAGAAAAAAATCCTGGAGACAAAAGCAACTCCCTTCCTTTTACAGATGGGGAGATAACAGATAGGGAGACCCAGTCTTTTTCTTTACACTACATGAGAAGATGGTGATTAGGCCAGAAAGAGAAATCTGTTCCTGTTTGCACCTATTTCAAGGAGCAGTTCAAACTGTCAAATGATGGTGAAATCTGACCTGTGTCAGGAAGCACAAATGTTGCATTCTTTCACATCTGAGAAGTTTGGGAATCAACCATCATCTGTGATTGTTTTAAAGGATCTGTAAAAGCTTGAAATGTGATTGAATGTAGTTACCTTCAGTTCATGTACTTTAAATTTGTTTTAATCATTTTGATCTCATCACAAATATTTCTAAATGATTAGGAAGAGGAAAACAGATAATCAGCAGCTTTTCCTGCCAAGAGTTTGGACTTAGTTTTGGATGCATTTTAAACATTCGTGTCCATTTACTGATGTCTGTAAAAGGATGCTTTTTGAAAATCTGCTCTCCCCTTCAGATCTGACACAGACACCACAATGGAGGTCATTGTACCTGATACCATCACATCCTGGGTGGCCAGTGCTTTTGTGATGTCTGAAAACAGTGGGCTTGGAGTGACGACTGCTCCAGTGGAGGTACCATGGCACTAGATAGTTCTCCTTTAAACGCTGGTAACACTGTAGGTTATTACTGGAAGCTGTATTTTAGTTCTAACAGCAGCCATCTCCTTATACTAATAAAGTGATGGAGAGGCCATGTGTATTCAAACTGTAATGAAAACATCATCGCTGAAGATATATATGATACTGTATCTGCCTCCCCTTCTTGCTCATATAAACATCTTGACATTAGACAAATACTTGGATGCCTTTTTCTGTTGGAGCAGTTGTTTTGTTAAAGCACTCTCAGGTTGTGCCCACTTCAGAATCTTTGTATGTAGAAAGGCGGTGTGACTGCCTGAGGACAGTGTATTTCCATGTTTTCTTGGCTCAGCCAAGAGGACTTTCCATGAGTTGATAGTGCATGCGGGGAGGTTTGCGCAGAGTAGCTGGGAAGAGTGGCTGGGATGGGAGAGGCACGTTGTCTGCTAGAAGGTCATGCCACTTCACTGCTCCTCTAACACTTAACCCCAGGACGGGAGAATTGCTTAAAGGCTAAATTCTGGCTTTGCTTTCATTTCCCTGTCAAAACCAGTCTTGGACTAAACATAGGTGCTACTTTTTGCGCAACTTAGCTTGGGGAGCAGAGTGGACACTGAGAGCCAGTGGTGGGATGAGATGCTTCTTGCTGCCAAGTTCCTGTCCCCTGAGGCTCTTTTTGTGCTTCCAAGTGTTTGAGGAGTTTAGGAATTTAAGCTAAATTCAGCACTCCTCAGGTGAGATCTCTAACCTGAGATTCCCAACATACAAGTGCAGTTGTCCTAGGCTCACTCTGTATTCATGGGAACAGCTACTTAGAGAGAGTTATTTAGCCTATTTAAAATAGGAATTACTTTTTGAAGTGTTGTGTAACTGGTATTTTATATATGTTGAGTAATCCTGTGAAGGTACTTATCTCCTTCCATTCATGACGTAAAGATCCTAGAGAAACTACATTCCTAACTGAGACAAATCCACTTAAGTCCCTAAGGTTAGAAAGGTTGAAACTGTGCAGTGCTGGGTCATAGATTTCCAACTTGATGCTGGGACTATTGCAAGCATAGCTTGAAGACAACCATTTCCCTATTGAAGTTCCCATGCCCTCCAGTTCCTGGGGAGGGGCAACTTTTGGAATCCAAACCGAGATCTATGTCCAGATTTCATAGTTGGCTACTACACCAGACAGAGAACATGTGCTTTGAAGATCCTGATCATAACTCTACCACAGAATTTGGAGCCCGATCTGGATTTTGCGGCTAGGACTCCTTTGAGACTGGAATCATGATTATTCTTTCACTCGGCTTGGCAGAGATGAGACAGAAAGAGGAATAGTTTTCTGATTCAAACTGTATGAAAATATATACTTGGCCTGTCAACCTCAAATTTGAGAAGGCTGTGAGTAGAACAGATGTTGAGATTATTATTTAATTATAATCACCCACATGCACTGTTCAGTACTTCATCCTTGTTGGGATGTTTAGATTGCGCGTAGAGTTCCATATGGCTGAAACATGTTAATCAGTACCATACAGAGAGGCAAATAAAAGAAATGCATGAAAACTGTGATGGGGAAATAAATAAGTGACATCTGTGCGCTTAATGTCATTTACTCTTTTGCATCTTATTTTTATTTGACTTCTACTACACAGTGTGTCAATAACTTTACCCTATCATATTTTACTGCAATATACCAGGATATTGCTAAGAGTAAAACTTTAGTATTGCAAGAGTTTTAGAGAAAAGCAAAACAAAAAAGACAAAGAAAATAGGTACATAGAGACAAACCTCGACTAAGAACTAACCAAAAATTTTCCATCAGAACTTCTCTAATGTCTAATATCTAAAGAAATTTTTGACACTGAAAGCTTTAGCAAACCACTTTTCAAAGTTTTACAAAGAAAACACTGGAACATTTGCTAGCTAGGAAGAAATCTGAGGGGGGTTTGGATCTGAAACTGAAAACACTTGGAAGAATTTTTTTTAATGAAAACCAAATTAAAACCATTTTTAGTTGACATTTCAATAATAAAGGACATCATGCTTCAGCCATTCTTATTGTACAGATGTTCATAAGCAGTGAAATTCTGATCCCATTCAGCTTGATGAGAGCTTACCACTGACTTCTTCGAGCCAAGACTTCATCCAGAAACCTCCGTTCACAGATAAAAGTAACTGCTTGCTGGTATATTTCTGCAGTTTTTCTTTTAATTAAGAAAAGATGTATTTTTAGAAATATAACTAAAGAACTTATGCTGAGATTAATCTTACAAAATAACACATCATTTTAAGGTGTTGGCAAATTACAGAATTTGGATAAGTTAGTTATTTTGTATTCCAACATGCATTTCTGTATTGACATGGAGATAGGGTGAATGACAGATTCTTAATCATCCATTACTTGTTCACTCAAAACAGTTCACAGTTGCCTCAGTGGGATCTCAGGACAGATCACAGCTTCCAAACTTGCTGAATGATAGACTCTTAGTCCCACCTCAGGTGCCTCTCTTGGAACTTGCCCTGTCAAAGCTGTCAGCAGCTCTCATCTGAGTGGCACTGCTGAGTTCCCACAAAGGTGCTAATGACCACCAGCATCTTAGGCTTCTGCTGCCACCCTGCAGTAATACGTTTTGTTAACTGTAGAGTACAAGTAAACATATTCTGTCATCTGAATTTAAAAGTGATCAGAAGACAAGTTGTATAGTCATTTTCTTGCTAGTATCTGATTGTAGGGCTTCACTGCTGATTTTGTTTTGCAGCTAGAAGCTTTTCAACCTTTCTTCATTTTCCTGAACCTTCCGTACTCTGTCATCAGAGGAGAGCAGTTCATTTTGGAAGTGAACATCTTTAATTATTTGAAAGAAGAAGTTGAGGTAAAATAACAGTCTTTATGTACTTGAATGTTACTAGACACTGCAGGGTTTTCATCACCGATGGAGACCACAACTTTCTCTTGTGAGAACTTTAATATTTTCTTCAGTGGGTGGACCATAAAGCTATTTCTCTAAACACAAAAAATGTGTCAGCTTATGAAAGCAGTTTTTCCAAATTAACAATTTGTATTGCAAATGTTACTGTATTTACAGGTTACTGTGATCCTGGATATGAATGATGCTTTTGAAATTATTCTAACATCCAATGAAATAAATGCTACAGAAGATCAACAGTCTATATCTGTACCAAGTGAAGATGGGAAAACTGTTCAGTTCCCAATCAAACCGAGACAGCTGGGAGAGATTCCCATCAAAGTGACAGCGATATCATCTGCTGCTTCTGATGCTGTCATTCAGAAAGTTTTAGTAAAGGTAAACACTCTGCAGCTTGGCTTGTTCCTGAAATAAATTGTTCCCTAAAATAGACAACAGAGTGTAGCAGAAAGGCAAACCAATTTACTTGTCTGCCTCCTGCTCTGTAAAGTTAGTTTCGGGTCAGGTAGCTTTAAGTAGAAAGCACTTATTTTGAAGTAATTTCTCCTTTTAAATTCTTTAGATCCCCTTCCAGGAATGAACACGTAGATCTGTTCTACAACAGATCATGTTACAAATGCTTCTGAAAGCAAGGTCAAACCTATTTGTGCATCAGTGAACTCCTGGTGCTACAGCTAGCTTAGTAAGTGGACCAAATGACTGTATTATGGATAAGTGCAATCAGTTTTGCCATATACCTGGCTTGAGTTCAAAGTCTATTTTATATGAACATTTCTGTATTTTGCTTGTGGTGATAATTTAGCCCCCTGACTTTCTGATAAACCAGAAACTGATAAGACTTGCCTAACTTTGGACATCTAAATGTAATTCATGTTAGGCTCCATTTCAGTGGAAGGTGGTAGACACTTGTACATCTCATCCTAAAATAAATGCTTAAGATCATAGGATCAGAGAATGGTTGAGGCTGGAAGGGTGTAGTCCAACCTTACTGCTCAGAACAGGATCAACTACAGCAGGATGCTCAGAACCATGTGCAGTCAGGTTTTTAATATCCCCCAGGACAGCGACTTCACAGCCTCTCTGGGCAGCTTATTCCAGTGTTTGAACTGACTCATAGTTAAAGTATTTTTTTATGTTTAAAAGGAAATCCCTTCATTTTGATTTGTGTTTTGCCTCCTATTCTGCTACTGGGCACTACTGAGAAGAGCCTAGCTCCACCTTCTTTAGACCCTCCCTTCAGGTATTTATACACCTTGATGAGGTCCCCCTGAGCCTTCTCTTCTCCAGGCTGAACAGTCCCAGCTCTCTCAGCCTCCCCTTAGACCACTACCCTGCAGGGTTGTGAGCTGTTTTCAGGTGGAGCCACTTACTGCCCTTTCTGTTGGAGTTCAGTTGTGCAGAAGAGAATAAAAGCTTGTTGGACTAAGGTCTAGGCTGAGGAAAGAAACTCATCTGTTTTCTCTGCTTCAAGGACAATTTTTCTCAAGCGATTTTGCAAGCATGAGGAAATGAAACCTTTATGGTCACGTGCCTAACTTCAGTTTAAGTCCTCCTTGTGTGACAGGCCATAGGATTGCAGACATCATAAAAGGTACCACCTGTCGCCTTGGCATGCGCTCAGTCATGGAGCTCTGTGCTTGGCATGGAGCTCACTGGAATCAGAGATGCTCTCATTGACTTTGTGTGTGTATTTTTGTAATTAACACACGTTCTCAAGAAACAAACGGAGGAGGTAGGTCTTTATAAGAAAAACATTTCTGTGTCAGTTTGGATGGTCCGATAGCTCAGGTTCTTGATGCGTTAGCAAGCAGCACAAAATACTTGACAGTGTTTTAGATCCCTCAGTACAGTAACCATGCAACCCCAGTCCTAAAACCGACATGCTATTGGAGTTTACAATAACCCTGCCTTTACTTTGGTAGGCTGAAGGATTGGAACAGACGTATTCTCAGACAGTCCTTTTGGATTTAACTGGGAGTAAACCACAACCAGTGTCAAAAACTTTGGATTTCACTTTTCCACCTGATGTTGTGAGTGGCAGTGAGAGAGTGCAGGTCACTGCTGTTGGTAAGGACTGTTTTATTCTATTTCCGTCTTTATTATTTGCTGGTCAGCTGTGTTGTCTTTCTTTTTTTTTAATAGTTTCTTGCCGGCTGGGCTTTTGTTGCACTCAGTATCTAAGATATGTGTCCATAATCCAGCTGCTGGCATCTTCTGCACTGCAGGCATAGGTGGTTTTTAAAGAACAGAGCAGTTGCTGGTAGTAACTAGAAATTGTAGACTCTGTCAAATAGAGCAGGGAGGCTGGTGCGTAATAACCTGAGCTACCCTGGCAGAGCTTTTCTCAGAGTCCCTTCTGAAGGACCCTTACAAGATTTTGCCCAGTATGGCTGTGGCTTTATAGATTTTTAGGGAACTGCATTAATTTTTATTTAATTGGTGTATTAATAGGTTGAATCATGAATTCAAAATCATTTATCATCATGCATTGGACTAAGCATAGGACAACTTTATGGATGGAATGTGTTATTCCTTTTGTTTGTTTGTTTAATTTATGCTATTATGGTATTGACTATCTTTTTTCAGAGTTAGCGAGGGAGTTGGATTTTAATAAGGAAGGTCCTGCATAGCTTGCTAGTGTCCTGTTTTGATTCTGCTTGTCTGCAGAATAAAACCTAAAACCCTACTGATTGTTGTTCCTTGTGATACCTAGGCTTTGATAACAGTGGGTGAGAGAAGAAATATAGGAAGTTTCAAATATGTACATTACGGAAACATTTTTGTGGATGAATTATCTTTTTTTTTTAATGGTCACTTTGAAATTACTCTGTAGTTGGCAAGATCTGTGGGGAGATGGGTCAGTGGACACAGAGCTTATCAGAAGATGCAGATTGCATGTTTAATGCAGTTTTCTGCCCGATTAGTGGTGCTTAGTACAAATGTTCCCAATGTATCATATTTTCGCCAAGTTTAGATGATACCACCCTTTACGTGTTATTTATTCGCAATAGGCTTTAATTTATTTTCATTAAATTTTATCTTTCAGGTGATTTACTTGGGCCTTCTATCAATGGTTTGTCGTCATTGATTAAGATGCCTTATGGCTGTGGTGAACAGAATATGATCAATTTTGCTCCAAATGTTTATGTTTTGCAATACCTGACTAAAACCAGGCAGCTGAGAGAGGATATTAAAGCAAAAGCTGTATCATTTATGAGAAAAGGTCTGTATACTTAACGGAAAGATGTTAAGATTTTTAAGAACTCTTACTAGTAAAAGACATCTGTGACTCTGCATTTGGTTTTTGAAGTGCTGCTCTCTTGGTGTCATGAGAACTGGAAGAAAAGCCCATCTTCCTCTTTTTTTTCCTCTTCTGGGCTGACAGAATTAAAGAGCTAATGATTTTGTTTACAAGGGCAAGTTTGCTTAGAAAAAAAATGTAGTTAATTTTCAGAGGAAAACTGTGGTTTAGAAGACAATTTATATGGTTTTCCTTGGTGGCTGTTATCTCTCCTTTGATAAAACTGTGAGCAAACATTTCTGACCTCTGCTTGAGGTTGAAAATTAGTCAGTGGGCAGCGTGAACCATATTCATCCCACGAGTGTATCTGTCTTCAGTCACACCATCCAGTCACACGATCCCCATCCTGCTATGTCCTTGTAGAGCTCAAGGAATGGTGTTTGCTCTGGTGGCTGGCTTTCACCTACCCAAGTTTTAGACTTGGCTAGAAGTGAAGTCTATGCTGGAAATCAAAAACTGGAAAATTTTAGTTGGAAATTGTTGTATATTTTAACCGGGGAAATACTCCAGGGCATCACAAAGTGTGGAGAACAGAGTTGCACTATGCTTCTCTGTGCCTTTTGAATCAGATAGTGTCTAACAGCGATGTACCACGCTCGCCACATGTCAGTCTGCATGCTGAGAGCCTGTTCAGGGAGAGGAATGAGACCATGCTCGTGTGAGCTACACCCCTACTAAGGCACCATGATGACATTTTCGAATTTTGTTTTCTCTCTGTAAGTCTTTGTTTTTTTCTTTTTTTTGTGTTTGATTTTCTTTTTTAAAAAGTTGTTGACATTTCCCTTGGAAAAAATGCAGATCCAAATAAATTTTCCTTTCGTCAAGATCCCAATTTTCTTTCAAAAGCAGTTAAATGTTTTTTTTAAACCTTTCCTACTGCATGGTTTAGTTGAAAAGCAACGGAGGAGGAAGAGATGTGTTATGTAAACAGCTGCTCTGAAGTTAGTAAGCAATCGACCACTCTTTGAAGCCTAAGTTGTGCTACCATAATTTTCTGAAGTTTTCCAGTAACAGATTTATTAAAGGTTTTTCAAAGCAAGTGAAAATTACAGGATTAAATGTCACTGTATACAAGGCATTGTGTTACTTAACTTGTTCCTTGGGTTTTGAATTTAGGTATATGTTTTTAACACTATAGTAGCCAAAACAGTAAGTATGCTGAAATACTTGTAACCTTAAGATAGAAAAGAACCACAATCTAAAAAACATTTCTTTTTTGTTTTGGTTTAACAATCTATTTCAGTTATTGTGCTGGTTTTTTTTAAATGTAATCTTAAAGTTGAAATTTATCTTTAGTTTGAGATGTAACTTTTATAAGCTCAGTTTTTGAAAGGATTGTCATGAAGTTTAATTTTAAACAGACTTTATTTCACATATCAGAATTCACTACATTTTTGAAAAAAATTACCTCATAACCTGTAGCAAATATAATTAATTTTAAGGCTAAATGCTTGTGAGAAGAAGGGATCATATAGCTAGCAGAGACTGCTATATGATCTTTCTTTTAACAGTTTTTATTTACCTAGAACAGAGGCAAAGCAAAAGAAGAGTTGCCTTTTAAAAAAATGACAGATCCCTTCTTGAAATCACTTCTTCAGAAATAAAAAAACATCCTGGTTGGTCTGAAAACTTTGGTGCTAAACCCAAAGCAAGCAACGAGTTTGAGCTGTTTTTCCAGGCTGTTTGAAATGTGAGACCCTTTAGTCTTTCACGTATTTCTGAAGTCCTTTCCATCCTGATGCACTCTTTCAGCCTCACTCAGCCTACATCTCTTGGGTTCCAGCCAGTCCTCTGGGAGTACTAGTGTACATCTTCATAATAGGATCCTTCTTTTCCTTGCCTTTCCACTGGCATGTGTTGACATTTGAAGTATCGTTTTTCATGTCTGATTGAGTGTCCGTTGGAACGAACGCGGTGGTTCACAGCCCCCAGGTCTCCTGTTCCAGCATTTCTGCAGGCTTCCCCGTGTTAGATACACTCGTGTTTGGAGACTTGTGCGTGACTGCAACGGGGCTGGCATTGAGAAGAAAGCAAGCAGACTGTAGGAAATAGCTGAGTGATCACTCCGTCCTCCCTCTGGTTCTGCTCATCTTTCTGATCCCTCCCAATCTTAACAAATTCTGAGATAAATTTATCCCTGCGTAAGGACTGCTCAGCAGTCTTTGTTAAGCAGGCTGCTGGTCTTTGTTTTGTGCTTTTATGCTACCAGCAGGGTGGTGATTATAATAATTATTGCTGTGTATTGCCTGTTCTGTTCTTCTGCAAAGAAGCAGAAGACCTCAGTTTTCAGGCCTTGCAGTCAGATATGTTTGAAGAGGGAGCAATCTATTTGTATGTACATGTATATTCGCGTTCCTCATAGCACGTTGTTTTGAGGCTTAAACTTTGACAGTGACTTTTGCTTTCCATGGTGAGAAATGCCACTTATTCCTTCTTTTTTCTTCCCACTCAAGAGTGCTTGACTTCTCAAGATCATTAACTGACATGACAGATTTGTCTATATGGGAAAGATTCACCAGTTTTAATCATGTAATTAACCACTGTCGTTGAGCTAAATATATTATAAACCCCCTATGTTTAAGTGGAAATTGTAATTTCAAGCTCTTCTAAAGAGACAAAAACAACCTGATGCTACTGGGATAAGAATTTATATGGGAAGGTGCATTGATATAATATAGCAGTTCAAATTCACATCTTTACATCTCTTTATTATAGAGAGACCCTGACTAGGATTTCATCTTACGCTGTAACTTAGATTGAGGGACCAGGCCATTTGTTTCTCAGAAATTACGGTTGCGATTCACTCGGTACATATCTATATTCAGGGTAGAATGTGAGTGAGTGATTAATCCTTTGTCAGTGAAAGCAAGGAACATTTTGCAGGGGAACCGTTGTGGTTAGATGGACCTCATGGAGCTTACTTGTAATTTCATTCATTTGTGTAGGACTTAACGAGGGTTGCCTGAGGGTTTTCCTTCTGTCTGTCTGGTTCAGTATTGTGTCTATATCTGTCAGGTGTTAGACTAATGAATATACTTTCTTAATTATAATAGCCAAAATAGTAAAGCCAAGGAAAAGACAGCGTGGGGGGGAAAAAGAGAAGATGCCTTGTGAAATGCTGTAAATAGACGCAATTATTGTTGTGGATACACAAATGGCAAGCAAAATGTAAGGAAAGGAAGGCTTTAGATATCAGAAACAACAGTGAGTAGCATATCATAGGAGGCCCTTCATTTCTAACATTAATGAATATTGGTTCTGCACTGAAACCAGCTATTGAGTAAGGGTGCTGCTGGTGGTTGCAAGTAACTAGTGAGCCCTCAGGGCCCTTTTATTATAGATGGTCAGCAGTCAGGAGAAAGCTGCACTTGTTCCAGATACTGAAAAATCTTTGGGTACATTTTAAATGGATCCTTCTCAGGATTTCAGGATCTTCAGGTCTTTTGAAATTTTTCACTTGTTTCGGAACATGCCTCTTCCAGCATGCTTTTTCTAATAGCTAGTCCTTTTGATTTGGCAAAAGCAAGTTGCTGAAAGCGTCTGCTTTTCAGCAGCGTTTGTAGCTTTGCTGTACCCTTCCCCTTCCAGTTGGAAAATACTTCATTTTCGCTCGTCCTTCTTTCTGCTAGAAAGATAGAGCGTTTCTGTAGGTGCACAACTCCAGCTCCCCAAAGCGACAAAGCACTGAACTATAGCTGCTACCCTGCTCTGTGCTTGCTGCTGTGCTCCTTGGGCCACCGACTTCTGTGGGAGTGTGTCCCTCTGCACCATGCTGTCATGTTTGGGTGGCAGATGAGCAGGAGCAGGAACTTCTGGTTCTGCTTTTGTAGATGGATCCTTCGTGTTAGTGCTGCCCACTCTCATCATCTTCTGCGCAGTTTTGTGTGTTTCTACATATCTGGGAGATTTTTTATGAAATACGAGCTCAAGTTCTGCCCTTCTCAGCCTTAGAAAATGCCTTGCCTCACATCAGCAGAAAGTTTGTGCTGGAACCCACATAAGAGGAAAATGTTCAATACCTGTCTCTGCTTTTCCACTTCAGGCTACCAGAGAGAGCTGCTTTTCCAGAGGGATGATGGCTCTTTTAGTGCCTTTGGAAATGAAGATCCCTCTGGGAGCACATGGTAAGTATTTCTGCCAGATTCACTGTGGAATTTGAGTATTTTAGATATTTTCCCTGCAACGAAAAATTTTTTGTGAAGCTGGTAAAAATTTCCAGCTGTATTAGACTTCTGCCTGGTTTTCATTAGGCATTTAGGCCAACTGTAAGGTCACTCTGCTGGATAATATGCTGTCAAAGCCATTATTAGGGCAAGGCTTTTTAATTTTGCAAAAGATGAATGATGAATTATTTTAGCCAGGGAAAGAGCTTGAACTGAAAGTTTTTCTGTTGCTTTCCTCAAAGGAATGAAGAATAATAATTAAATAACTTATTCTTGCAGTTGAGTGAAACCATTTAGGGCTATGTGATCATCATTGCTTCAAACAGATTGTCAGTTCTCTCCATACCAGAGGCTGAAGACTGACTGAGGCATCTCATGGTCCATTTCATGGTCCATTTCATGGACCTATTGGAGTAAGTCCAGAGGATGGCCTTGAAGGTGATCAGAGAACTGGAGCACCTCTCCTACGAAGACAGGCTGAGAGAGTTGTGTTTATTTAGCTTGGAGAAGAGGAGGCTCCGGGGACACCTTATAGCAGCCTTCCAGTACTTAAAGGGGGCCTACAGGAAAGATGAAGAGGGACTCTTTATCAGGGAGTGTAGGGATAGGACGAGGGGTAATTCTTTTAAACTGAAAAAAGATACATTGAGATTAGATATTAGGAAGAAATTTTTCACTCTGAGGGTGGTGAGGCACTGGAACAAGTTGCCCAGAGAAGTTGTGGATCCCCCATCCCTGGAGTGTTCAAGGCCAGGTTGGATGGGGCTTTGAGCAACCAGGTCTAGTGGGAGGTGTCCCTGCCCGTGGTAGGGGGTTTGGAACTAGATGATTTTTAAGGTCACTTCCAACTCTAGCCATTCTGTGATTCTGTGATTTCCTAGGGGGTGAACAGGTGGTTTTACTGGTGGTAAAAATTTGTCCCACTTACCTCTCTCACACCTACTTTTTCTGAGACTGTAAATACAGCCAAAAAAGCCTTTTCAGTGCTGAATTTCACCTTGAGAAGCATAGTGAGCATAGTAGCAGTGGAAGCTAGATAGATAACAGAGACAAGTTCCAGCACTTGATGGATTCAGCTAACCCATGTTCAGTTAGTTTAAATATACTTACACACTGCTGACTTTAAATAGAACCATCCCAGTTACTGTGCCACTGACTGAGTCACTCCTTCTGGAGTCAGTGAGCATCTTTCATTGACATCAGCAGGATTTGCCTTAGTATTGATGGATTGGAAAATGAAGATAATTTATCTGTACTGGCAACTCTGGTTCTTAAGTAGTGCAGTGACAGGTTACATGAATGGCACATTTGGCAAAGGCGACAGTCAAAGCAGAACTTGGGATTATTAATAATAAAACAACAAAGGTTGTTTCAATGATATCATTACACAGATAATCATGATAATTAACATCACGCTCATAACTGCATTACTTTGTAAACTATGATTTTTGCCACTTTAGCCTAGCAGCAGAAGGCAGGAGAGCAACATTTGAATAAAGATATGCATGTGCTGGCAGACTTGGAGTCTATACTCTGTATTTATTTTTGAAATATAACAGCTGCAAAAGGGGCAATCTTTAGCAACAAGGACATAGCTTCATTTTTTGGTGGATTAAGCTTAGTATACTTGCTCGTCTGGGTGAGGCATGTTTTTCCTCTGTGCTTGGGAGGTGCACGTAGAACAATTTATGCATCACAGTATTCTTGCATCATCTTAAACAGAAGAAGCTGTAATACATTGCTAATTTTGTTGTATTTGATTAACCTTTTCCCCAAGGTTATCAGCTTTTGTATTAAGATGTTTCCTTCAAGCTCGTCCGTTCATCGATATTGACCAAGATGTGCTCAGGGATACAGCTAAATGGATTGTTCGGCATCAGAAATTAAATGGAGAATTTCATGAGCCTGGGAAGGTGTTACATGGTGATCTTCAAGGAGGCACCAATAATCCAGTCACTCTCACAGCTTACGTCATGTCATCCCTCCTAGGGTTCCCAGATAAACAGGTATTGGAATTCATAAACAGAATTCAGTCACTGCAACACTTCATAAATTGTCATAGTACCTGGCAAACGCTTGGTAGTTTAAGGAAATAGAGGGACATCTGAACAGAGACAAAATTTACCCTGATTTTGTTAAACTTCCCTTCTTTACTGGAGACAATACAAAGCTGTGCTGTTAGGCCCTTCAATTTTATGTGCCTTTGCAAAATCTAAAGGCAGTTGCTTTTAGCAAGATATTGTCATGGCTTTAGTCCAAGAACTTGCAAAGAAATTTATGGGGGGAACTATCCTTGGAGATGTTAAGTCATTCCAACTGATTTCATTGAGATTACTCAAGTTCATAAAAGACAGTGCCAGATCAAAAGACTTGCCTTTGAGATTCGTGCCTGTGACTCTGAAAGAGATTTTCAGTATTTCTTGTTTGTTTGGTGATAGTAATGTTTCTGTTTCTGTACAAATTTTTCTTTTGCATTATAATATTTCAATATATATTTTATTCACTGTGCATTCTTCAATATGATCTTCATTTCCAGCATGCTTATGTCATCAAGAGTGCTACAAACTTTCTAGAAGATAAATTGGAAGAAGGCATTTCGGATAATTACACTTTGGCACTTGTTACGTATGCATTGTCCTGGGCAAAAAGTACAAAAGCAAAGGAAGCACTGAATATACTGAACCAGAGAGCAGAACACCAAGGTATTGCACAACTATCTTACACAGTTATATAGATGGATTTTTGTCAGATTTAAAAATACCTATATCTACAGCTGAATATAGAATTAGAGATGAAGAGAATCCTTCTTCTGAATTCAAATCCGTTCTGAGTGATTAAGTCAGTCCTTTACGGGACACGCACCTAAATATTAACACAATTTTAAAGAACCCTGCTAAACCCCATATGTAAGCATTAATTAAGAGGCTTCCCTTAAGTCTTTCTCAGAAGTCCAAAGTCTGTGGATCTGAGGTTATTATTGGTTCCTTTTGCAGGAGAATTTCGTTTCTGGATAACACCTGCTTCTGAAATTTCTGATTCATGGCAGCCACGGTCCATCGATATTGAACTTGCAGCATATGCTCTGCTCTCGCACTTTCATCAAGACAGATTAGCAGAGGGGATCCCTATTATGAAATGGTTAAGTCAGCAAAGAAATCACCTTGGGGGATTTTCATCTACTCAGGTAGTATCTTGTATCAAGGGGCTTTGTTATACTTTCTAAATGAGCACTGTATATTGAAAAAGAAAAAGAAAAAGAAAAAAGGGACCATTTTTTTTTTACATAATAATTACTGAATTTTATTTTGCTGTAACAGCCTTAGTTACATGCAAGCTTGCATTTTTTGCCATATTGACATCTTAAACCTGGACTACCAGTTTTAGTATTTTGGCAAGTATAATAAAAAACAGCATTAGAGGGTCAGCTTGATTATATAAATACTAATAACAAAAGATCTTAAATTAAGAAGAAGAAGTGATGCTCATGGAAAAGTAATTAATCAGATTTTCCAAGCAAGTATGATAAGTATCTGTGCTTACTTTCTTTCTTTCCAAGGAGAGAAACCTCTCTCTATTCTTTCCATATGTGGGCCCTCAAACTCCTGAAAAGCCACTAACTAAGATGGGAAAGGGGAGTAGGTTTTAGAGAAACAGCCTAACCTAGTGCCTCTGTTGGCAGTTGGTCTTAATAATGTACTTTGTCCTCATTATTGCGTAGATTTTTGATGGGCCATGAAATTTGGAAGATCTTCATTATCTCCAGGAGGTTTCCATGTTATTGAAACCACATCTTGTAAGCTGTGCTGGCATCCAGAAAATTTATATAGTACTTTGGATTGCATTAGTTTAAACTAGCTTTTAAATTAACTACAAATGCTGGTCACACTAAAATGTCAAATTTCATCATATTACTTGGTACCAAGCTGTACAGGCTATCCGTCATTATTTTCAAATGTTTGCTGGTATTAATCTGAGAGAAATTAGTTCTACTAAATAAAATGCAATTTAAGAACCAGCCTGGTTCCCCTGAGGTTCTAGTATTTTTCTGATGTGTTAATTCTTGCTTATTATTTGAAGAGGCTGATTGAAGCACTAAATGAGTTGAAAAAGATTTTCTCTATTCTCCAGAAACCATTTTTACTTGAAAGTTTGAAAATCCAGCAGTGTACCGTTTACCCCTGAGGGTGAAGTTAAGAAATGAATTTAATCCTTTTGTTCTTCCATAGTCTAAACTATTTTGATTTCAAAATTACTCCAATGTCTCTCTAGATGCCTTTTTTAATTTGTGGAAATGACCCTATACTTTTGTTAACAATGTTTGGAGTGTTTCCCTCCATGAGTTTATTACATTAGAAACTTAATGTATTGTTAAACAATAAGGAGGGAAGTAATCAGTTGCATGTGTGATGTTTTGTAAGTTAGGGTATAACTCCCTGCAATTTGTATATGTGGTATAGCTTACTATGAATTTGCAATCAGTATATTTTGCTTTATAGTGCTTTTAATGTTTGGGCATAAAATGTTTCATATATACAGCAATACAGTTAGTACAAAAAATAGCATATATATGAACGTAGATTTAAATGGTAGGGAAGAGTAGCAAATTCTGCAAAGCCTGTGTTGCTGGGCAATAGGGGCCTATGAGTCTGGCTTGAGAACATATTCCCTAACTTTTCAGGTTTTGTATTGGATGCAGCATTGTCATACTGAGCTGTACACCTTGCAGCAGTGTGCCCAGGTAGCCAAGAAGGCCAACAGCATCTTGGCCTGTATCAAGAATAGTGTGGCCAGCAGGAGTAGGGAAGTAATCATGCCCCTGTACTCAGCGCTGGTGAGGCTGCAGCTTGAGTACTGTGTTCAGTTTTGGGTGCCACAGTATAGGAGGGACATTGAGGTGCTGGAGCGTGTCCAGAGAAGGGCAACAAAGCTGGTGAGGGGTCTGGAGAATATGTCTTATGAGGAGCGGATGAAGGAATTAGGATTATTTAGTCTGGAGAAGAGAAGGCTGAGGGGAGACCTTATTGCTCTCTACAACTACCTGAAAGGAGGTTGTAGTGAGATGGGAGCTGATCTCTTCTCCCAAGTAACTAATGACAGGACAAGAGGAAATGGGTTCAAGTTGTGCCAGGGGAGGTTTAGGCTGGACATTAGGAAAAATTTTTTCACTGAAAGAGTTATCAAAGATTGGAACAGGCCGCCCAGGGAGGTGGTTGAGTCACCATCCCTAGATGTGTTTAGAAGTCGTGTAGATGTGGTGCTTAGAGATACGTTTTAGTGGCAGACCTGGTAGAGTAGGGTCAATGGTTGGACTGGATGATCTTAAAGGTCTCTTCCAACCTAAACGATTCTATAATTCTATGATTCACCTGTGAATGTTTCCTGGTGAAAAGCCTTGGGTATGCCTTCTGCTTTAGAAGATGCTAAGGTGAACATTTATCTTCTCTGTAGGTGGTTCTTTACCCTCTTGTTTTTCACCTGTGTTTCTGGGAGTCATTTGAGCCTAGGATGTGGAAGAGCTCTGAAGTCACCTTCAGCAATGGCAGAGAGCATTTCTAGACATCTTGAACTCTGAATTTAGGGCGAGAACCATAAATGTGAGAAATGTAATTGTAAGGACTTGGAAAAGGCACTTCAAATATTCCTTGGTTTCCACAGCTTGCGGAACAGCAGGCATATTTGTGTTTCAGATGATTAAAATTGGATTCTCCAACAAGATCTTATAGCTCCTTAGGTCTATAAGATAGATCAGATATATAGATGTGATAGGTTACTGTAGTTTCATTCATTTCAATGTGAAAGAAGTTTTGTAAGTTTGGGCTTCCAAGTTGCAGATCTTCATCAGAAACTGACATATGAGTAGTGTGAGTAAGGGCAGAGTCATTCAGATGCTTTGTCACTGTCTCTGCAAAGGAGTAATTGAAGACATTCTTTCAGGGTAAATATTGGCCTCCTACCGAAAGTCTGCCACTTACTCCAGACTATTAAATCTCCCTGTAGCCCATTAGTTGCATCTATTCTGTCACACCATGTTAAGCACTGGAGTTGAGATCCCAGCTGTAGTGGTTCAGCATATGAGCAACTTTGGCACTTGCCTGCAATCATACACAAAGATAAACAAATGAACATTTTTTTAATATATACCTATATATATGTTAATGTGTTTATAAGAATATTCTGTAGTGGTTAAACAATTGCACAAAACCTTTTGATCAAATATAGAGTATAAAAACTGGGCTGAACCCCTTTGAAATTGTTGTCAGGAGTCCAATAAAAACTCATTTCGGGCTTTTTTTTAATAAATGTTAATAGTTTTTCAGACCTATAGCTTTTGCTTCAATGGTCAAGGTACCCTGAATAACTCCTGTGCAGTACCGGATATTTAATGCATAGTCACGAAATAAATCTAGAAGGTAGCAGTATCATTATTTTCCTCATTGGCTTTCCCTTCACCATCTGCGAGGTGTGTGATTCTGACTGTTGTGTCTACTGGCGTGTCAGGTCTTCCGCATACAAGAGGAAATCTTCCTTAGCTGGCTCCCACCTCATTCTCCATTGCATGTCACAGTAGCTAACTTGTTGTCCTGTGTTGCAATCCCTCTTCTGTTCTGGGATCCTTTATGCCAGTAGAATCCCAAGGGAGATGTGGAGGTGACTGCATGAAGACTCCAGCATAATCAACAAATGGGACAATGCAGGGACTGTGAGCTCCGCAAGGCATGGCCTATACACAGGTAGTTCACTGCGCAGGCTTCTTCTGTTTAATGCAGAAGGATTTGTTTCTCTCAACAGGACACGGTGGTGGCTCTGCAAGCCTTGAGTCTATTCGCAACTCTCACTACTGCAGGCAAAACAGAAATGGATGTAACAGTGACAGCACCTTCTTCGAAAATGCCAGAAACATTTTCAATTGATACTCAAAACCGTTTTCTTCTTCAGACCAAGGAGGTACTGTAGAAAGTGAGGAATACTTCCGTAAAGTCAGCTGACTGAAAGTACTTTGAAAATACTGTTTTACTTACCTTTTTTTCAGATTGCCCCTGTACAACCAATGACAATTACAGTGGCAGCGGAGGGAACAGGATTTGCTGTCTTTCAGGTACACAATGCAGTTATTCTTACTACAGATATGTTCTCTATAAGGAAGGTATATTTTGGAAGCTTTATAAAACAAGTTAATAAGAGCAATCTTCTGAAGTGTCTTAAATCAGTACCCAAGCAATTTACTAATTGAAGAATACTGTGAACCAAATATTGTGTGAATGGGCATATTCATGTGTTTGTTTATGGCCTGGCCTTTTAAGTACTGCTGGATGATTGACAGTTTTGGGGCACTTCCATGGGCCAGAGCCATATCAAAGCACCCCTGTCCTCCTGTGGAAATGCAGTGTCCATTGGAAGGCAAAGGACTGCTGCGGTACATTGGCAGGCACAAAGCTGAGAGTAAAAAAGGCATGTGGATCAGGCAGAAATGCCTCATTGGGAACCTGTGGTAAACCATGGTAAGGCACAGATCGGTACAGAACAAGGTTACACTGCTAGGTATTAGAATTATTTTCCTTTTATTGAAGTAGAATACAACAGTAGTGCAAAAACTAAAAATAAAAGAGTATTACAGCCAGGTTCTCCAGCAATTTTTACATTGTTCTGAAATAGCGTGAAAGACAGAGCCAAAAGCATCAGCCAAAAGTGGGGGCATGGCAAGGAGTGGAAGGAGGTATAGTGATCCTCTCTCTGCCTGTCCTGCAGAAGACTGTGTTTTGGTAGTATAAATTCAAACATCTTTACCTATATTTAAAAAAATTAAGCTGGGATCAGCGCATACTGTCTTTAGAACTAGCAAACCGTAAATAGCTTTTTCAGCTGCTTGGTCTTCCCCCAAAACAGATATTATATTCTGAAGAAATTCCACCTCCAAGATTTTCCCTCACCCTATAAGAAATATCATATAAGAAGAAAACAGTATTGGATCTGATTTGGGTCTGTCTTCCCTGCTGTCCTGTCCGTGATAGTGGCTTAGAACCACACAGGTGAAAGAGAAGACCTTTGAAAAGCTGCAGATAATACAGAAATATAAAGTCTCTGAGCATGAGAGAACCATTTTATTGGAAGTATATAGATAAACTCATAATTGCTGAGTGTATTGCAAAACCAGACAGAGTCCCTACTAGACTCCTTCTAGTTGTACTTGGGAAAACTGAACTAAGGCTACCTTTAATCATCATGAAGTTTCATGCCAGGTCAGATTCCATCTCAAGTTCCTTCCAACCTGACCTTCACTTCAGTGTTCTTATGGAGCTGGAAAAGAAAAAAGCATGGTGGTGGTTGGTAAATATGCTTTTCAATAAAAGACCTTTACAAAGAAATCTTCACAGCTGCCTATCAGCCGTGAACAACAGCTAGAGATGCACCTCATTCATTCAGCACCAGTCTGCAAAACCACACTGCCATAAATCAGTGCCATAAATGACCTGTGTTTATTAATTCCCAGAAGTGCAAATGAAGTTTACAGCAAAGTTCAAAAGTTTCAGGGGATAATTTAGATTCAGACCTGCAGGCTAAGATAGGAATGAACATCTCAGCAGGACTGCGTTCATACATCTGTGGTTTCAGCATGTGTGTGTATGTGGAATGTAACAAAGTGGGGCTCCAGAACAGTTAAGACTACTTAACCTTAATCATTGTTGAGAAATACTCCCTGATATTAAGTCAACTAATTTGTCAGGCAAGCTGATCAAAAACTTTTCAGCAAATTGTTTCTTGCTGGAAGATGCTGATTTGTTGAAATGAATGCCTTTTGTGGAAGCACATTGATTCCAATTATGTTTTTGCCAGCAGGAAAATTTCACATCCAAACCAGTATGTCTCTTGAAGACTGAGCAGAAGTCTTCCACCCAGAATAGCCAGTAGTTGAGTCCACGGTTAGAGGGCTCGTTGGGGGTATATAGCACCATGGTTTAAGTTCCTGGTTTGTTGTATGAACGTGCAAGCGTGCTCGCAAATAACTGGTGTTCACGAACTGAGGCCAGATTATCTTCTTCGTTTAGGTCACTGTGCTGGTGCCTTTTCTCCTGCAGCTTTGAGTCAGAGATGCTGTGGCTTGATTCAAAATATTGTACTTAAGACACTGGAGTAGCTTCTCCAAAACCTTTTCTTTGCTAGGATCAATTCTTTCCTTCTGCTTCCTTTGGCAGGTCTGGTATTCTAAAAGAAAGAGCACTGATGCCATTTGAATGAGATTTCTCTTTTTCCCAAACACAAGCTAGATCTGAGTCGCATTTAATAAATCAGATAGCATATGACATTTTGATCACATTTCTTCAGCTGGGTTTCATTGTCTTAGGCCTGCCAAAGTACAGTGGTGATATTCACTGTTCTGGGATTTGACTTTCTGGCCAAATGTAGCATGTCAAAACAGTAATTTATTTAAATATCACAAAACACAAGATTCGGTCCATTAATGGAAAAGGCTGCTTTCCCAACAGAACGGATTCTTAGAAAAAAACCCTGTATTTTTTTGTGAAATTTCACTGTCTGTGTGTGCAAGTTGGCAGTGCATTCACTCTTGACCCTGCAGAATCTCATAAAATGTATTTATTTTGGATAGTATAATTGCAAAAGCAGACATTTACTTGTAGCTTTGTGATCCTGCTGTCAACAAAGTCTGCTAGCTCATCCCTTCATTATGTGGGCACATGCTATGGATGACCTAAGACCCTGACTCTGCAAGAGGAAAGAGAAGAAGATTGTAGGGTTAGGGTATATGTAAGGCACTCTCTCGAAAAAGGAGTTGCAGAGGTGATCTTCCCTAGATGGCCTGCTGAAAGTCTTGAAAGAAACACCTCCCTGCTGTCTTGAACCACCATGAACTGGGCTTGGCAAAAGCTTTTGAAATTTGGTGTGGCCCATGCCTTCTGGAGGGAAGGAGAATGCCACTGAAATCCAGGACTAGCAAAGAGGGGACGGTGAGCAGGCTCAAGGAGGGTGGGTATAGGCAAAGTGGATAAGTGAAGAAGATCTCCTTGGTCATGTACAGGGAGGGAGTGAGGAAAAAAATTGAGAATCACTTGTTACTCGTTACTGAAAAACACTGACCGTTTTTTCCACTCAGTGTATTTCTACTAGACTTAGGCAAGGGACTGAATGTTATTCAGTGTGATGATACTGAAAAAGGTACACTTGTGAAACGCACACATATTTCTCCATTACAGTTTGAGTGGATACTAAGGAGTCAAAAAGGGACAGAAAAATATTGGAGATGATTTCATTGAATTCATGCCCTCAGTCAAGCACTTCTGTGCTGCTAGTCAAAGAAAAAAAAGGATAGGGACCGAGTCATTGATTAGGGCATTATAAATGAGTCATGTTTTTTGAAACATAGTGCAGTTGATTGGGTCAGACACTGTTACAAGCATCTCTGTCATGCAGAAGATGAGCTTTTAGTTTTCTGTCCTTGGGCCTCTCACCAGAACTGGTTGCAGTGTGACAAGACTGGATCAGTTCTGCCTTTAGCTTTGTCAGCTGCTTCTTTAAAGGGTTAAGAAGAAATGCCGTGACTCGTTTTTTTGATTTAATGCTAGTTTCTGTATAATAGCCTTCTGTCCCCAAAGTAAGAGTGTATAAAGAAGGAGGCTTTAATTAAACTCTGTGTTGTGAAAAAGATTTTTCCTTCATTGTCATGAGAAATCAGGAAAGGAAAGTCAGACTGTAACAGCGATAACTTATTCCATGAAAATACTAGCTGATTGACCTGTTCAGTATGTGGTTTCAGACATCCTACGTTGGCAGTAAATTCCCATTCATTAGCTTTTTCTGGCAAAAGTTTAAACAGCTTTGTTTCTGTGATGACAGATCGTTGAGGCACCGCCAGCTTGTCTTTACCAAACTTTCTGCGTGCCTTTAACTGGCAGGCTTTCTTGATTGGCTTCATCCTTGGTACTGCCTTCTCCTGCGGAGCAGTTGTACAGGATAAATCTTCACTGCTGCACCACAGTTGTCCTGAGCGCCTGTACAGAATTGGCTCTGTACTCACACAGCATGCTAAATTCAGCAGTGCAGGGCAGGGTAACAGGAATCATGTGTGTAGATTGAAAGAAAGAGTATAACTTTCATATCAAGGAATGAGAGACGTAGCAGCAAAAGCAAAAATCAGAAATTAAAGACTTTGTTTGCACAGACTTGCTAGCCTATAACTGGACTTGCTAGCCTATAACTTGGACAACCCTCTGTCATACCTTTAAATTTGGACTGGGAGTTTTCCATTTGCTGCTAGAAACTCTTGTAAAGGGACTATGATTTTCCAGAAGCACTCTTCATTCCCTTTTCCTTAGCCAAGTGAAGTGCATGTTGGGGTCTTGCAAGGGGTTATTTGAGCCACTTTCTGATTATTTTTCTACCAAAATCAAAGAATAAGATTGCCCTGCCCTCCCATGTGTTTTATCTTGATGACTAAGGGAACAGATAATGATTATTACTTTGTATGTGAAAACTTTATGCAAACTTACTGTTCTGTTGTTGGTGAAAATCACTGTTTTGACAAATAATGTCAACTATTCTTTGATAGTAAGTAATTTCTTTGTTTCTTGTATTTGGTATTGTTGTTCTAGGGTTTGAAAGTTGAACTTTCTGATTCATGACACTGAAGTGCTGAGTCAGCAACCCATTCTCTTGTCCTCTGTCAGAGGTGGTGTCCTGTTTGTGCCACAGCAAAGAGATGCTGCAGTTACTATCAACATCGCATCGGGCGTTAATCAGACTGTTTTCTCAAAGTTAAATTTAATCTTTGGTGTCTTCTATTGGGTATAAGTACACGAGTATGCTAGAGTGGATGTGCTGGGACAACTGATATTGTTCATTGTCCTGTATCCCATAGTGGCCAGTAGAGAGAGGATGACCAATGAAGACTACTAGAACAGGGCAAGCATGAAGTGATATCTCACTGATATACTCTCTTGCCCTTCACCAATTTGCAACACAGAGCTTTCACAATCTGCAGGTCATCTCTCTGTGCTCTCTCTGGCTTGGTAGATATTTTCTTGATAGATTTTTTTTTTCTTCCATAAATATGTAAGTTTTTAAATATTTCTAAACTTTTAACAACCACAGCTTCTTGTGGCAAGTAGTTCTGCAGCTGATGGTGTATAGCATGAAGAAGCACTACCTCTTTCTCCTCCTGAATCTGCTCCCCTAGTTCTTGTATGTGGAGAGAAGGCATAAGAGGGACTGTGTTGGGTCAGAGCAAAGCTCAGTCTAGCCCAGCATTCTGTTTTCCACAACAGCCAGAGGTGGATGCTCAGGAGAGAGTATAAGAAGATAAATACATGTAATATAGTGCCTTGCTGTCTTCTGCTTCTTACCATGCATTATTTGGGACCTTCAGCTGGAGATAGTTTCTGTGGGCTTTGAAAATTTTGGTTTCATGAAGTTGTCTATTTTGCCCTTGAATGCTTGTACAGTTTAGTATCTGCAGCACCTTGTGGGAAGAAATTCCACAACTTAATCTTGCATTGCATGAAAAACTGTTTCCTATTCATCTTTCCCATGCAAGTCATTATTCTGCAGACCTTTACTGTGTCATTCTTCCAACTTGCCTGTTCATGGCTGAATTTTCATCTATTTTACCATTTCTTAAATGGTAAACAGATCTGGTAGTAATCAGTTCAAAACTCATTATTATGCACATAAAAATTCTTACATTATGCAACTCTTTGCAGTAATCCTAGTCTTTGCTACCTCAGATAAATTAGTATAATCAGCAAACTTTATCACATCAAAATTCACTCTGTTTTCTACATCAGGTATGGTTATGATGGTCACCCAGCACAGATTCCTTTAGGACTCCACTCCTTTCATGTGTAACCATTCATTCCCACCTTTATTCCTGTCTTTTAACAGCCCTTTATCCCTTGGCGGCTTCTTTTGTTCCGCTACCTTTGGCTGGTAATCTTACTAACCAGCTACATGACCATCTAACATCCAGGTAGCTTATACTAGACAGAGCTCCGCTGTCCACATTTTTTCATTTAATTCAGATAGCTGGTGGGTTTATAGCAACAGCCTGTTCTCCAGCATGTCATATTTACTCATTTGTCCACTAATTTGACTCTTTATTATAGTTTCGACTGTATTTTCTGGTACAGATACCGAAGTTACTTGATGGCCAGTTTTCTAGACCCCTAGTACTCTCCAAAAAATTGCTGCCACATTTGTCATTGTCTGGTCCGGTACTAAGGTGGCTTTAAAGAAACACTGCAGGCAATGATTCAGCTGTTTCTTTACCTCATCAAATTAAATTCTGTAAGCAGTACAGCCTGGTTTTTTTACTGCATAATTTTCTGTAATGGCTGATAATGTGAGAATACGCATTGGTTGCTCAGTTCCAGCTCCAGCATTTCTGCTTTGGCTGTTGGCATTAGTAATTTTATAGGATACTGAGATAATCAGGCCATCTCCTAATTATTCAGACCTCTTTCAAGGGCTTCAGGTTTTACCACTCTTCTACGACTGTTCCAAGCATCTTATACACAACTACACTAGAAGAAATGGAAACTCTTCAAACTGTGCTTAACAGATGAGCTTATTCTATATTAATGTTACTATCCTGCACTGGACATCCTGTCGTACTTCCTTACTTGGCTCGCTTAGCAGAGCTTGGCAGTTGTTGAACAGAAAGGGCAAGCGCTCTGTCCTTGAGGCAGGCTGAAGACCGTAGCTTTGTCTTTGCACAGATGAACCAGATGATGAAACTACTTACTTAACGGCAAGAAAACTGTGTTGCTCTGAGCTTGGAGTAACATGCTATTCCTCATCTGTTTTGAGCGTATGAATGCTGTGACATGAAGACTGAAGACAAATTCTGTACATACGTCATGTGTTTGCTCTTGCTCTGCTTTCATATACAGCCTGTTTCTTTTAACCCAGTGGGTGTCGATCTCTGAAGTTTGCCTTTGTTCATCCCATTTCATGCTCTCAGGAAGTAACTGCACACATTATAAGCCAGCAGACAACAACTAGGGTGAAAATTGCTAGTTGTCCTAGAGCTCCCTTGTGTTTGCCTCAGTTGTGTCCTGCTAATTGCATTGGTTCTGCTGCATTACAAAGTGTTCAGAAACAATATTTCTTTCAGAGGATTCCTATGAATCTCATGTGTGCAACTGTCAGATACAAGGCCATGTATCCCGTCTCATGTGAACGCTCCTCTGGCATTACATTGTGAGAAACTTAGTGTTTTAACCACACAGACTTGCTTTACATATGTCATCTAATGTCTCTACTTGCGATCCACAGCTCAATGTTATTTACAACACAAAACACACTGATCAGAGGCTCAGATCTCTCCGGAAACAAGAAGCCTTTGACTTGAATGTTGATGTAAAGGATGACAAAGACGATAAAAACCATTTGACATTGAATGTGTGCACAAGGTAGGTAATTCAACTGGAGCATCTCATACACCTCTTTGTCTATACAGCTTTTCAGTTATTTAAAATGAGCTAAATTATCCGTTTGTTTGTATGGATTTAATAATGTATGGGATATAAATGTATAACTAAAGAGAACTAAAGAATTACTTTGTAAAAATGACAGTAGTTAAACTAAGAAGCAATTCATAAGTAATAAATAGAGTGATAGATCTTTTGTGCAAAATTGTTGCTGGCCAGGTGATATTTTTTTACTGGTATGCATGAAGATGGTGGTACCCTAAATGTTAGAGGTATATGGAAGAGTTTGTGTGAAATAAAAGAAAAAACTCAAAGGCTTCTTTGGTACAGGTGCTTCTTAGTTATATGGAGAACTGTGGACAGACTTGAAAATGGAACCAATGTCTTCCACATTCTAACTTCTAGTAGCAGACTGTGACAACTGCCCATTATTCTTACCTTTCACAAACAGAATGCTTTGCTTTAGATCTAGAAGTAGATACTCCTTTTTTTGTAAAAAGAGAAAGAAGTTCTGAAGTGCTGAAAACACCATGAAATAGAAGTAATTATTCTTTGTTCACTTCTATTAATAAACTTTGCTCAGAACAGTTTTGGCAGGAGTCAAAATCCGTGTTTACATAATGATAAATTCAACTGGGGTTTTGTCTTATTGTGGAAGTATCTTTGTGGTCTTTCATTTACCAATATGTCTTATAATTATGAATATGGTAATATAATATAATGTAAGCATCATTCTAGAGTTGAAAGAGGTGATGAGTTTTCTGGCCAGGCTAATTCTATTCTTTCTGCTGAGTAAGGGAGGGGGGGGTGATGCATCTGGGATGATGTTTCTTGCTCAGTAAACACCGACTAAGAACTGAGCTGAGACTACTGAAGTATCATCTCAGAGACCACAGAACAGCCACCAGATGTTACCTGGATAGGATTTGCATCAAATGAGAACAGGTGACATTGAACAGTCATATTGCATATTCCTAGGTCAGCCAGCCATTAAACCAAGTTGTTTCTTTGACTGCTTTGCTGCCTCCTTTTTACTGGCTGTGAAAGTGTTTATACATGTATTTAAAAGAAATATATGAAGATGTTTGTTCTCTGGCAGTTTCTTCAGTATGCACTTCTTACTGTAGTTAAAGACCACTGCATACTTCGCAGAAAACCCTATAGGACATCGTATCTCTCTATATATACTTATGTTTTTAACCTTCTTGTTTTTTATTATCTACAAGGATGTTGAGATGACTACATTCTTTGTATTTTAGAAATTCATCTGTTTGTGAATACTTCCTCTAGAAACAGTTTTCTTCTTATGACATTATAATGGGTTCCTTGTAAATGCAAGATTTGCAAAGGACCACCTGATCCACCGTGATTACTCTTGCATTCCTTTCATCCACATCCTCTTTTTGTTATTTATTTAAACTTTAAACAGTTTAAATAACTGCCTGGAACTATTTTTATGCTCTGCCTACCACAAGGGAGCTGTGACTGGAGATGGAGCCTCTTGGTGACACCATCATACAAATAATCAGCTATAGTGAATATGATTTCAATACAGAAAGGATTGATTTAATTTGGGAAATAGCCAGCAGGCACAAAGCCAGAGCCCTGTTTTTATGTGTTTCTGGTAACCAATTCAGTGATACAGATGGTGGGCAGGGACACTAAAAAACATGAGAGCACTTGAAATAGAATGGGCTTGTTTTCTTTTAAAGTTTTCTATGAAGCGTCAACAGCTTTCTAAAGTCTAGCACAAAATCCTGACATGTAAAGGGTTTACATGATGGGTCTGGGATAAGTCTTGGCTGAGCATTCTGATTTTCTAGCTAAGACCTCTGGCTCAGGAATACAGACAGGAAGGGCTCCGTCTCTCTGGGAAGGCTCTAGGGTGATGATGTTTTAATTGTAAAGTGTTCAAAGGATAGGGGAAAATCTAGTGGCATTATAAAACTGCCCCAGGAGAATGTTTGGAACATTAAGATCCATCAACTCTTATCATGGAAAGTGAACTGGTTTAAGTTCTAGGAAGATTGTGTTTCTGTTCTTTAGGCTGAGACTTCGTCTCTGATTACTTGGCTTGATAGACTGGTCATCCTCTTCTTTTTTTCCCCTATATATTGTGTATAATATATGCATTATCTATATTAAATTCCTGAATTAGTTTGAAGTCGGTCTACTTATAATCTTTACAACATGATGCGGCTTTCTGGTAGAGAAATGAAAGTAGGCAAATACAGAAAGACTGCTGAAATCTCAACCAGTTTAGATAGCTGTGGGTATGCAGAGTCAGGTAATGGAGGCTGCAGCTTTGCAATTTTTTTCTTTCTCTAATCTGCAGAATGTTCCACCTTCTTTCAACCAGCTTGATAGTGATTGCCCATGGTCATCTCAGCTGGGTATCATTTATGATGCTGGAGCAGAGGATGTCTCATTCAAATTGAACTGATTCTTGGTTAGAGGACCTAAGTCAGTGTCTGGGAGGCAAATACCCAGGGCTGCCAGTTTCTTCTCTGGTCAGTCTAGTTGCCTGCGTACCATTTCCAGGCATGGGAAACTGAGCGCTGATAGTTCTACTCACTCTCTTGTTTATGCTTTCTGCCTACACTAGCTTGATGTTGTTTTCTCCTCTTTGCATCATCTGTGAGAGGGTCTCACACAGATCTTACATTGCTGAAGAGCTGAAACATAAAATTCAACTCAAAGCATTCTCAGTTCTCTTCAGATACAAGTTTCAAGTCTTCTTGGTTTCTCTTACTGGTCATTGTTCTTGCATAGCAATTTTTTTTTCTTTTTCAAGAGACTATACCAGGAGCCACCCCCATGGCTGTCTCTCTTGTTTGTTAAGAGAGCCAGATCCTCATAACTTCTAGGGATGTATCTTATTCACTTCTTGACAATACCAAGCTGGTTTGGTTACCCATTGGTATTTTGGTAGCACCCCAGGCTGACTAGACAGCTTGGGTATTTTCCTCCCCTCTTATTGGTAATTATACAGAAATAATTACATCCAGTTCCAATTCAGTTATTTGTTTTCAATAGCAGCTACTTTGGCACAGCACATCATCCAACAGATGGTTTCATTTGTTTCTGATCTCATGAGCCAGCTGAAGTCAGCAGTTGTGCTGCATTTCTTTCAAAGTCATATCTGCGTTCAGTCAGCCATGCTGCCAGGCTTAACAGCAATGCTTTGAAAGCAAGTCTTCCCTTTTTTTAAACCATCCAGCTCTACAAATAAAATAGTTTTATTAAATTACTTTCAACTACTGTCAGGCCTTCAAAATGAGGACTGGAGGCACTTCTGTTCTAGTATAACAATAATCATTTACCCTCCATGCCAAGGGGGGGAAACTCTTCTGCCACCTGCTTTATTTAGAATCATAGAATCGTAGAATCTTTTTGGTTGGAAGAGACCTTTAAGATCATCAAGTCCAACTGTTAACCTGACCCCACCGTTACCACTAAACCATGTCCCTCAGCACCACGTCTACAGGTCTTTTAAATACCTCCAGGGATGGCAGCTCACCCACTTCCCTGGGCAGCCTGTTCCAATGCTTGATAACTGTTTCAGTGAAGAATTTTCTCCTAATATCCAATCTAAACCTCCCCTGGCGCAACTTGGGGCTGTTTCCCATTGTCCTATCGCTTTTTCCTTGGGAGACGAGACCAACACCCACCTTGCTACAACCTCCTTTCAGGTAGTTGTAGAGAGCAATAAGGTCTCCCCTGAGCCTCCTTTTCTCCAGACTAAACAACCCCAGTTCCCTCAGACGCTCCTCATAAGACTTTTTCTCTAGGCCCCTCCCCAGCTTTGTTGCCCTTCTCTGAACATGGTCCAGCACCTCAATGTCTTTCTTGCAGTGAGGGGCCCAAAACTGAACACAGTATTCGAGGTGGGGCCTCACCAGAGCCAAGTACAGAGGTACAATCACTTCCCTGGTCCTGCTGGTCACCCTATTTCTGATACAAGCCAGGATGCTGTTGGCCTTCTTGGCCACCTGGGCACACTGCTGGCTCATATTCAGCCAGCTGTTGACCAACACCCCCAGGTCCTTTTCCGATGGGCAGCTTTCCAGCTGCTCTTCCCCGAGCCTGTAGTGCTGCATGGGGTTGTTGTGAGCCAAGTGCAGGACGCAGCACTTGGCCTTGTTGAAATTCGTCCCATTGGCCTCAGCCCATTGATCCACCCTGTCCAGATCCCTCTGTAGGGCCATCCTTCCCTCAAGCAGATCAACACTCCCACCCGACCTGGTGTTGTCTGCAAACTTACTGAGAGTGCATTTGATCCCCTCGTCCAGATCTCTTAAAGCAATACAATGTTTTGCAGGTCATTTAGGTATCACTCGTAGCACAGAACACTATAAATATATTTTAATAGTTCTGTTGTGCACCATAGTAAGACTTGCTCAACAGAGCAAAGCTTTTTAGTCCAGCATCTGATTCTCACATTGGAAGATATATTAATAACCATTATTTAGGAAAAAAGAAGGATCTCAACTTATTAAATCTTCTTTTTCTAAAACTGGATGAATAACATTTCTATGCATTTTAAAACTGGAACTTTGAGAAGTAATCTGATGACACTTTTGTTAATGGAACCATCAGTCTCTATGAACGAAATATGAAAAGGTTTGGGAGACTTTTTTGGTATATACCTTTATGTCACCCTCCAAAAATAAATAAAAGGAAAACAATGCATCTGTAAGAGGAAATATGTATATTTCAGTTCAAGAGTTCAAACAGTGGTTTCTTAATTACTTATTTTGAAACGTGTTTAATTGCAATATTTCCTGCATATTTATGATGTAAACCTACACTTATAGATGCCAACGGAAAGCTCCTAGTGGTGTCAGTGTAGTCTCTCATATGATTTATGTACTGTAGTTTTCTCAGTGCTAAACCTGCTTTTGCATGTGTGGTTGAAATTATCAGGCAGAATAATAGAGAAATCAATTATTTTCTCTTTATCATTAGCAATTTACTTGTTGGCATTTTGTTCGTTTGTTTCTTAAGTGTTCTTAAGCATTATTGCTTCCATAGTTGGGATTTAATGATCAAACAGTTTCTTTGGAGAATGCACTACTGTATTTCTACTAAAAGTTTCTTTATCTCTCTGTTTTGAAAAGGTACTTAGGTTCTGGCACAGCTCCCAGTAGTGGTATGGTCCTCATGGAGGTTGGCTTACTCAGTGGTTTCTCTGTGTCACCGGATTTCATTCCATTAGACAATACAGTTAAGAAGATGGAAAAGGACAATGGAAAAGTCAACCTGTACTTAGACTCTGTAAGTTGAAAATAACAAAGAAATGTGTTTGTGATGTTAATCTTGACTCTGCCATTGTTTGGTTTAAATTTGGAAAGACAATATGATTATATTCTTTGGGGAAATCAACATCTGCTATTCACATTGAATTAATAGTTCCACTGTTTTTAGCGAGACTGATTGGATAGGTACAACTCAGTTATATTTGTAAGAGGTTTCTAGATTAGGCCTCTTAAAAATCATATATAAGAAGGCAGACATTTCAAGAAATCTGTAATTTGGCCAAAATGACTACAAATGAGATAAGCATCTTTGTATGCATCCTGACTCCAAGTCTTTAGAAATGGACTACCACTGAGCGAGAAGTCCTTACCTCTTCCATGAAACCACCATCACCAGGGTTCTCAGGATGTTTCTTTTCTGTTTTTCTAGCTAAATGAAACACAGGTTTGTGTGGATATTCCGGCTGTGAGAGACTTCAAAGTGGCAAATATCCAAGATGCTTCAGTGACTATAGTGGATTACTATGAACCTAGTAAGTGTCAGTCATTCCAAATGGATCTTAGCGATTCAAAAGTTTAAAAGAAGTTTCTTTTCATGGAAATAGGACAAATTGTAGTGAAGGCAAAGCCACATCAAACTGAAATGTACTTTTTTTTTTTATTGAACTGAAGCCTATTTGGACATTGGTATGCCAAATTTTCTAACAAAGAGTAGTGTTTTCCCATATATATGTTTACTGTCCTAATGGGTTGGTTCCTCAGCTGGTGTGAATTGTCATAATTTAATTGTCAGCTGGTATAAACTGGCTTCAGTCTGGCCCAATGTGTTCCCAAAGCTACCAAAATGAAGCAGGAACTTCACTGTGGTTCACTTACCAAGTTAATGATTATCTTTCAAGTAGCTTTTCCATCTGTTTCTTGTTTAAACTAAGAGTCCTTCACTGGAGAAAATGCCAGTGTTTTGATTTCTATAGTTATGTAAAAAAGATGTACATGGGAAAAACATTTTCAAAGTTTTTTTGGTTTGGGTTGGTTTGTTTGTTTTTTTTCTTTTTGTGTAGAGCATGTTTTAGAGAAAGGCAGCAAAGTACAAAGCTCTTGGGCAAAATGAAAAGCAAAGAAAGATTACAAGCTGCTGAAGAAGATATTAGAGAGGTTTTTCATTACACCAGCCAGCTGAAACATTATTAAATATTTAGGCTTGGTTTGAGACAAGGCATAAAATGTATAGGCAATTTTCTTCATGTTGGTTTGTTTTAGCACAAGACAAAAGACAACTAAATATGCTATGATGTATACTACTTTAGCTAGATGAAAATCACATTTAGTCTATGTAGGCTGAAATATTTGTTCAATCATGGAATTTTAAACTAAAATAGGAAATTAGCAGATGTAACTACGCTATTCATTAACCTAGAGCATGTTTTAAGGCCTAGTGGCTTAACAAATTAGAGCAATTTTTATTTGAGACAAACACGTAACACTTAGAATCTACTCTTGTATGAAGACAGGCTGAGAGAGTTGGGCTTGTTATATGTGGAGAAGAGAAGGCTCCGGGGACGTGTTACTGCGGCCTTTCAGTACTTAAAGGGGTTCTACAGGAAAGATGGGAACAAACTTTTTAGCAGGGCCTGTTGAGATAGGACAAGAGGTAATGGCTTTAAACTAAAAGAGGGAAGATTTACACTAGATAGAAGGAAGAAATTTTTTTACAATAAGAGTGGTGAAACCCTGGCACAGGTTGCCCAGAGAGGTGATAGATGCCCCATCCCTGGAACCATTCAAGGTCAGGTTGGACGGGGCTCTGAGCAACCTGATCTAGTTGAAGATGTCCCTGCTCATTGCAGGGGAGGTTAGACTAGATGACCTTTAAAGGTCCCTTCCAGCCCAAACTATTCTATGATTCTATGAAAACGAATTTCCACCTGGTTCCGTTCCTAGGAGAAGAGCTCAGGACCTCGTCTTTTATAAGAGTGCTGTTAGATAGGCTAATGAATATGTGTATAAAAAGTCACATATAAATGCATTTGTGTAAATATTTTTATTCTGTTTAAATACATTTAGTATCCATAAATTCTAAATTAATAGATCAATATTAATTTAAATATATGAATTAATATCCTTAAGGACTAAAATTTGTATGATATAATCAGTGCTGCAATAGAAATCTTTGACTTTAAGAAAAAGATTGCTTCAAATATTATTTTACAAGACACCATTCCTATTACTATGTAACATAGACTTATTATGGGTCAACATATATACATATGCCATGATTCTGAGTTCTCCTGAGAGAACTCCTTCCTATTTAATGCAGGAACTTGCTTTTGTTTTAATCTATTATTTTCCATCACTCTCATAGTTGGTGACCCAAGCTGCATGTGTATATTTTATGTGATGGTGACAGTCAGATTCATGTCATATTCAGAGCTAGGAGATGTCTAAGGAGTCCTTATGCTCAGGCATTTATCAAAAAAGTTATTTCTGTGTGGCAGATATTACAACTGGGATAGGTATAAGAACTGGCTTGGATGCCAATACTGCAGTGCCAGCGAGGAGATCTGCAAGGGTTAATGTGCACAGCTACTCAGCACATTAAAATGACTGCTGCTTCTCTTACCTGGCTTTGTTCAGAGCTAGTTGGGTGTCACTGCTGGGCAAGCATTTTGGCCCGTAAAGACACATCTTTTATTTTAACTTCTTAAATATCTTGAGGCTTGAAAGGTAACTGAATATAATTTCAGTTAAAAAATGCTAATAATAAAAAAAGAAATTGCAGTGTCCCCAGTTGGAATGAAAATCTTCAAACCAAAAAACCCACTATGGGAATGAAACTTTGCAAAAGCTTGTTCTGTGAGCAACTACCATGCATTGATTGTTTTGAAATTAAAACGATTTTCTAGTCTGTTTGGCTCTGTAGCAACACTTCAGGGAACAGGGGACCAAAATACAGCAGCAGGAGTGAGGTGAGGTGTGTGGTCCCAGATTCAGGAAGCTGAAGCTCCCAAACATAATAATGAGAGAGAAAGCATCAGTTATGAGAGACCTAGCTCTTAAATGTCATAGCCGGTAACCTGCCAGGTAAAGCATCCAAATTCCTTCGTCATGGGAGTTGCTGTGTAGGTAGGGGCAAAATTCCTTTTAAAATGTTTGACCCAGGTTTGTGAATAGATTGGGTCTAACAGTTGAGATTGAGTCTATGAAAGTGTGCCTTTCACCAAGGATTTGCCTGAATATATTGAGAACATTTGATATTTTATGAGAAGAGCAGGGCTTAAACACCCACTCGGGGAAGTATTTTGCAGTATATGACGAGGTCTGCATCAGAGTTTAGTGCATCCTTTAAAAATGCTTTCTTTGTGAAGCTAATTTGTTCATCAGTTCTCAGAAGTTCATTAATTAATGTTAACCTTTCTGAACAGGGAGAAGAGCGGTGAGGAGCTACAATTCAGAAGTAATGCAAAGTATAACCCCTTGTGACTTCTGTGAAAGCGATTGCAGTCTTTGCCACCGAGATGGTTCTCCAGCCTTGCTTCAGCACTCTTCGTTGGCCTCCTTGTTCTGTGTGCTGTTTGTCCTTCATGTAAACTTGCTGTGCAGTTGGGTGCTGTAAAAGGAAACAGATTATGTTTCACATCTAAGGTTTCCATAAATTATCCAAAGAAAATTTTATGTTCGGATACCAGCCTATCTTTAGTGATTACAGTGACCAAACTCCTGCTGCGTTCAGGGAGAGCTGGGCTGGCCCACATGGTCAATTTCTGGCTGTGCCAGAAAACTTCTTTAAGTATCTGGTGGAAAAACTTTCCAAGTGTTAGTTTCATACTGAAATTATTTTCTGAAGAAGCACAGAGTTACTGAGAAAGCAGTCTGAGAAAATACAAACCTAACTCCATCTTCCCACTCCCTTTTCACCCAAGCTTTCAATTGTGCTTGTTTTTTAGGGATGAATGTTAGTTTACTGCGCTCTTCTGAAACGCTATCTGCTTCTCCATTGGGGTGTTGGTAAGCAGGGTGCTGGGAGCTTGGTATCAGAGCTCCCTTTGTTCTGTTCTGCAGACGTGACACTTAACATTAATATTGAATTTCGCTGTATGGTCTCATGGGGAATAATATGAAAAATAAAAGAAGCTGGCTTCAGAGCAGATCCAAGAGCCAAGAAGTGCTGCATTCACCAACTGCTGAACACTCCAGAAAATTGTCAGTCTTTTTTTATCATTACAGAGAAGCTACGTGAATTTTTTGCCAATTCATAAGCTATTCATGTTTGAAAATAAGGCCTCGGGATGTTCTTATGCATTTTACTCTAAATGTATCAAAGATGGAGTCTATGTTTGAGACTTCATTTTTCCAGGGTTATTCAGAAACAAACCTACTTGTCTTTCCATGTGAGAATGCTGGTGTCCATTGGCATATTTATGGCCAGCAGGATGAAGGTTGCTTTGATACTTTTCTGGTTTTTGGAAGTCCTCTAGAGATGTCACTCTGGGGCATCATTTATGTCTTGCATTTGCAGTGTGGTCTTGTCGAGGATTTAAGTGGCATAACCATAAACAGCTGTTAATTGCTGTCTGTGCCATGTCAGCTGCTTGGCCCTGAATGCCATCTGTGCATGCAGCTCCTGTTGTTGGTTGGTGGGAGAGGCTCTTTAGGAAGTGTGGGCTGCACGTGCATTCAGGCCAGCGAAACAATTGACATGCTTGCTTAACTTGAAGCGCATCCTTGTATGCTGAAGTGCTTTGCTGAAGTGGGCTGGAGGAGAGGGACAGCGAAGAGCAGCAGGCACTTTTACACCCAAACCTGCTCTTTGCACATGGGGAGAATTACAGGTCTCTATGAATGCGAAAACGTGTGGGCTTGGGAGCTCTTCCCTCCTGAGCAAGTATATGAATGTCTTCCCTGTCTGGCAGCCGATTTATGCTTCTTGAACACTGCCTGTGATACCTAATGCTTATTTCTTTTTGACAAGGAAGCCAAGCTGATAACATTCCTAGTTATTAAAATGAAGTTAATAGCTGTCATGCTGACTAACACAGGTAGAAATTTTAAGGCTATTGATTCCCTTTCCTTCATACCTTTTTGAGACGGATTGTGCATGTGTGCACATGTAATAATATGGCAGTCACTTTCCTTGAGCAATTCCTAATTTTTATTCAATTTTGCTTCTGCTTAAAATTTATATTTTTGTATTTTATGCTCATCTATACTTCTGTTCACAAAGGAAATTAGTGGATGCTAGCATGGGAAGAGGCCTGAACTTCCTGCACTAGGTGCCTTCTAATACTGAGGTATAGGTTTTTAACTTGCAAAACTAGTTTAGGTGGGGTTATTTGTTTTACTTTAACTGTATTTAGAATTTACAATGTTTTTCACAAACTTAGGGTTCTCTTCTGTCTCTCTGGCAGAGCTTAGGCCTGGTTCTTTGTAGTCAGTTCACACTTTTCACTTGTTTTTGGTGCACTTTGGATCCAGCCCCTTGAATAGCTGATTAGTACCTTAACATGAGTGCCTGTGCTGCTCTGACCCACATGAAGTAATACTGTGTTTTTTGAAATTCAAAGCACTACTTAGTCAATAGGATGCAGGATCTGACCCTCTGTAAGTCATGTCCTTGGTTACGCAGGTCCAAAGCTAATAGAAACCCAGATGTGAACAGGAACACATCTTTGTGTCTCAAATCCTTTACCCATGTATGGGACCATAGATTGAAGTGTGCCAAGTGTAAGATCTCTGGAAGACATTCACGCTCTAAACTGGGATGTGTTCTGTTGTGGGTTTGGTTTCTTGGTGACCTGTGAAAGCAGCTCTTCTTTGGCCTTTGGGACAGCAGCCTTGACATGTCATTTGCCTCCATTTAAAATAATTTCAAGAACCCAAAACTCACATACTTTCAGTTTTTATTATATGTAGAGCTTCTAAGAGGAACACTGATACCTGATTAATCTTAGGATAAAGAGGCTCATTTTCTAGACAAGATATACTGGAGATAAACTACTCCTTTGCAGTAGATAGAAGGAATAAATAAGTCTTATTTTGCAGGCAGTCCCAGCTTCCTGAATATCCTCCAGAAAAATTGATTTAAACTGCTCACCCTAATTTCAGACAGTGCAGCTTTTATTAGTGTTCCTTTACATTTGTTTTTGAGACAAACACCACATGTTTTTCAATGACTCTTGGCTGCCTTGCACACCCTACTAAGAAGCATCAGTCATAGCGCACCATGTCATGGAAATTGTTGGAGTCAGTGAACAAACATCCTCTTTGATTTTACTTTTTTCTATACAGCAGGCGTATCATTACAGACATCCGAATCTGCCTCTACACTAAACCAGTTCAAAGGAACAGTGTATATCATAGGATTTTAAACAAATGTTTACACCAGGTGGCCTTTAACATTCCTACACCGGTGCCTTCAGTCACTTTGCAGTTGTAGCTAGTGCTTTGAATGAGTTGCAGAGGATAAATTTTGTATTGTGTGTTGGCAGTGAATGGAACAGAGGAAAGAGAGTATCATGTGGCATAGTGACTTTTTTTGTTTTCCACATCGTTATATAGCAAATGCTCAGCATATATATTTTTCCATTGCTCTGTAAAGCCAGTTTTTGATGTTAGAGGGGCCATGCTCCCACTGAAGTTATTAGGAAATCTTTTAGCAAAAAATCTTTAGGAAGTCTTTAGGAACAAGGTCTTTAAGGAGCTTTCAGGAGTGATGCTAAAAGCAGTCAGGAAAAGGTATTTTGCGATGGAGTCTTCATGTTGCATTGCCTGAACATTTCTGTGTGGTTGCTCTGTCTTTGAAATCTGAATATTCTTTGGTGGCCCTTTTCAGCCACATGGTGTCAATGGACATGGTCTGTGCAGGGCCGTTAATATGCTATTAAATCAGTAAGAAATAGCCATTTATTTAGGACCGAGTTTAAAACTGTCATCCATGATCTTAGCTGAGGTTTTCTCTACAGGTTTCTCTGTGGGTGTCATCTAGGAACCTTCTATACGTAACGCTGTTATACAGAACAGGGAGAGAGTGCTGCCTGATGGGTTTACAGCACCTCGGAGTCTGCATGCTGGGCCAGCTCAATGGCTGGTTTGGTTCCCAGCGTGGCACCGCCATGCTCCCATTTACTTCACAAGCAGGAGCCTGTGGCTTGTGCACATCGATGGCACGTGATAAAAGGGAGAAGTGGCCAGACTGGTGCAGGAGAAACAGAAGAGCCAAGGTCTAACATTAACGTGCCTCTTTTGCCTTGAAAGTCACTGTTGAAAATCGAACCTAAGTTTGTTTTTATTCAGTTTTCGGAATATTATCCTAGCAGTATTTCTCCAAGTGTGTTGTTCAAGTTGGTGTGAATATTGACCATCTTTTATTTAAGCAGATTCCTGTAGAAAGCATATGTATATGCAGAGCCATTATGTAGGCTCCAGTGTACTACAGAGTGCAATGTATGTGCAATTAAAAACATACAAGATCTTCACAAAGTGCCCAAACCAACAACATTGTGTGATGTTCTGTTTTTCAAAATATACAGTTAGGTTTTTAGGAAAGATTATATTTGGAAAGCAACTGGTACCTAATGGCATAATTTTGCTCTCTCAAACACTAAGAAAGAGTTTTCAATTGTAATGCTAATGGCCAATAATATTTCTGTTGTAGCCTTTCTTCTTCTACCATAAATCTTTATGCAGTGAACCATATTTGTGTGTTTAGTCCTCTAAATACATAGAAGATTTTGAAATTAGATGTTTTCACTAGTAATTTATCCATAAAATGTAACAGTGGCTATGTGATCAGGTTTTTTGAGTTATTATTAGATTCTCCTTTTCCCCATGTCAAAATATTTGACTTCAGTGTTGTTTCTTACTCAGTTTATTGTATTTTTGCGTGCCACTTGGAAATATCATTGCACTAATGCTATTCTATGCAATAAAGTCTGACAGTGTGCAGTATAAGATCAATCCAGTGATTATTTTTCCTAATGGATCACTCATTTTATTCAGAAGTGTATGAGCATTAATTGCTTATGTGCTACATTTGAGTCACCGGAACTCCAGTGTTAAGATTTCTCTGATTTCAAATAATACATTTTATTTCTGTATTTCTTAGTGGTAAGCCAAAAGCTTCATCAGCCTTGCTCAGATGTTTTGGTGTTATATTATGAATTGATTTTTTTGTTGCGGTTTTCAGTATTGTTAGATTGGGCGAGATACTAGTATGAGGAAGAAAATGTAAAAAACACTGGCTCGAAGGAAGTATCATATAAGCAGCTGTAGTGTACCATACATTTTCTGTCCTACTGGCTATTGTGTCTCTTCTTTTTCCATACTAAGCCTTAAGCAATTTGAATTAAAATTCTTGGCTGCCTTGAGACTTAGTTGGATACCCATTTTGTTCTAGTTTAGGATCATCATAAACATTTCCACTTTTGATCAAATCAGAGATGGTAGAAAAAGAATGCTTTTATGAACTGTTTTGAGCAAACAGAGGTGAACTAACATGCTAGCTATGCAAACTGCTTTTGTCTTTTCAAATAATAAAACAAATGTTAAGGAACTAGACTGTTTCACGGGATTTTGGAAAATTGTCATTGATTGATTTTTCTTCAAATAAAGTTTGCAATAGCTGTTTTTAAATTCTATTAAAGATGACTTGTAATAATGTATGTCTAATGTTTGCTTGTTTAACAATACAGCCACCTGTAATAAGTAGATCGCAGTTTCTGTACTGCATCGACCACTGCCCCTCCTCAGCACGTCTTAGAGGCTGTCTCACCTGTGTTTAAAGTTCATAATTTGAAGTGATGCGATGGTGACTTCCATGGTCAGGCTGCTAACCACGACCTTACAGATCATTGTCTGGGACTTTTTGTTTTAAAAGCATATTATTTTAGTCAACATGAAGTTATTGGAAGCTTTGCTGTTAACATCAACAGAAGTAGCATACCTAAGATTATGTGATGAACTCAGTTAAGGCAGGCCCTTTGTGGTCATGGAGAACCTCAGGAACTGTGCTTTCTGTGAACAGGAGCAAACCTTTCAGATATAGAACTTACTGCTGTGTGGGGTCTGAAGTGGCAGTAACAGAGATCCAAGTAATCTTTATACCAAAGTATTTTATAAAAACCTAATTGAATTGATGTGCAAATTATTTTTCTTTTTCAGGTGAACTGCTATTTTAACTGTCATTTTTCATGCTTTAGAAGTTTGGCCTCCACGACCCTGCTTTTCCCTAATTCTCCTCACAATTCTCTCACTGTTTCTCCTGCCTGCTCTTGGAAGAGCTTCCTGGCCTGTTTGAGCTTCAAGGTCAGGTTCTGCTCAGCCTTTCTCACCTCTTTTACCCTGACCTCTCAGTGATTTCACCCATGAGCTCAGCAACCACCCCCGTGCCGATGTCTCACAGACCTACCCTTTCACAGAATCACAGGGGTTGGAAGGGACCTCTGGAGATCATCTAGTCCAACCCCCCTGCCAGAGCAGGGTCACGTAGACCAGGTTGCACAGGATGGCGTCCAGGCCTTCAGAGCTTTTGTTGCCTGTCAAGACTAAAATCCTTTTTGGTCTCACTTATGGATAAATAGCTATCAACTCAAACTCAGCGTAGATAAAGGACATTTGGGACTTGTCAGCACAGATTTATGAAGCTGAAATCATGTTTAACCAACCTGACAGCTTTCTACGATGAGAGGATGGGCTGTGTGGATGAGGAGAAATGGTGGATGTTTATATAGACTTTAGTAAGGCTTTCTCTCACAACATCCTCATAGATAAACCTGGTGAAGTATAGGCTAAATGCGTTGGCACTGAGGTGGACTGAAAACTGGCTGAACAGCTGGGCCGAAAGGGTTGTGATCAGCAGCAAAAAGCCCAGCAGCAGAGCAGTCACTGGTGGCATACCCCAGGGGTTGAGACATGCATGATGCTTTGCATGCTCTTATATGCACTTGTAAAGCTGCATCACTGCTTTCCTGCTGTGGTGGGTTGACATCAGCCAGCAGCTAAGCACCCACCAGCTGCTCACTCGCTTCCCACCCCCAGCAGGATGGGGGAGGGAGCTGGGAGGGCAAAGAGAGAAAAACTCATGGGTTGAGATAAAGACAGTTTAATAGGGTAAGGGGAAAACAGGAAAAAAAAAAAAGAAAAAGCAAGTGCAAAGGCAATCACTGACCACCTCCCAGCAGCAGACTGATGCCCAGCCAGTATCTGAGCAAGAGCTGCTTTGGAAAATACCTCCAGTTTTGTTGCTGAGCATGATGTTGGGAGTTATGGAACATCTCTTGGGTCAGTTGGGGTCAGCTGGCCCGGCTGTGTCCCCTCTTGCCCAGCCCCAGCCTACTTGCTAGGGGAAGAGCATGAGAAATGAGAAGGCCTTGACGCAACTAAAACATTGGTGTGTTATCAACACTATTTTAGTTACAGATCTGAAACACAGCACCATATGGACTACTAGGAAGAAAATGAACTCCATCCCAGCCAGATCAGTAAGGCTGCAAACCCCTCCAGCAGGTCTCCTTTGCTGTGATTTTTCACGTGACGGTGCGTGTAAGCACTGACAAGCCTTATGCTCCCGTGGAGCTCAGAGCTATTGCGTTGACCAATGTCTCCTCACTGTTTCTTGTGCTCTCTGCCTGTGGGTATCTGCTGCTGCCTCTTCCCTTCTGGTGAGATTGCAAGCCTCTTGCCATCTAGGTAAAGCCTGCCTTTTCCTGCCTGAGTACAAATGTGCTGCAATAGGGTCTCTCACTGTATGTACCAATAATATATATCCTTTTATAGGGAAATACAGTAAAGCCTAGGAGTATAAATTTGGAAATACTTTATTTTGATAGAATTTAAAATTCTCAGATCAAGAATCCATTGAAGTAAAATTACTGTATTAGTTAGCTTTGAAAAAAATCCCATTCTGTCATTTGTTTTGCTCACCTAGGGCTCTCCTTGCAATCCCCAGATCTTGTAGAAAATACACCTATTTCCAGATGGCAGCAGATGATAAAAGATACGGAGTCTTTCAGTCTTGCTTCTTGCTTTTTTTCCTCCCATATGTGTAACTGCTTTAAGAGCTGCAGGTTTGTGGGTTTATATTTTTTTTTGCCCAGTATGAGAAGATAATAAAGCAATAAAAATACTCTGCTTAATCTTAGTGCCATATGTTTCAGTTGTGTGTTCTTATCCTTAACACATAACTTATGCTGATGTTCCTTTAATGGGAAAGCACTTCCCAAAGTGGAAGATGGTTTCATGGGTTTTCTGTTTTCTAAAAATATTTTCCCTTACGCTCAAGACAACGTTTGCCTGATGTCTGCCATTTGGTTTTGCTCCCTTTCTGCCTCCTTCTCCCCGTTATTAGCACGTTAGGGACTGAGGAGTGGTAATTTTTAATGGCAACGAGAATCACGGCAGACTCTGACCGCTGAATGTGGAGAATATAAATTTCTAACAATATAAACCAGTGGATGCTGTTTGCAGGCTTTGCATGGTTTGCAAATTATCCTTTTCTTGTTTTTCCTTTGATTCCTTTCATTTGAGTTTACTCCCTGTTGCTAGCCTGTTGCTGCAGTCCCAGTAAACACGGCACAGTCCTGAGGGGGGGCAGGACTGTGGCCTTAGGGGAGCAACTGAGGAGGCGAATCTTCCTCTACTGTCTAAATAATTGATGAAAGGAGATGGGTTTCTGAAAAGGGTAAGTCAGAGCACCGAAATTATCTTCTGATTTATTTATTTATTATTTATTTATGTATTTATTTTTCATTGTGCTTCTGCCATAGAGGGAGCCTAAGGATACTGATATCCTAGTGAAAGTATTTTAAGAGTCATCAAGTTCAGTAAGTCCAGTGGAGAGATGAGATATACCTGTGAGGGGAAGAAACAGTTAGTTATGAACCACCAGCGCACCCTTTGGCTTCTCTTGGGAATGACCCAAGTCCCCGGCATGATACAGAAAATCCTGGGACTCCGTCAGAGGTAGAGCAGCCCCTGAGCGAGATGTGCACCTTGAGACACAGAGCTGCTTCATACAGTGACCACCTTTGTGGCGAGATATTTTCCATGGGAAAAAGAATGCAATCTAACACAGCCGCGACTTCCAGGGTTGATTTTACCTCTGAGCATACTGTGACTGAGTACAGCTGTACTTACCTGGGCAAAGGAGAAGTTAAAATGTCCTACATGAGTTTAAACTAGCCTTGAACTGTGAGACATTAGGAATAATTTGGATGTAATATAGAGTATTGTGCAGCTAAATTTTCGTACCTTTCTTTGGAAGCATCCTCATCCTCACTGCTGGGCTGTCATCCACTATAAAGCAAACCCTAAGTCCTTCCAGTGCAAGGATCCCTGGGTGGAACTGCCACTTGCTTGTCATCCTCTTCTGGGCTTTGAAAGCCTTAAAACAATGGACAGCTGCCGTGGAGGAAGGGTTATGCAGGTCTGACAGACCTTTTGAAGCCCCAGAAGGGAAAATGACATTGAGTCAAGTTTCACAGGGGTGTTTTGGGGTCCTATTTGGAAAGCTAGAAAAGAACCTCATTAAATTTGCAGGCAAAAATAAACTAGGGCGACTTCTGCAGAGACCAGAATTGAACTTGACCTTGACAAAATGCAGAAATGCTCTGAAAGCATCGGTTCCCTTTAACAGAGGTAACAGCAAAGCTCTGTGCTCAGGAAAGACAGTGCTCGGCTGCACAGATGCAGACTGGGGAATGACGAACAAGGTAGAAACTCTGCAGAAGAAAGCCCGGGATGCAAATGGATCATTCAGTGAACGCTGGCCAAGCTATTGCATCTGAGAACATTTGTCAAGCTATTGCAAACGAAGCAAACATGCTGGGTTGTGTCAACAGGAGTGTTGTCTGAAAAGCAACGCTTTCTGCAGCCAACATTGCTGCAGTCTCAGCCGGAGCAGCTGCTCCGACGTGGGCACAGCACTCCAGTGACAAGGGCCTCCAGCCGAAATGATCAGGGACCTTGCAAGTGAGGTGTATGGGGAAGGGGTTTAAGAAAGCAGTGGTTTAGTCTACAGAACACACAGCAGAGGTTAATGTGTAAGAGTTTATCATAGAGGTTATGATGATGATAATAATAATAATAATAAAGAGGTTTAAATAGCAGCAAGGAGCATTTAGTGTGGATATTAATAACAAGAGTCTAAGGATCTTCAGTACTTAAGTTTCTGAAAATAGCTTGTAGGCTAAAAAATACCATGGAAGCCTAAGATATGAAATCCAACCATTGTAGGTAGACAACTGAAAGAATGTGAAGCCTGTTGGGGGGGCTTTTAAGCGTGTAGTCACAAATGAGCTGGGAATGCCCGTACTGGACTGGGAGACTAACAAAACCCGATGTAAGACACTGTGGCAGTTCGCGGAGGAGCTGGTGTAAATCCTGCCTGGGGCATGGACAGGATTTCTCAGTGTCTCTGACACTTATTTATCTGGGTCCAGAAACCTGTCGTTGACTCTACTTCCATAAGGCCATAGCAAGCGCTTGAATAAACAGTTGCATAGCGGAATAAGCTTATTTAGATGCAAAACTTGCTTTGTGTTTATATTCCCACTGGCAATTTACATTTAGGTTTTGTCTTGTATTTTAGGTATTGTTTGTTGCATTTGGTATCCTGTTTTATTTTCTTCACTTGCCTTCAATTTTAAGTCTTTTATTAAATCCATACCACTGATTCCTTCCAAGCTAACAACGAGGATTGCTTTGTAGTTTTACCATATAATATATTTTATGTAGTTTTATGCACTATTGTCTGCCATAATCTCCCAGCTGACAGATTAATAAACCTAGAAGTGTATCCTCTAGGCCAACACTTTTATTACAGTAATTGAGTATGCAATAAAACTGATTCACTGTTCACGAAAGCCTGTAAGAAAAGCGAAACCCACTGAGTTTATTACAATGCCATTCAATATATTTTATTATTAGAAGAAATTAATATACAGTTAAATTTTCAGACAGTTTAAAATTTGCAGGGTGGTAGATAACAGAAAGTTAATTTTGCAGTCTGATTGGAAATGCTTGGTACTGTGCTCTCCAGACTGAGTCACTTACATGGAAATTTGAATTTCAATTTTGTCAATAATTGTTTAATTTCAAAATATTTTTGTATTAAATATGAAGAAAACCAAGATCGTATAAATGTAACATGAAACAACATCTTAAATCAACTTTGGCTATCAATCAAAGCATTATATTTAAAATTCTTGGTTTCAATATTGATATTACCCCTAAATAAAACAAATTGGGAAGATGAGACATGTAGATTACAGACCAGTTGCTAAAAAGGTAGTTTTGGTGCAGGCAACAAGATAAAATGTAGAAGCAACCAGCACTTGAGTTTAAGTGTAAAAATTGGTGTAAACATACTGTTTTTCCTACATGAGCAGTCCTGGAAGTGTCGGGCAGATGCATGTGTAAGTGGTACGGAAGTGTTGACTCCTTTCTTTTTTTCTGACCCATGGACACCTTTAAAATACCTGTTACCACTTTCAGAGGAAGCGCAAGTTGGTGGTGCTCGCTTTCAGACCTCAGTATCCCATTCCCCTTGCTGTGGTAGTGCACGTCTGTCTGGCTCTAGCAGGGTGTTGTGAAACCAGCTGGGACCTTAGGCACTGCTACTTAGGCAAGTGAGGATTTTAACATGTCTGGAGCAAAGAATGAGAAATTGTATCCCTAATAAAGAGGAATAAAATGATATAAAAAAGAGCCTCTTGATCTGATTCACAACAGCCGCCTACCAGGGAGACTCTGTGGATTTCCCTGGGGATTCTTCTGGCTCATGTTGATGGAAAGGGAGGACTGGGCTGAGGGATACTTTGGGTAAGCGGATAGATATTTCTTTATATTTTTTTAGAGATGAATGCTTATTAAAATGCTGGATCAAGGGGCAGGGATAGTAATATAAGCACATGTGGAAATAATGTACTGAGAAAGCTCTGTGGTTTCATATGGAGAAAAAAGATAGCAGCCAACTCTAGCTCAGTGGGCAGCTAATTAAGCCAGAGCTCTCTCTGTACATTGTATTCTAAGTTCAGTACAAGAGCATGTATCAGCAAGGTGCCATATGATTTTTCCTTTCTAGTTTGCAATTTGATTTCAGGAATGAACCATGCATCATCAACATAGTGATCATTTAAAGACGAATGGGTTGGCTGGATGTTAGATGAGAGTCAATATGATTAATGTGTCTTGTTCCTGTGCATAATCATTTTCCTTGGTCAGTTGTTCACATTCAGCTTAGGTCTGTTGTTTCTCCCTCCCTGGTTTTAATTGGATCTTAGAATAATAAATATATGAATGCTTTTAATGTTTAACAACATTAAATTGGATTGAGACAGTTGTAAGGAGGGAGTTTGCCATTGCTACATATTCTGCTTTCTCCATTTAAAATGGGATGCTACAGCTTTCATGGTTCCTTCCCCGACTCCATCCACCATTTTTCCAATACACAGAGACCAGCCACAGTCTAGAAGACTTTTATTACAGGATACAGGAGAAGCAAAGCCAAAAAAAAAAGGTGTGAATTCTTTATGAGGAAGCACAGTGTGTGGTCTCAAAGTGGTACCTCTCACCAAAGGAGTATGAGACATTTAACAGTGCATTCTACAGAAAACAAAGCCTAGTGTGACCTATCCAGCTCTGCCTCAGCTGCTTCTCTAGTTTCATTCTTTTTCCAATTATTCATAATGACTTTATTCTTCTACATTTGCAATAAGTAGGACTGGGATAATGCTGCACAAGGTCAAATACAGGAACTCTCTCAAACACAAACCGAAAACCCAAGTCCCTCCTAGATTAGCACATTTCACCTGGCAACTGGTGGGGCACATCTGGCTTTCAGGAGGTTCGTACCTTTTTACCAGAGGTGATCGAAAACAAGTTGTGTGAGCTGCAAGCAAAGCCAAGAGCCACCTTGTACTCCCCAAGCCTGGGGAGCTGCAGGCACGGGTTGACAAGGAGAGGGGCAGTGAGCAAAGGTGGCTGCTTGGAGCACGGGCAGCCTGGCAGGCAACGCTTGCTGTCTGCACCGTCCTGCCCCAGTGCCCAGGCACGACTCTCATCTCCCAGCCGGGGCAGCAGCCAGCCTCTGCGCCTCATCACCGGCCAAAGAATGGGACGTGAGTCTGTCTGAGGGACACAAGGAACGCTGGCTGTGTGGAAGAAGGAAAGCAAGAGAGGGATAACAACCAAAACTTCAACCAGTCTCATGTTAGACTCATGTTGGTGCTAGATCAATGTATAGATCGGTATTTACTCTGTGCTAGTGGCAGCAAAACCGACTTTTCAGACTGACATTGCATGACCTGTTTAACAGGTCACAAAACGCATTCCTATTTTATTGGCCTGAACATGAATCTTTTGTTCTGCATCACGTGCAGTGTACGTGTAATGTAGATGACTCTGTGAAGAATGTCAAGGAACAGGACATGCTAGCATAAACAAGCCGAGCAAGAGTCAACAACATCAAGCTGCAGTGGAAAAAGGCAAACAACAGACTCCGATGTATAAACAAGAGCACAGCTTGGGAGACGCATGACGCCCTTCCACTTCTCAGCTACTGGGAATGCCACGGCTATGTTTTGTTGAGGTCTGTGACAGGAAACCAGTGGTCTGGCTGTGGAGTTCACAGGGGCAGACAGCAAGGGTTGTCTAGAAAGCACAGCCACTATGGGGAGGTTAAATTAATTAGAGTTGCTTGAAACCCCTGGAGGTAGGGGTGTGGGATAAGATGTTGCTCTGTCAGCTGTGTCTAGCCATATCAAAAACTCCTGAGAAGTTGAGGAGAGTAATTTGTTTGCTGTGACCATGAGAGGTACGATTAGAAGCAGGTGATTAAACTGCAGAAAGAAAGTTTCAGTTTAAGCATCAGGGAGAACTTTCCTAATAGGACAAACAAACTGTGGGACAGGCTGCTGTGGGAGACAGCCTGCTTCTTCAGCAAGACACTCTTTAAGAGCTAGTTAGACAAACGTCTGCTAAGAATGACCTGGGTCTGTATGAGCCTGTCTAGGTGGTGGAGATGGAATAAGTAATCTCTTGATGTCCTTTCCAGTGCTGTTTTGTTGTGAGCTGATGTCTGCAGGCTCTGCTGCAATGACACAGCATTGGACGGCTTTTGTAAGAGTCGAACCGAGAGGTGCAAGGCATAACTTTCTGCTGATGCTAAGGTAAACACTGAAAAACTGCTTTGAATTCACTGGAGTTACAGTGGGGTTATGTGGTATACATGAAAATCTAGCCCGTAATTCCCTCCATAAATCAATACTGATTATTAAAAGCACAGTGGTACTGCTGGGACGTGGGACTTCTAATTTATAACAGGGTTCACAGTATTTGCAGAATGAAACAATCACTCTTGAAAATACCTCACTGGAAATTACAAGATCAGTCATCCTCTAAGAAGGAGTATCAGATACAGTGATCTGAATTGCTGAGTCTTTCAGGGGTTGTCTATGCCTAGTAAATGTGAGCAGGCAACCTAACTACAGATCTGAGTTGCATAAACGTACAGCAGGTAACTTTTTCCCTGGCTGTTCCTAAGGTGAGGTTGAATCATATCATAAGTTTTATAGGTTTCAAAGCCCAGGTCCTCATTATTATGAAGAGATTTAAATGATAACTTCGTGCTGGTTACAGCTGTGTTGTTAGATTACAGCGTGCGGATTCAGCTTTACAGAGTACGAGCAAGCTACCCAGGGAGTGTTTTCATTAGTGGCTACACTTCTGTGCCAAGCTTTGTCCTCCATATCGTATTTCTGCTGAACTTTCCTACTTCTTCACCATTTTCTTCCCCAAGTATAAAATCAAAATGTTAGACGTTACAAAACCAGAAAAATGATACTGAATATACCATGGGCACGTAATAACAGTGACAGAAAACAAGATTGTGATAACCAAGATAACAAGAACACTTTTCATTTTCAGTTACACTTTTCCATGAAACCAGAGCTCATGTTTGCTTGTCTAAACAGATGTTGAACAAATGAGCTATTTGTCACTGAATTAAGTGCGTGCTGAAGGCAGGCTGTGAGGCAGAAGCGCAGCTCTACACCCAGTACCTTTAAAATACATCTATAGCTGAGGCTGGCATCGTCCCAATGCTTCCTATTACCATATTTCTTGCTGTACTTACAGTTTTGCGACATTTTAAGTGCTGTGGCTGGCTGTGCAAGGGTCTTAGGAGTCCAGGACTACACAAGACCCCAAAAGTCAGGGCCCTTCTAGGGTGTCTTAGGCTTAGGAGTCCTCATGAACTTTCTTAGTAAGCAGCTCTGCTCTTGGTGTTCCCCGGCACTGGGGCAGTGGGGGAAAAAAAAGCCCCTTATTTAAGTGACTGAGTATCTACCACATGTAATACCTTCACTGGTGTGCTGGAAAGTGCAGTATAATGGGTGGTTGTTTCATATTTATCAACAAACTGCTTCTCCAGAAAAGATTGTGTTGAGGATTGAACCCTGAAGGTGTTCAGCCGTGCAAGACTACTGTAGGGCATCAGTCTAGGTAGGAGACACTGGCTGCTGGATGTGGCTGTTGGCAATGACAGCTGACAACCGTTGGTTTGATTATTCAACACAGAAACAACCCCTGTTCCTTGGGAGGCCAACACAATTGCAAGATGCAGATTGATGACATGGGTAATAAAACAAATAGGGGATTTCTCTTTTCCTGGTGAGAAAACTCACTACCTCCGTAAGGGCAACTTGGAGAGAGAACGAGCAAGGACATAGGGATGTCCCAACATCTTTAAACTTTTAGCTATTGAAAAATTATTTGGCACTGCTCTGCGTCTTTCCAAATATCCCATTAACATTTACAGAAGAAAGTCCATGCTGGTTGTTCAGCAGTGCTGCTTGCTAGAGCTGCTGGTCACCATTTCAGCTGACTGAGAGAATGGCAGAGAACACAGCTGGTAGCACAAACTCGTTGAGCAGAAATCAACCAAACCCCACCTGCAGGATTACACAGGAGCAGCAATAACTGTAGGGAGAGATTTTTGGCCTCTGCAAGTTACAAGTTTTGCGTATCCACATGTGTATGGCTTGAATAGAAGCACAGCAGTTTGTTATTTTCTGTTCTACTGCTTGCAGCTGCATATATAAACACTTTAAATTTGAAATCCTCCCAAATCTGTGAAATCCCCAGTGATGTAGGTCTTATATCCTGGCAGGAGTTCAACTCAACAACTCCCAAATGAGGGTTGATGAGGTATGCACACTCATCAGATACTTTCTGTGGGGTGCAGATTCTTCTGGGGTGCAGATGCCCATGAAAGAAGCCACAATGCTGTGCCAGAGCAAATACCAGAATTACTGCCCTTGAGCCATTGTTGTTTCACCATCTGGGAAACAATTGATTGCATCCATTTTAAAAATCAACTGCTGTCTTACTGAATTGTTTTAAAATTATTATTTCTTGGTGAGAGCAGTAATGTAAACATTAGCACAAATTGATGCATGCCTTGCAGCACTTAGCACAGACAGGCATGGAATTTTCTTTGAAGGCCACCAATGAGTCTCAGCTGAGGCACCTTCTCAAAGCGGAAATGTAATGCTCAGCCACCAGCTGCACGTATTTTGATTTTTTAGGCCATCTTCAAGTACTTGTGTTGAATGTTTCAGAATCAGAAATGGAGATGAATTTCAGTTCTTGGTTTCTGAAAATCCCAGAGTCCCAGGGAGCTGTAAGTGATCTGCTCCTTTGAAAATGAACTCACTGCTGTCAGGTGAGCTAACTATGATTGTAAGAGCTTACTGGTAGATTCACATTGGAAAAAACATTGCCAATAGTCAAAATGAAAAAATCTTCACATACAGTATCGGCAAACTTGGATAATGCCAAGTGAGTGAGCCTGGCAGAGTCTGAGAACCAGGTGATAAAAGGATTTTTTTAATCCTCTTTCTCCTGGTGCCAACAAACAGCCCAGTGTAACTCTTGTTCTACTCCTCAGCATGCTGTATTGGATTTTATCTGGTTTGATTAGAGTACTCAGTTTTTGCGCAAGTCTTTCCATACACGGAGTTAAGCAGAGAAAATAAAGGAGATAGAAAGATCAAATGACTACGTTGTTAGATTTTTTTTCCTTCTGTTACTTACAGCAGAGCATACAAAGCTCATGTACCATCATGTTTTATGAAGGAGGCTGATGCTCAAGCAGAAGAGGTTCACATATAATTTGTGACTGAAAATCCCACTTTTTTAGCTTACTTGGGGAATGCCACTAGTTTAGAGAAAATGTACATTCAGCCACGGTACTTTTTCACTGGATCCTGTGCCCAAACCATCCTATTACAGAGTCCCAAAGCCACAGGAACTTACTGAGTTTCCTTTCAAGCTTCTGGATGATTTACAAGTATTTCAGTAAGTCTTGTGCAGAGTCCTGATACAAAATGGGATCCCTTCATTAAAGAGAGAATATGCAGTTCAGTACCCAAAGATTTTTTAAACAAGATTTTCTTTTAAATGTAATTATAGATAGAATTTATAGCTGGTTTTATAAAAGTATAGCAGCTAAAGTATTTCAGATACATTCACTAAAAGATTTTGCAAACAAAGAGAAGATTTTCAAAAGCTGAAGAAGCAATTTAGTCCCCAGCTGCTATAAGCAGTAAATTCCCATTTTGAAAAACCTCCTGTAACTGATTTTAAGTGATGCACTGATTTCCTAAACAGATTTTCTGAAACCAAATTCTACTTCAGATCAACATTCCGGACAGCCTTTCAGGTACTAAACTAATGGAATACGGTGTCCAGCCTCAGCTGAGTGTAACCTAACTGAGAACTCGTCAACCGAAAATGTTCCAGATCATTAAACAGCTGCTTCATGTTGTTTTTCCTGGGGTATGGGAAACTTCAGGCACGCACACACAATATCCAGTTTTAAAAGGCATGGTGAAGGAGCGGTTGTCATCTCAGCATTCACTGGAACAGGCTGCCCAGAGAGGTGGTGGAGTCTCTGACTCTGGAGACATTCAAAACCCACCTGGACGCCACCCTGTGCAACCTGCTCTAGGTGAACCTGCTCTGGCAGGGGGCTTGGACTCAGTGCTCTCCAGAGGTCCCTTCCAACCCCTGTGATTCTGTGATTCTGTAAGTCAGGACTTGGTGCATGTGTGGTTGTCACTGACTCTATCATTACTGTTAGCTGGGACAACTAAGGAGTCTTTCTCAGTGGCCATGACCCACCTGCGCCAGACATCATACAATCATAGAGCAAAAATATGATCCCTACTCCAGAAGACTCATGATCAACACATGAAACAGGGAGGACACAGAAGGATGCGGACAAATGAAGGAACATGAGGAAATAGCAAGACCACTAGAAAGCAGCATGTAGAGCAATCTTCATTCATAGCATGCGTCTGGTAGAGCCCAGGCGTAGGTAACACTCTGGACCAGATCTTCTCATCTTCTCTTTGAATCTGATTAAAGCTACAAAGCATCGACAACTATAACCTTACTTTAACTGTGTAATTAAATGGGGCTTATGTTGCTTTACATGCTCGATACTTTAAGGCACGTTAAGATTGGTAAGGTAGCTTTGAGTAGGACCCTTAGTGGTGTCATGATCAATTTTAAGGGTCAGAGGAAGAACGATGATAGGTTCAGCTATAAACTTTTGAAGTGATTGCAAATTTGGGTTTTTTGCCTCGGTTTAAATTTAAAAAAAAAATTGCCTGCCTTTGTTTTTGTTACTCCCCCATGTAACTAAGTAGTTATTCTGGAAATATCATTAAAATGGATTAAAAAGAAATGTTACCCATGCGAGAAGTTTCATCATTTCATTCAATTATCTCCATGGAAAACAGTAGGTTTTTAATGTAATTGAATATCAAAGCTCTGCAGATGTAATTGTTGTGCTTTTTAAAAGAAAAAGTTAATTAAATAGAAGTGACCTTCCCCTGGTTAGCTTTTCTCCCTTTTGGATGACTGCTGCTCCACCTCTGTGTGCAGAACTAGCAAGTGGAAAAATCACACAAGAAACCAAGAAATTAAAGAAATTAAAAGCACCCTAAAATTGCTGGCTCTGTCTCCTGTTCAGCAAGTACCATCTTCATAGATAGAAAGGATGACCACGGTATTCTGGAACTGTCTTGCCATGTAGAAGGTGATTCAGAAACAGAGGAGGTCCAGAAGAACAGTAAGGGTGGTGAGGAGAGAGGGAGGAGTCCAGATTTAGTAGCATTGGAAAATTTGAATCAAACCCGAGCTTCGTTAAAGTTTCTGAGTTTCTGCCCTGAAATTTGGGAATATCAGAACTGTATAATTTCTCTAGTGGTTTAATACTTGACTTTTTGCAGCTCAAGGAGAGAAGATAATGCAGGTCAATTCAGAGTTAGCTCCAGAGAGCTCCTGCATCTTAGACACATATGCTGTCGAGTACTGTAATAAAGCCAACAGTTTTATGTCTCCAAGAGACTGACCTCATTGCAGGGGCTTAGGAAGCAAAGTGTTTTAGGGCTGGGAAAATCTTTATCAGCCAACTATACTGGGAAATATTTGGGTCTGAGTGAAGGATAGCATACATTCTTGTATAGGTAAAAAAGACATGTACTCATTTGGCTGTACTTCAGAATGCTGTATGTACTGCTCTGTATGTGGTGTGTGATCTGTACGGATATCTGGAACTAGCAGATAGTATTTTTGATAAACAGTTGGTGCTACGATCATTTTGTACTTTTTCACAAGCCCAGAGGTAGAAGGTGTTACAAAAGCTGAGCATTTGTTTGCAAGGGCTGAATTTTGAAACAACAGGAAAATAAGCAAAGAGTAGATGCACATCCCCAGACATGCATATTTAGAAGGCCTATTCTACCTGCCAAACTGAGGCGCAAGCACAAGTGCCTCCTGAGTGCCTGGTTTTGAGAGTTCAAGATGGCTCAGATAGCTGATTTGGCCTGAGGTTTATTATTGCCAGAGCATTGGGATAAAAGAAGTATTGATCACGTTGATATAATTCCAGGAGATACCTGCAGAAATTTTTCAGAATTTTCTGGTTTTCTCTTTCTCTTCTTTTCAGTTTTGATGCTGAATGTGAATTTTCAAATCAAGATATTCCTGAGAGTTTTCTATTCTGAGTGTTTCACAATAAGTGTTATTACATATCTTTGCAATGTCATAATTCAGCACTTTATGGCAATGATTTCATTCTGTAAAAGTTGTAATTCACCATAAAGTTAGGGAAAAGACCATAAAACATTACTGGAATTGTAGAATAACTGTGAAGTGTAACTCACCTAGCAGAAGTTTGGAAATTTCAGTAAGATGAGGTTCAGATTTGATTCAAATATTCCAGATTCCCTGAGTTGTGATAGTTTTCCTTAAATGATCTTCCTGACCTCATGTAATAAAAATACCTTAAACTTAAGACTGATTTACTCTTTGATATTTCAGAAAGTTGGCAGTGGGTAGGGGAATATTTGCACTTCCCTGAACCCTTTTGATAATACTGAAAAAGAAGTCAGAAGTATATGACTTCCTTCCCCTCCATAACATCCCCTCGATGTCCCGATGGAGATCAGTGACAAGTGGTGTCCCTCAGGAGACTGTATTGGGATCAGTACTGTTTAATATCTTCATCAATGACACAGACAGTGGGATCAAGTGGACCCTTAGCAAGCCTGTGGAAGACACCAAGTTGAGTGGTTTGGTTGACATGCCTGAGGGACAGGATGTCATCCAGACGGACCTGGACAAGCTTGAGAAGTGGGCCCATGTGAACCTCATGAGGTTCAACAAGGCCAAGTGCAGAGTCCTGCACCTGGATCAGGGCAACCCCTGGTATCAACACAGGCTGGGGGATGAAGGGACTGAGAGCAGCCCTGCTGAGAAGGACTTGGGGGTACTGGGGGATGAAAAGCTGGACATGAACTGACAATGTGCGCTTGCAGCCCAGAAGGCCAACCATATCCTGGCCTGCATCAAAAGAAGCATGGCCAGCAGGTCGAGGGAGGTGATTCTGCCCCTCTACTCCACTCTGGTGAGACCCCACCTGGAGTACGGCGTCCAGCTATGGAGTCCTCAGCACAGAAAAGACATGGACCTGTTGGAGCAGGTCCAGACGACGGGTACAAAAATGATCAGAGGGATGGAGGACAGGCTGAGAGAGTTGGGGTTTTTCAGCCCAGATGAGGGAAGGCTTGGGGGAGACCTTATTGTGACCTTTCAGTACTTAAAGGGGGCCTACAGGAAAGATGGGGACAAACTTTTTAGCAGGGCCTGTTGTGATAGGACAAGAGGTAATGGCTTTAAACTAAAAGAGGGAAGATTTAGACTAGATAGAAGGAAGAAATTTTTTACAGTGAGGGTGGTGAAACACTGGCACATGTTGCCCAGAGAAGTGGTAGATGCCCCATCCCTGGAACCATTCACGGTCAGGTTGGGTGGGGCTCTGAGCAACCCAATTGAGTTGAATATGTCCCTGACCGTGGCAGGGGAGGTTGGACTAGATGAGCTTTAAAGGTCCCTTCCAACCCAAACTATTCCATAATTCTATGATTCTCAAGAGCGTGAATGAGGTGATGTTGAATTAAAGCTTCTAACACAAGTTAGTCCCTGCCCAGCAAAATATTTCCATCCATGCTAGGAATCACGTAGATCACATTTCAGGACTGACCCTATGGATTAAGCTGAAGCAACAGAGCTCCAAACCGTATTGCTTTGCACAAAGAAGACTTTCTCACCAATTCCCACAATATGAATATACTTAAAATGTGCTGAAAATGGGCTTGGCACTATGTGTGCTGTCTGGTAAAATAGTCCCTCCCTTCAGCTGTTTATAGACTGAACAACAGACTGAGAGAAGGCTAACTATTGAGAAGGCAGACAGCAAAAGAAACTTGATCACATTAGAAAAACTTTGCTGCAAGTCTGGTGATGAATGACCATTACTTTGTTTCAAGAGTCTCCGTGTCTATTGATTATAGCAATGACCCATTACTTAGAACTGATAAACTGAATTTATAGACTAGCATTACGGGATTTCTTTCTTCCTTCCTTCCTGAACTCGTATGGAGTGTCACCACTTACCTTGAAAAACAGTGTCTTTACCTCATAACATATCAAATGACTGAGCCTATTAATTTTTTCCAACTTTGAAGAATGCCTAGCAATAAAACTTGTTTAACATATTAAGTGGTCCCAGTGAGCCAAATATCAGCCTTTGCCATTGAGTGAGAAGAGTGGTGTGTTCTCCAGACGACAATGGATCAAATTGTCACAGTACTTAGAGATTTATCTGGAGATGCTGGGCAGCCTCAACTCGCAGGCATGTCAGAGGGGCTTAGGACCTCTCAGAAACTTGTAACTTTGGAGGCCTCTAGATGAGGTGCTGGCATAGTACTTATTCAGACTGCTGAGCTCTGTTCACGGGCTCATTTCCTTTAAGGGATGGATAAGACCTGCCATCTAGCTCATCAACCATGCTTTCCTTTGTCTGCTGGGCAACATGCTGTCAGCTATAACACCAGAGCAATGAAACACACAGTCTTTTAAATTATGAAAAAACTGGTGTTTTCAACTTGCAAAGTCAGTGATGTTTTCTTTACTGAACCAGTCAGATTCCAGTGCAACTTGAGGCTGCCTGGAGAAAATGCTGGCCTGGGAGTCTGGTATGGATCCAGAGGGGGTGACTTTTGTGGCTCCATAACAGCCCTTAGTTCATTAAATGTTGCTAGATATACCCTGGAAATTTTTCAAAACTGAAAATTCACAAATTCTGTATCATGGGCTACAGGGTAGGTGACAACATTTTGGCCTGCCTTCACCCACATTAAAATCTCTTACAGTTCAAATGAAGCAAACCTAAACTAAAATGCAGTGTGTCAGCCTTCTCTTCAGGTCACCACAACGAGGACACTACTGCCATCTAACCTGAGATGTTCTCTAGGAAGCACATACCTGTTTTCTACTCCCTTTCCTTGTAGATGTTTTCCCACCCAGATCTTACCTATGCAACAGCTGGTCTCTGCCAGGATTTTCCGTATCTCTTCCCTTCTAATAGCAGCTCACTCTTGGGGTTATCCTGATGACTCCTGTGCAGATTTCCTTCTCCTCTTCCTCTGCCTAGCTTTTGTTGACTTCATTTTTGGGGCTTCTGCTTCCCTTGAGAGAGTTTATGACCATCCAGAAATTACCTCTGCTAGGAAATTATTCTTTTCCTTAAAGGAATGTGTTCTTAAAAATAACACTAACCTTTCAGGGTAGACTCAAGGGATGACTAATATTTTGGCGTACTATCAGCAGTTCATATTCTATCCTTCTTTTCTCTCTCTTTCCTTTCAGTTCCATTGTGTGGATTTTCTAACTCTCTTTAGAACATAATTGGAAAGCATATTTTTTTTATCTCTTTCATGGCACTTTTTTTTTTCTCTGTAACTCATCTTGCTACTCTGGAAATATGGAGGACACTGAACAAATAACAATGGGTAACCAGTGCTTTGATGATCATTGTCCTTATTTTCTCTAGGTTTTTTCAGATATGGTTTTTGTCTTCCACATTTTTTGCCGTCTGTGGTAAAGACAATGCAAGCCTTAGCATTTTGCAGTAGACATCTGTAATAATTCTCCACTTCCCTTCTTTTATCTACAGCAATTGAGCTCAGTCTATCCTCTTCAGATGTAATGGTTTTGGAAAGTATAGACAGTATAAATCTCCGTTCCTTTTCCCCTGTCCAGCTGAAATGGCGTGGGTTTTTTTTCTTGTTTTTATGAAGAGGAGCAGATGATTACTGTGCTGTCACCAGCATCCTCTGCTGAACTGCATAATTGCCAACTTGAAAATCCTCCTGGATGCTTGTCTTTCCCAGCACATGCTGTTCTACTGTTCACACCATTTATTCTAATACTTGTCTGCTATGCAGTGCTTTTTTTTTTTTTTTAAAAAAAAAAGTAATCGGCCTGAAGACCTCATAAGGATAAGTGTTAGTCTTTTTTCAAGAAAGACATAATCAGAACATTTAATTTCTGAAGCAGAAAGGGGTGAAAGCAATTGTACCTGCTGGCTTCCAGAGCAGCTAAAGTCACAGAGTTTACTTCAAGGCCAGGTTTCCAGGAATGTTGAACTGCTGTAGCTCCTGCTGCCTTTGGTTGGGCTGGGAGGAGGTAATGGCCTGATCCATGCCTGCTTGGGGAGGGGCACGTGGAGGCTTGCGGCAGCGGGAGCCTTCCTTGTGATCCTGCTGAGACCAAGAGGATGCTAGTGATACAGTCCTGGAGGAGACTCCCCAGATTATTGACCTGAGGCCAGCTGCATTAGATAACCCTTTCCAGTAGCTGACTGGGCTCCTCTAAGAACAGTCTGGGAGCTCACGTCATTTGCTGTCCCCGACTCCATTTAGTCCTTGTGTTGGGAATCTCATTTGCACCCGCATTGTTCTGCTTGTTAGAAACCTTCTCCTAAGTTCCAAACTAAATTTATCTTTTATGCTTATTGGCTGGGCTGCAGAAAGCATCCAGAAGAAACAACTCTAGGAAGAGGTGATCACCAATGGTGTGTTTTACTGCATTTTTGAAGGTCTTGGATGTTTAGTTTTTTCTAAACAATTGAACAATGCTGTCTGTCATGATCACTTTCTTCTTTTGATTATCAGCCAGAAGTGAGACTTCTCTTAGGATGCTACTTTTTCCCATCTCATCAGCTCAATGCCATCAAAGAGTGAATGCAGTGCAACACACTTTCTGTGGGCCAGCTGCCCTTGGGAACATGGGAGTGTGCCTGCTAGTGAAAGTGGCTCAGAGGCAGAGACATGCTTGTAACATGGAGATTCCATCAACTGCACTTTAGAGATAATGGTGGGGTAATAAATGAGGTCCAGAATAGTTCAAGTAGCTTGGAGTCATTCAGTGATCCCACCTGAAATACCATTGCCCCGTTTATTGCTATGTTGTTGGAGATATAAGCAATGAAGGCAGGTGGATAGGAGTCCCATGGAAATAGGAGCTCCAAGGCATTTTCCATCAGGACCTTTTGACAGTGCCATTGCCCTCTGTGGTCCAAGATCAGTGAGGACAGACCTTCAGGGCACACTGCAGTACATCCTGTAACTGATAGAGGGGATCAGTAGTGTGTTGCCCTGTTTGTTCTTCACCTGTTGTGCATGCCTTTCTGTTTGGCTCATTTTCCTTTTCCTCAGTCTGATGTAATTTTTACAAATGAGGCATAAATGGAAAGATTCCAACAGTTCTCTAGTAGCTTTTTCCATTGACATAATGCTTTATGCTTTTAAGACTGTTTCAAATAAATACGATAATTAATAAAGATAGTCAACAAATTAGGAACATAAGGCATTTTTGGAGGATGAGCAAAGACCACCCGGCATATCACATATTTCCCTTACACACATATCTTCCCAGCCCTACTCTAGCCAATTGCTACACAAACAGCTCTAATATTACAATCCTAACTGTTTTATTTGGTATGTCTAGATTTGCAACAGTCACAATTAAAAAGTGTGCTGTATGCTTGACCAAAGAATCACAGAGCATCCCAGAAATGATAGAAAACAGGGCTGCGAGGAACTTTAGCTGATCATTATTTCCATTCCTTCCATGAGCACTTGTCATGTCTGAGAGACATTTGTCTAACCTGTTCTTAAAAGTTTCACATCAGCCATCGTGTTGCTTTGGTCTCACAGCTAAACCGACGTTGCACTTGAATAACCACCCCCCTACCACTCCTGCCCCCTAGCAACGGGAGTTCTTACTCCCCAAAATTCCCATCGTTTGCCCCTAACAAAATCAGCTTTGGGATGACAGTTCAAACTGGGGATATGTTTTACTGTTCCTGGGTAAAAAATATCTCCCTAGAGTTTCATTCCATAAAGCCCACTGGCACAAATTACAGCTGCAATTTCTCACCTGGGCATTCAGAAGCAGGTTGTTTTTGCCAACTGCAGTAGCAGTGAGGGTAGAAACCTGTTTTTCAAAAGTCTTGAGAACCTGCTTCTCATTTCTTTTCATGTATGACTTTTTATTTGTATAGATGCTCGTAAGAGAAAGTGTTCCCAGTGCTCTGGCACCGCTGGCAGGCTTTGAAGTGTATTAAAATGATCACTTTGCATTTCCTTGAGCGTAGCCCCAAAACACAGCTAGATCAGAAGGAAGGAAATGAGTTCACTCTTTTGCCATCTGCAGAGCTTTGTGTCCCTCGGTTCCCACCCACCTCCTCGCAGGCAAGGAATACGATTCTCTCTCAGAGACTAATGACTGCATGTGACTCGGCGGGGAAATAATTTCCAAGACTTGAGCCCTAATAGAGAATTTCCTGCTATGCTCCTGCTCCTGCAACAGTGGGGCTCAGCAGTAGCACATTGCTAAAGCAGCTCTGACCAGCCGCCACGGGGAAAAGAGGACATCTCTTAGGAAAGACCTGGCTTCCCAAGACTGATTTTAAAAATGCGGTCTGGCAGACGGCCTATTGCCAGTGCAAGTCTGTGGAGAGCCCACATTTGGTACCTTCGGGAAGGGAAAGGCCTCATCAGAAGTGGGAGGCCAAGCTGATTAGCTGCAGCCTCCAAACAGAGCCAAACCATTGCCCCGTGCAGAGCGCAGCACCGTCATCTCATCTCCAGCTGACACAGCCTCAAAAGACAGGAAAAAAAAAAAGAAAAAAAAAAAAGGGTGCAATCCTTTAGCCATCTGGTAAGTGGAAAAAAGCAAACTCTGCTGTTAATCTTTGCCTGGCGGCTGGGATGCTGACCAGACACCCCGACTGCAAAACCAAAGAGCAGAAGGCAGGCACACACCTGTCGGGAAACGAGCAGAAAGTGCTGCTCTTCTGACTGCTCGGCACAAGCAGCCAGTATCACCTACCCGGAGCCAACCCCGCGGCGTCCCGAAATGCTTCATGATGCAACTGAAAGCTCCAGTCAGTGGAGACAGAGATTTTAAAACAGACTGTCACTGATATATCGCCCTCGCCACATCCCATAGTTGTTCATTAATGCAGACCAGAGGCCTTCAGCCTTGTGGATGCTCCACGGATCTGAGAATAACACTGGCAAGGCAACATCTCAGTCCCTCTTTTATGAGCGTCCTATCCTCAGTGAGAGGACAGTGTGGTGGGAGAGGAGCAGAGCAGGCAACCGGGTTTCATTTCTGCCACCTCTGCAAGCGGGTCGGAATGAGGAGCAGCGGTAAAGGCAGTGAGTGAATGACCTGTAGCTCCTTTTTAAAAAATAAGTATTTAGGCTCCTGTCTGAAGGGGTCTGTGTTATGACTCCTGAATGAATGGGGGAAAATCCTAAAAATCAAGGTGCAGTACCAGAAGCAACAAGGGAAGAGCAGAAGACCCTGACCTGAAAGCACTGGTGAGATTTATTGGTTTCCCACTCAGTGCCGGGGTTTTTTTGGCAGCTCCTGTTCTGAGGTGCCTAGCTCACCTCATGCATTGCATGGTGAACTGAAGCCAGACACTTAAAACTTAGATCTTGTGAGGCTCAGAGCACCCTAGACCCTCTCTGGACTTTATCCAAATGTGTATCCAGTTCATATCTTATGAGGGGTGGATAGACTGGCCTGTCTGAGAGCCAATGCCATCCACAGTCCATGCCATTGATAAGAAACCAACGCTAGGCTGGTTCCAGTCGATGGCAACAGCAACCCGGCCCGTTTCAAAGTCCTCTGAGTGACAGGTCTGCCTTTTGAGCAGGGCTGGCAGGTGGGAGTTCCTGGCTCTCTTTGGCTTCCTTTGCAACTGGAGGTGCAACTCAAGACCACAGCAAAGCTTTGCCAACCCCCCTGAGGCTGGGTCTGGGCAGACCTTTCGGAGGAGGCAGGGCTGGAGCTGGCTGTCCAAGAGCTGCGCACCAGGGGCTGGTGCTCTCCTTCACAGAGGGCTCTGACCTCTGGAGCTCCATCCTGCTGGAAGCATGGCCCAGGGAAGAGCTGTGCAGCAGACGAGACTCATCTGCTTTGCCTGGATATGTAATCAGGAGGGGATCGTTTTCTGTGGAGGGCTGTGTGTCCACAGGCAAATGAGATGTCAGGCTGGGTTGCCAGAAATAGGTGCCTGATTCAAGCCCAGCTCAGATGGGCATGTTTCTTAAACTCAGTAGTTAAATGCACTAGAGGCAAAAAAAGTGAGATAAACCCTGTTTATAGACTTTCAATTTAACAAAGAAAAGTAAATTTGCTTTTCCTGCATTTTGTTTCTTACACATCTCTCTAAACGCAGATCCTAACTGTACCATTTTACGGTTATGAAGGATGGAGTAATGGTGCAAAATCTGGTATTATATTCTCCTGATTTCCCATCCTATTCCCATGGGGATTTAGGGAGGAACTGCACCAGACACGGCATTTGGCAGGGCATTGGTCTTTATTTTTTTCTGAGCCCAGAAAGCTCTATTTCTGTTTGATCCTGATGAGACTGGCGTTGAGGAATTTGCCACCAGTGAAACGGCCACCGAGCTTTCGGGGCGGATGAGACCGCAAACATTCACTGTTGCTCTGGGATGAGACAGGAAAACGGCATGCACAGTAGCCTTATTTAACCTGTGCACTGCCCCTCAGACAGCCTGACATCAGGCCTGCCGCGATGGCAAAATAGCGCTGCTCTGAGCCTGCAAAAATAATTAGGATATTCTGCTGCTGCAGGGACTGGGTCCAAGCAGTAAAGACAATCTGCCTTTGAATGCAATCAAACGCGAGTTTCTGCTCCGAAGGCTGGAGGGGGAAATGCCAGGAGGACAATTTGAGCGGTAGTGGGATGTCTGGTCCTGGGGCCGGGCAGCGTGCCAGCCTGCGCCGAGCCGCTCGGCCACCACCGCCTGCCTCCGCCCAGGAAAATGACAGGACATTTTAAGAAGGTTTTTCAACCGAGACTTTTGATCTCCTGGTATTTAAAAGACACCCAAACTGTTATCGTGGCTACTAGTGCTAATGATAATAATCACAGCAAATTCTAGTGAATGTCATGGTTTACCTTGAATTGTCAGAACCAATGAGTAACAGGAAAATGGCAATGTTCTAGTATTACCACATTTGTTTATGGTTTAAAATACATTCAGGACAGATTCAGTTTCTTTTTCAGGCTGAAGAAAAGAAGCTTTACAAATACTGTGGCTGAGCACCTGTTAGACCTTTTGCCAGTCTCTGTCCAAGCTTGGATCCAACTGCTTTACACCATCAAGGTGAAATTCCCAGCTGCAGTAGTGCTGGAAATTTGCTCCTCATTCATTTTTCCTCTAGTTCCAGGAATGAAATAACACTATAAAAAATGCTTCAAAACAAGCCTGGAAAAATATTTGCTATAGTACAGAAAGCAGGAGACAAGAAGACTCGTGAACCACAGCAATTTCTGTGTGTATATACTCAAATCAAATCAAATTTGTTGGGAATTTATATATTATTTCTTCCAGACTCATTTTTCTGCAACGGTTGAACTACTACGTCATTTGGTATAATGCCCGTGTGCTTTTTCCTAAGGCAGGTCTTGTTTGTACTCCACTCTAAAGCAGGGAACAGTAACTCTTATGCATGATGTGATTTATTGTCCCAGCTGCTCTTAAACAACACAGGCTTACAGTCAAATGAGTCTGCTGAATAAAATTATTAGTTGAATAAATCTGAAGAATGAAAGAAACTCAGTGAAACTTCTCACCAGTGTTTCACAGTTTCCTATCTGAATAAAGCTCTTTTGCTCAGACTTTGTGAACAGCTGAGTCCATAGAGTATATATTTTACAACTCCAGCATTAAATATATTATTTCCTTCAAGCAGAGATCCCAGTGAAGTAAAGGCTATTGAATACTGGATTGCTGGCGTTTGCAATGGGAAAAGAGTAAAGCAGCCAGTAAGAGCCACCCCGCGAGTTTGTTTCTCCGCGAGCAGTGCAGCCTGGGGATGGCTGCCGGCACCTCTGGCCAGGGGATGGCAGGCAGCTCTCAGTCCCACCGGCCTCCCTCCATTTTTATACCCAGGCACTTGGCTCTTCCGGTTCATGGCCTGTACTGTCGGAAACTGGGTCGCTGAGCCACCACCACAGCTGGATGTCATTGTTGATGTCATTTCCCTGGTATGGAGAGGGACTTGCTGCCCTTTCAGTCATTCAGGGATGACCATTACTAGTCTGTTCTTCTGTCAGACACAAAGATATCCCACCAGCCCAGCAGATCAAGCCAACAGACAGCTGGCAGCCAGTTATAGTCCCCATTTTAGAGCTGAGGATGGAGATGAGGAACACTTTCCTGCCATCCCACACCGAGTGCTGTCCCACAGCCGGTCGCAGGCCTCCCAGGCTTTACCTTGCAGCCCTGCTGACTCCTCTCCCTTTCCCTTGCCTAGCCTCTCTCACGGTTTAACACAGCAAAATGTTTGCCAGAAAATAAGAAATCCCAACCATTTCTGTTCACAGATGTCAGGGAAGTGGGGCGTCGCCCCCACAGCATGCGTTCGGCTCCCATCCAGGGGCGGCCACGGGGGTGGTCCAGCCTTGCCGCAGTGGGGCGACCAGGGGGCTCAGCCAAGCCCCCCCCACATGCCACAGGAGAGGGCTTTAAGAGAGAAAACTCTTTGGTAAGCAAAGGTATTAATCACACCTAGGGGTGGAAATAGCAGATCAGAAGTGCAGACGGCTTTGATTTAAGAGGATTCATAAAGTCATCACTCGGAGAGAAACCCAGCACCTGGGGAAGGGACATGTTGCTGGGAGGGGGAGAGCAAGAGAAGCTTTAATTTTCCTGTGTTTTTCTTGAGCCACAAAGCAGAGATCACGCAGGGGATGCTGTGCCCCAGCACTGCTCTGCCACACGCCGGCTGCTGAGAAATGAGCTGCGTAATGCTGCTCTGCCCATGAATCTCTCCCTGGGGGATAAATCCTCACCCTCTTCACAGGCACCCAGGCTGGGAGTTGCGTCCTCAGTCCAAGCCAAAAGGATATTAACTAAGATTGCCTGCAGGGATGAGCAAAGGCAAACGATCATTTGTACAGCCGTGACTCAGAGTAACGAGGAGGATTTACACGGTAGAGCAGCGATGGATATCGCACAGGGACAGAGATCGGGGATGTAGCAGCTTGGAAAGTTCCAATGTGAAAGTGAAAAAAATTAAAATGTCATAAAAAAAAAAAAAAGAAAACTGCACGTTAGGTTTCAGCCAAAAAAGTCAAATATTGGGGGGAAATGCTTCAAAAAGGCAAATGATGAAAGGATTGTGGTTTTCTATGAAAAAGCAGAAGAAAAATTTCCAGGAAAGTTTTTGCCTAGTCAAAAATGCACTTTTCCATTAAAAAATAATAAAAAACCATTAGATCAGACAATTTCTCCCCAGGCTTGGTTAGGCCCAGCATTCCTGAGAGGACCATATCCACTAGATGTCAGTCTATTGCCATGCAATAAAAACAAATGAGCCAGAAATGTCATTAGTTTTTCAGGATAAGGATATTTCCACTGAGCTGTCTTCTGTCAAAAATGTTGCCAATAACTCCTTAATTTCTATAAAATTCCTCAGCTTTGGATTTCCAGATTTTTTCAAAGCAATTGCAACACATTCCATGGACAATGCCAGCCAGATATTTTTCCACTACCGCATCTGACCCCTGACCGACCTTCGGTTCACCAGATCTTTAAAAATTTCTAAGCAACATCTGCATAGCATATAAGAAGAGTTTAATCCCCCCAATAACTCCTCTACCCCTCACGCCTCCTCCTTCAGTTCATGGTGTTACTGATTTTCTAGAGACAGAGAAACAAACGCCTTATTTAGCTGAAGTTATAAAAATGTTTCTGAAGGTTTTATTTTGGTACAATTAATTTGCATTCAGTATTTGCAGCTGAATTTTATGGGCTTTCATAGGTCCTACACTTTTTAATATTGGATTATTGGGAAACAGATAATCCATTGGCAAAAAAAGAAAAAATAATGTGTGCATCAGATTTGTGTTTGCAAGGTTGAAAATATAGGAAAGAAAAAATGTACTGCATCGTATTAAATACCCTCTTATTCTGCTAGGGGGTGATCATCAAGCCATGCTTCGTCGTAATGTTCTCAGAAGAAACCAAGGGACAATTTTGGGTGACCGTCAGCCTTATGCTGGTAATGACAGGAACACATTTGATTACAAATACTGAAACCTCATCTTCCCCTAAGAAGTTGCTGTGACTGAGCTGTACAAATTAAACTTGGTTTTATTTCTAAGAGATGTGGCTGGCCTAACAAAGAGGTGTAAACAGGTAGTTAACAAATTGAGTCTCTGGGGGTTGACTGGAGGTTAGTGCCGAGAAAATTGTCAGTAACAAGACCTCAGAAGCCATACACACATAGCTCGCTCAAAAGGAGCCTAAAGAAATCGGCAGCAAAAGTCTGGGAGAAAGCACTAGCTAAATACATGTTCTGACTTGCAAGCGCTATTTCCAGCCACATTTGGCTTTCATTTACAAGTCTTGCGTTGCACATGGGGTCTGTCTCACAGGTGTAGTGTGTTCCAGACAGCAGAGATCAAACAAAATTGGATAAATCTGCCTATTGAGACTTAACACATGATGTATGCTGGAAGATATGATACAACACCTTTGGTCCTCTGTAGTTATTCGTAAGTTGGAACATACTCGTATTTAAAGAGGTTCACTGGAAAACTGTTGTTTTAATTTGTTCTAGCCTAAGACCTTCAAACCGACAGTGGGATTTTCCCTGTAACTGCAACAGTTTATATGAGCTGTGACCTCTCAGGTGGGTCTTTGTTTTTCATCTGGTTCAGGATCATTCGACCGTCTGCTGGTGACAATTATTTCTCCCGGGTCTTTGGGAACACACAGCAATCAAGCAGTTAAAACAACAAGGGAGACAACCCAACCTTGCTCTATCCCTGTGCAGTTTCATTGTTGCATGAGCCCTGGCTTAGAGGGTCACGAGAAAGCTTTAACTCTTCTCACATAACAGTCCAGGTCCCTCTAGCAGATGGGAAATAATTGTGCTTTTGGCTTCAAAGTTTGTTCAACATGCTGCAGAGCCACATTTCCTTTATAGCTAGGTGGCAAAGTTAGGCTTTGCATGTAAAATTATCTGGGAGAAGACTTTCTCAACACAAGTACTCTGGGCTCTTCCTCTGACCAAAAGCGTATTGCTTTCTTTTACATAATTTTCTTTTAGATTTGGCTCTGGGGCTAGGAAGTACAGAAAAGTTTACTTTATTCTGAAAATACTCCTTAACAAAAATAACAGGAAAAAATCTAAGTATTTTTTTATTTTTTTGACCACTCACATGGAAAGAATCTGCTAGAAAATATGTTGCTGATAATCCCTCTATGTAAACACTCTTTAGGATTTATTCTGATACCCCTTTCCCTGAAGAGTATCCTTGAAGTAATGGGGAGGCTTATATGTTCCCACAGTCCTAGAAACTAGGTGGTGTGGGTTTTTCCTCATGGTAAGGCCACCTCAACTTAGATAGTTGAAAGATTAAGGGTCAGGTGAAGATCCTTCTTTGAAGGACCCAGTGGTCCTTCAAACTGAACAGAAAGACAAACCATCACCATGTTCTGGTACGGAAACCCAAGAAGTGTTTCAGCCCAGGGATGTAGTCCCCCCCAGGTAGCAATTTAATTAAAAATGACTGTTGTGAAAGAATTCTTTGGGACAGGCACTGGGAAGCAGAGGAAAGACTGAGAAGTCTAAGACAAAGCAAACTGTTGCAAAAAATAGGAAAAGGTCTCTATAAATGTTAGTACGAAGCCTGCAATGATAAAGGTGGTCCAGAAATGAAAACCAGGATATAGTACTGCCCTTGCACTGAGGAAAAGTGGCTTGCTGGAAGGTGATAAAAAGTGCCTAAAAAAAAGGAAGATTTTTCAGTCATTCTAGAGAGGCATCTGTAAAGAGGAACATTAATTATGTCTCCTGAAAGAGAAATGCCACTTCTGCAGTGGAAGCCAATTAGCGGTTAATTGTTTTCTTCCAGATTATTAAACCATTCTTGAAAATGACAATTAGGAAATGTTACGCACCGGCAGACAATGTGAATGAAGAGACTAGATCAGCAGTTAAAGCGCTGATTTACAAAGCCCCAAGAATGGTATCTGCTGCGTAAGGGAAGAAGGGGAAGAGCTCTACTGCCTACTGCCCTGAGATGTGGTATTTTGACTTGGCATGATAAACCAGGGGACCAACAGGAGTCAAGAAGGGAGTCCTAAGGGAGAAGCTGCTGGCCATCAGACCCTCTTTTTGAGGCCAAGGAAAGCCTGAGTCAGAGCTATCCTTAAAGCACACACTGGGTTCCATCCTGAACCGGGACACGTAATTTTCACTTTGCTGTATTATGTACTTTTGGGGAACTGTGAAACTTCTTTGGGCACTATAGAAGATCCTGCCACAGTGTCAGGACCCTACTTCAGGGCTGTTTGAAATGACACAATGGTCTGTCTGAGGACAGTAAATAAAATGGCCAGATCACTAAGGACTGTATGGAGGTTGTTATACTGCTGCAGTAAATACTGCTAGTCCCCAGATTATCAAATCTAGAGCCCGAATAAGGAAAGCAATGTATAGGTGTGCATGAGAGGAAAGCAGCCACAACAAGCAGCTGCTCCTCAGATGCAGTCCAGAAAGAAAAGCAGTAATACGGTTGCATAAAACAAAGGACATAGCAAAAAGATAAAAGACGGGTGGAAACACACGAACGGTATCACTGAAGAGCTGAAGCAGCTGCTGGAAGAGATGACAGTAAAACACTTGATCAGCTCAAGTAGGTCCTAAGTGCCGTGTTTGCACTGCTCGGCTCGTTCATGGTAACAGGAGGAGAGTGCAGAAAAGAGGGAAGATGGGGGCGTGCGATGGCAGAGCACTCTCCAGAGCTGCTCGACAGACTAATACTACAAATTGGGAAATGCCGTGTACCTGCAGGCAGACACTGTGATATCACAGACTGCGGAGACAGAAAGGAGAGGCGGGGGAGTGGAATGGAACATTTTATGCAAAAGCTGCAGTATGGTGCTAAGATGTTAACTACAAACCCCCTCTGAATTTGAATTTACTGAGAAAAAGAGGTGGAAATATCTGGATAGCTGTTTAAGAATGAAACAAGTTGCTCTGCCAGGACAATCCGCCTTTAGACAGCTGGAAAGAAACATGAAAGGGGCTGACTAGCAGTAACCTTCCATTGAAGCCAGGCTGAGAGGGAAAGCTTTTGTGTCTGAACATCAAAGATGCCTAAGAGATGCAAGACAAAGTTGGGAGATATTTTCAAACATTGCTCTTGCCCTAAGCAATGCTTGGCAGACTAAATATGATTCTTCTTCAAGGTGCGAATTTAAGTTAGCATTCAGGTCCAAGATACAGCCTGAAATGAGATGTGTAGTATACATATTACTGATTATCCATATTAATTATATTTAAGGAAAAAATATTATCATTTGATAGTAGTAGTCTGGGGCAATAAAGAGTTTAAGGATGAGTTTTCCACTGCCGGGGCAATGTTTAGCAAGGTTATCTTTTACGAATGATAATCCAGAAATCAACTGTTCCTTCTGAGATTTTTCAGAATGGAGGATTGTGACACAAGCTCTAAGGTCACAAAAAGAAATGAATGGGATTGTTTTGCCCATATAAAAATAACAGGGGAAAGCCAAAATTCATCATTGTTGGCAGCCTTGGGGCACACTGCTGCAAGTCAGTGTTGCTGGGACAGTGCAGGGAGGTTTGGACCACGTCTGCTTGCGCTTTGCCGAGTTCTCATCGTTGCTTATTCATTTTTCACTTTCCAACATACTAAAGCCAACATTTTTCATATTTGTATGGCAAAATCCAGCTGAGTTAATTAAATCAGAAGTGAGCAGGATACCAAGTGATTTCATAGAGTATGTCAGTTGTGTTGGATTTTTTTTTTCAGGGGATTTTCTCAGTGTGCTCTGTTTGGAATATGGAAGAAAAATCACAACATTGTTGTATTTTACCCCATTCTTAGTGTGAGCGATGAGTAATGCCCTTTCAACTGTGCCATCTTTGTCAGGAGAGGTGTGGCAACTCCTAGCAATCTCTGTGCCTGACTAGATAAGTCACAGCAGAGCAGCCTTAGGGTTCAGACAACCATCCAAACTGGTGGAATTTGACAAGTTATTACAGGTCAGCTGAGCCACAGTAATTCTGCAGATGTGCTTTAAGCATGTGGCAAACGTAAGTTACTGTACTATAGCTTCAACCTCTTTCATTGCAGGCTGAGAGATCTGTATCATCCAAATTAAGAGTTTCTTCTTGTACTTACTTTTATGGGAGAGCTGCAATACAAGGACAAGGCGGATTTTGCATCAGAGCAAAACGATACGATATGGCTGTGAAATGGTTATGAAATATGCCTTCTACTGTTCAAGACTGAATAGTAGGTCAAGCTTCGTCATCAGGTTGTTTCCACCTGACCTGAATACCACAGTTTTTACCTCTAAGCAGTCCTCCTTTTGCTGCCATTTGTCGTGGCTGCTTTCCGCTCTCACACCTGTGTATAACCTTGCTTAGTCAGACCTCAGATTTAATTGTGTGAGGACTGATAGCAGCTGGTAAATAACTGTGATAAAGGGTTTTGTGGCAAAAAAAGTTTTTTTCCTCCAGGGACTGCTGCAAAGGTGATGTGTTTCACAAAGGCTATTAGCAGAACCAAGAAAGGATGAGTGTGCTTTGTGCAATGATAGCAGGATTTGAACCTTACAAACTTAAATTTGCTCCACCTTTTTTTGTTTGTTTGTTTTTGTTAACAGCTTTTTTTTGTCAGGTGCTTATGTTTTAAAAGTGACATTATTTAGTGAATCTTACTGTATAAGAAATGAAAAATACTTTAGAGAGTGAGACACACAACTTGGCAAAACTGAAATTTGCTTTTCTTCCCATTAGAGATATAATGAAGTTATTTTATAGCTCTGTGATATCATTAGTTTTTGCATGTAGCTATTCACCAACAAACATATAGTACAAGCTATTCACATTAAGAATAGCAATGTTAAATTGTGAGGCTCTCGCAGCACAATTGCATGAGAATCCATTGAGGTTAAAACATAGTAAGCAGCTAACTGATTCCCCCAGGTAGCATTAAGGGAGAGAAAACTGAGCTACCCACATGCATAAGACAGCTTTCCACAGATTTTCCATTAAAGGTCCTGTCAGTTTGCTGAAGTTTTCTTTACTTGTTGAAAGCAGCCAAACTAATATTACAGAAAAGAAGAATTAGTCAGAGGTGAGAGAGTAATATCCTGGGAGTTTCCTTCAGATTTGGGAGTTTCTCTTTAATTTTTTTCCAGTTTCCCAGCCAACCACAAGATAAACTGATACCTGCCTCAGTGCCGCATGCAGTGCTGTAATGTCTTGCAGGATCAGGAAAAATGTTATTTTGCATACTGAAAAACTCTTCTTGTGTTCTGTCTTTCTGTCTTAAATCTGTATTGTAAATATTGCTAGAGGAGTGAAGTCACAGTGGGATCAGTTTAGAGAATGGTTGCTACTGGTGTGAATACCAAGCATGAAAAAGAGAGTGAGAATGGGTAGGGATGTCTGAAAATATCCAAAGGGAAATCTTTGAATATACACTGCAGCTATGTTTAAAATACACTTTTAATCTGTAGTCACTTGGTGATGCTCTTGAGTTGTATTTCAGCTTTGGAATAGATAATTGGCAGAAGGGAATATATTACTTAATTGTTCTTCCATTTTCACTCCTCTTTCTCAGCTGAATCCTGAGTTTAGGATGGGGTCCCATCGTACACTCCTGAGCTCTCTCCTATGTCTCTCCTGCCTAGACTCGATGAACAAGGCTAGAGTCATTGTGAGTTCTTCCTTGCCAGAAATGATCAGGCCAGGAGGTGGGATGCATCTCACTATTTCCAGCCATCTAAAAATATCCACTGAAAATTAGTTGTTCAGACTCTCTTCATCATTGCTAGAGAGACAGAGGCCCTTCCAGAGAGTACTTCATCTTAACTCACCATAAGCCAGGTAGCCAGCTCTCCTTTGACCACAGAAGAAGCCTACATGGGTATTATATACTAAATTTCCATTTTCTTGGGGTACCCCTTCCTAAGTTCCTTTTCTCTTCTTTTGGCCCTGTGGGCTAATCCAGCCCCATGTTGGATTCACAGTACAGCACAGCTGGGATCTCTGAGATACAGCAGAGGGTATGTCCTGGTATAGAAACCAGCATGAGGCATATGGCCAAATGTTCAGAGATTTCTACAGTATCTCAACTGTAACAGGAATCTAAGGAGCTAAACCATATCTTGAAACGATGTTAAAAATAGCTGCATCAGCTCTGCCCTGGTATTTCCAAGACTTCTGTTCATGCCAGCCTGCCACGGATGCACTGGGGAGCTAAGTCTTCTGAAACTGCAGTTGCTGAAGATCTGGTCTTGGGACTATTCTGACACATTGCTGCTCATCTGAAACACGTAAAAAGGGTTATTAGACTGACAAAATCAATTCTGATTTGTGTACAAGCCAGAGAACACTGCCACATTTTATTTTCCAGCATATACAACTTTCTGTAGCACCTTTTCCCTCAGATAGGTATGATCTTTAACATGTTAACCCCTTGGATGGAAAAATTATTGTAAAGGATAAATACTTAAATGTGTGCTTTATGTTTTGTGTTTTAACAGTGTGCAAGAAAGGAAGCTACCTTTGTGATGCCAGAAAACATGCCTTAAATAACCGGTGTTTATAAGAAAATAGCTGCAAGTTACACAAGTGATGATTTTGTATTTATGGGAATTTAGAGGGAAGTGGGTGACTTTTAAACCAGACTCAAATATGGAGGTTTCTTTATTGGCAATGTCCTGTCTTTGCAAAGCGTATGCTCAAAAGCTGTGAATTAGATGTTAATTGTTTCTTTGGCCTCATGATCTGACTAATCAGACAGATTAGAATTTGCGGATGATCAACCAGCACTGGTTTTCCTTAAATTCTGGGTATGTTGATGTGCCATTCGTTTAGGCATGATTTTTCAGAGTTTGTTCTTGATCAACGGCAATTTGAACATGATGTAGCAGACCCCGTCTGGACTGAATGCTGCATTTATGTTGCTGTGAGATCTCCAGTAAATGCTATTGCAAAGTTTTATTATCTGCTGTGAGCAGTGGAAATATCAGCAAGTAAAGTCAATTAATGTCAAATGTTATTTTCACACTCTCACATCCTGAGGGTTGCTTAAACCTGGTCAGCTGTATGGGGATGTAATGGAAATAGGGTGCAGTAACAAAATCAAAACAGCTACTGAAGAACTGCTGACACTCCATCACCTGTATCTGAAGAATTTTGTTCTTACAGGCAAAAAGGTTGCTCTAAGGCCAGCTTGCAAACCGAACGCAGCCTCCTGTGGCTCAGGGGGTTGATGGCTGAGCCACTTTTACCGTCAAGCTGTCAGTGAGGCTGACCTGAACTTGGACTGTTTTTTCTGTTGTTTTCATTTTTTTTCCAATCCGCAGTGCATTGATCAATGTTGCTGGGAGATTTGCCACTGTGGTATTTTCCGATTCCAGTGCCTGGAGGCTCTCCTCTGCTTGTATAGAACAGATTGTCCTGTCACTGCAAAAAAAGGGCTATGGCATTTTTATCCCTCACTCTAGGAACAAAAAGCAAAATGAGGAATCCAACTAGAAATGTTCCTAAGCTTTCATAAACAAAATGCACATGGGTCAGAGTCCTCGGATTGTGTGCTCCATCTATGGAAAGAAATAATTAACTGCTGAATCAGTGAATTCCTCTCCAGCAGATTTCTCAAGCGCTATGAAAGAGTCTGATACATTGAATGAGGCATCTGTGTTGAAGAGTTGAAGAAAGCTTATTCCTATTTTGTCACAATCTGGTTTTTTTCTTGCCATTTGTTTTTCAAGAAAAGAAAACATTCTCAGTAGTCATCATCCTGATATCTATAAAATATTCTGTTACTTTTTCTGAATGGCCACAAGAAAAGGTCTAAAATTGTATGTTTACTGGAAATTTTATGAATGATATGAATTATTAGTCATATGAAAAATATTATTTTTATAAAACAAGTAAAAATTTGTTTCTTACTTGACGTAAAATACAGTCATCTTACAAAGAGAGAAAATATTGAATTCCGTGCAACAATAGGAACAGTAATCCAGAATAATTTTAAAGTATATTGCCACAGCCTATGCCAGTGACTGAAGATGTTTTCCACTCCTTGTTCCACCTGTTATTATTTTTTTTTTCCTACAAAACCACACTTTTCAAGAAGAGGGATTTTATACTAGGACTTGATTGGTAACTGAATGTAAGTGGTGTTTTTCAACTAACATGTTTGAATATTCAGTATTAGCCATTTCTGACAGAATAGGTGCCTTTAAAATTTAAATGTTTGTTCTTGCAATAGTTGCTTGTTTTACTCACAGGATTCTCTATTTTAAATATAGCTTATGCCACAAATGGCAAAGTGAAACCTATGATTTTAGTAACCTCAAAATATAAGATTTTTTGTAGATTGTTGTTTCTAGGCTAAACGCTATAAACAGACATCTTTTTACTGCAATCTAAACTATATCTGTGTAATGTCTCAATATAATTTAACTGATACATCCAGGTAGGATAGAGCTTGCTGAAAGATGGTAGAGTGATACTTCTTAGGTTGGCCTTTCCTAAACTTGAGTGGTTACCAGTGAATACCATGGAAGGTTCTGCAAATTTCTACTGCAGAAAATGTAATTGTTCAAGTCAAGTTTGGGATGGGTAGAATGGGAATAAATTGGTAAAGTATCTTTTTACAACAACTTCTCACTGTCTTCAAGATTCGTACACCACATAAAAGCATTCATTGATGCTTAATGATCTGAAGAGTATGTGAATGAACCTAGGCACAGTTACATCTGACTTAAAGAATTCCTTAGTGATCTGGGAATCAAGCTGTGTAGATTTCATTCCTGACTCTCTTTGTGAGTCTAAGCATATTGCTCATGTGCAAAATCAGAGGGTCATTGGGGCTACGGCTAAAGTGTGGAGCTCAGGTTGCTTCATAGCTCCTAGCGGGAGGTAGACATCACTTGTGGTCCAACCCCATTTAGAACAAGATCTGTATGAATAGTTTTGCTCCTTCACCTTGATTTTCATTGGAAATGGTGCCTTGGTAAGGAGCTATGGATGACTAGGGCCAGAATTGTGAGGCACTGAGGTGTGCTAAATATATTAGGATGGGATCCCAGACAATTCTCTACTCAAATGAATCAATAAAACTATATGCATTGAGCTTTGAACTGCTATTTAATAGTTGTTAATGACAGATCTGCTAAATAGCTTGGAATATACTGTGTAGTCACTAAAATGTGTAATTTTGTGGCAAGCCAGGAGCTAATGGTGCCTCTGCCAGCAGCTATTGGTGCAGAAGACCAGATACAGTCTGTAGTTACCTACCCTTCTGTTTCCACCTCTTTTGCTCAAATGTTGTGGTGTCTTAGAGCCAGCTGGGTCTAGCAGAACTACAAAGCTGCTGCACATTGAGGATGGCCTGGGAAAGGGCCATGAGATACTGGCTCAAAAGCACAGATGCCTGAATGGTATTAAAGGGATCAAAGAACCGTGGGTAGACAGTAAGGAATTAAATGCCTTGAAAAGGTAACTGTGTGGAGAACAAAGGTGGCACAGGGTGTTTCTGCCCAGCAGACGGAGACCTGGTCTGACTGCTTCAGCCAACCTGGCAGTATTAACCCATGGTGTACTGCCTCATTTTGCCCCAAGGTCCCCCACAATGTGGAGCATCAGGACACAGTGATGTGGACTCAAAGCTATTTCCATGAGACTGAACCTGTCTTTTGCAGTTATTGGGTGGATGATACTGAACATAAATTTGCATAATTAGTGGATCATTTTAAGCTTCACTTTCTTTTTGGTAGAACCACTGCCTAGCTGAGCTTCTGTGCAGCTTGTTATGCCTAGGCAAGAGCGTAACAGTACTCTTACTGAGGTGCACTGTATTTTTTTTGAGGTCAGCTCTTAATTTTGTGAAGGTCATTCAGAATTCCCATTCTGCCCATCCCAAACCTGACTCCAGAATTCTTGTGCCTTCCCAGCTCTTCCCTACTCCAGCATCACCTGCAGTTTCAGTGGCAGTGCTCTTTTTGTCCTTGAGATCATAAGGGCAACAACTGTAGATCCAGCAGAGATTCCTCCAGATGCTCCTTGAGATTTCCAGTTTCGCAATTTATCTCTGACAAGTAGTCTCTAGGCACATTTATGTGAGAAAATTAAGCATGTCAGAAGTGATCCTGGGATTGGGAATCCATCATTTGTGCTATTTATGAACTGTTAGAACAGTCATGGCTGTGATTTTGGTCCAAGCCAGCTAACACTTTCTTAATCAATGGGGAAGCATGGGTAAGGTTGACACGGACCAGAGATCACTTAGGCTGAGCAACAGGTACCTTAGATGTGGTTACCATGTTATGGAGGGGAAGGAAGTTAAACGGTGTGGACTTATGATGTTCTGTGTGAGAAAATGGGTCTAAGCATAGTCTAGATCACTTGTAGATTTGTATTGTCTGGATCTAGGTTTTTCACAGTAGTTGCAATATTTATTTACAATTTGTGCATTATTTATTTGCTTCTAAGTTATGAAAATGTGATGTAAGACAGTACCAGAAAGTGTGTGAATGTTAAGATACACAACATTGACTGCATTTCCCTTATCCATAAGGCCTAAACTCCTTTTGCAGGAGGAAATTAGATGGATGTGTCTGAACAATATTGACTGTGACTCATCTCCTTGCTATTTTGTGAATGTTTTCAAATAACATGGACTTTCATTCTAGTACTGACCTGAGGTTAGGCTCACCAGCCTCTAATCGTCTGACTCCCATTTCCCTCATTTTCCAAAGGGAGACCTTTACCAGCCTTCTGGACCCTCAACTCTTCAAGTTGATGGCTTTGAAATGATGTCAGAGAAAAGGTAATCACACTAGTTGTTATCACTGCTCTTTCATCTGCCATTTCCTCACTCTAGACTGGATTCTTCTTCTTTTCTCACTCACAACAATACCATAATCTTCTTTGAAGTTTTTAATGCTGTTGTAAGCCTTCCTACTCCACCAAGCAGGGAACCATTCTTGGACAGGTCTTCAGGTATTACCTTGAAAGTAGACATGGGTTTTAATAAATTTAACTATTCTGTTGAGCTGTCGGAATGTAAGGCATTCACAGATCCGTGATCTCAGAAAAAAACCTGCATTTCGTTAGTTGTTAAATACATTTGTGTGAGACACTTGAGAAAATGTGGGAACAAGTCATGTCAAAAACTTAAATACTATTTTGTTTTCTACAGTGATTCTTTTAACTTTAGCAGCATTTACACTGTTTAACTTCAATAGGAAAGAATGGCTTATGCATGCACATATGGCAAAGCATATAGAAAAGCACTTTATCATTTGTTAAAACCTGTGCTGAACAACTTGAGACAGTGTTATGCAGACTTTCTTTTTTGAGGAGTGATACGAGTGACTAACTTGGTAATGGAATTGGCAGAGACAGTATTGGATAAATGCTTGGACCAAAAGCTTTGATGTAATAAAGCTGCACTTTCAAGGCCTTTTCTTCAGTGTTTTGGACAGTCAGGAGATCCAGTGATTATTGTTCCATTATATCAGTCCCAGTGGGTATTGCGTGCTGATCCCCACCAAGTTGCTTAAGTGCATTAGCTTATGATTTAACTAATACAATTATTTTTCTTTCTGGATTAGATTTATTAATTAGTCTTGCATGGATTTAGAATTTCCATGTATTTTATGTTTATTTCTGGTAGGAATATGAGTGTGCTTCTGAGTCTTAATGGAAGTGGAAAAGCCTCTTTAATCTCTTCTTTATCAATTTAATTTCAATTGAAACCTTTTGTTTTCACATGGAATCTAGTTAGGAGCATTCTTAATAACATAGTTACTGGTAGAATCGTTACAGAATTTTATCTCTGTCGCAGGCACAGTCTGCCCACTGAGACATGATGTATTAATCATCTGTTCTCATGTGTGGAACATATTTAATTATAGTGTGACATTTCCTTAGTTTTCTGACCTGAATTTCTGGAATACCATATTTTGGGTAGAATTAGAATACTGTCATTACAAAATAACTATCACATTTTGTAGCAAAATCCAGCAGTTCCTCCTAGACATTGAATGCTTAAAATATGTTGTTACGATACTGATGCTTCCACTCTTCCAGTAGAGTATTTAGCAATTTACTGACTTCTATTATTAACATATGGCAAAAAAGGTAAAAGATTTCATCAAAAGGTTGGTCAGTGAGACCTCATAAGAGACTGATCAATGTCTCAGGGCAGGATCCATTTGAGACTGAGACACCTAAATTTAGATCCATAGATACAGGTGCTTGGGAGTTCCTGTTATAGAATCAATGGTGCTTGGAGACTAGTCACTAACATCTTCATTTGCTTGCCTTAACCTGAGATATCTGCCATTACTTGAGGTGCTTCAGGATGTATGAGACATCCACACAGCACAAGCACAGTACAACATCCCTATGGAAGACCTGGGACCTTCTGGAGTGGCAGACTAAGGTGAAGCAGGATGCCTACTTGACATTATACAAAAGGCAGTGAGTGTTTAATTTCAGGCAAATAAATCAAGCCCTTGACATTTATTTTGGGACACGATGAACAGCTCTGCAGGCTCCACTGACTGGGTTGACCAGAACACTGCTGTCTGTGGAAAACTTACACAGCTGGCTCACATGTGGATGCCTGCACGTAGACATCTGAATTTAGGTATTTGAATCTGGAGCCAAGTTCCACTGTGGTGCAGGAACTGCAAACAACTTGGAATATTATGCATATGAAATCCTTGTAGATAGAAAAAGAAATGTTTAGAAAAAATAATTTCTGTGAAGTTCATGGAATATTGTTAGGGAAATAGTTTTTAAAAATTTTTTATCTTACATCTTCTATACCATTCTTGTTTTTCACAATGGCTAGAAACATACTCTCTTACCTACCAGAGCCACTTTTAAACTTTTGTAAATTCATAGTTTGCTGCAGATAGCATTTAGGTTTCCACATATCAGTCAAGCCTGTGGTTAATATAAATAGGTGAAATCAAGCACAAAATGCTGTCTTCAATCGCTTAGAATGTACTCTTGAGAACGATTTCATCCTCCTCCTTGCATGGAAAAGCACATATTCTTTAGCCTTCATATGACAGAAATAGCCCTTTTAAAGGTGTCTACAAGAATTCATGGACAGTTCTACGTTCTCAACTTTGTTCATGAAACTCAAGAGAAGATTCTGACAGCTGAGGACAGAATTATGGAATAACTGTACAATAGGGAAGGCTCAGAGTTTCCTAGCCCAGTTGCCTAAAAGCTTTGTGGGACACGTAAATGCTTTCATATGCATTGGAAAACTGAACTAGATTTTTTCGAGAGTGATAACAAAGTTGTTAGGAAGCAATGCTGTTCCATTCCCTGTCATGCAGAAGATATGAAAATGATACTGATGTGTGGGAAAGACTGTAATCATACATTTATGCCTGTCACACGTACTTTAAAGGATTGGGGCCTAATTCTCAAACCCACAAAAGGCAATTTGTGTGAGTGAGCAGCAAAAAGTTTCTTTTAACTGCATTAAGGGTGAGCATTTCTCCTTAAGTGGGGGAGCTTAGCAGCTATGACGACTGCAGGATCAGTCTCTGATCTCCAGTGCCGGCTCCCTTGTGACTTGCGGTAATGCAAAGTAGTTGTCCACTCACTTGTGCTGGAGCATCATCACAGAATGGCAACAGGCACTTCCCTACTTGCTTTTCTGTTCGGGCAGAATTTGGCTGGAAGGAGCTAAAGGCAAAAACATGAAGCTTCAGGCAATCCATTCGTTAGTGGTGGAACAATGTCGAATGAAGCCTCTGAAGAAAGTTCAGTGTAGGGGCTCTTTACACTGTGATATGCACTCAGACATTTCTGTATTGTTGATTCAACATCGCTATAAATCTGTATGCTAAACTGATTACAAATCCCATCTAGCTTGGCATTAGTTACAGACTAGTAATCCTGTTTGAGGCTTTCAGCTGATGTCATGACACATAGCTGGACTGAAGAAAGTAAAAAATTTTCAGTAGTGCTCGGCTTGTTTTCTGACGTAGGCTTGGTTTAAACAGCTTTCAAGATCTGTCACATTTTAGTAAAATGGAAGTTGGGAACTCTTTCAAAAAGCAGTGAGATGCTTGATAGCATTAGGCACAACAAAATCTTGTGTTGCTAAGAGAAGAAGGCGCTAACAGATATTCTGCTCTTCATTGCGAAGCAGCTAATACAAGTAAGGCAGGACAGTAAGTAAAGTTTTGCTCTAAGGAAACCTCTGTCTGACGTACATTACAGCACTGGTGCTCTGTTTCAGGACCAGCTTTTACTCCCTGAACTGTGGAGAAGGACGTTTGTTCATTCTAACCTCTAGCATGCAGCTAAATTGATGGGGTTGTGAATTTGGGTTGTTTTAACAATAAGCTGGGGTATGCTTGAAACAAAGTTCTCTGAAAGGCAACGTGGAGACTGTGTTTCTAGTAGCACTGGGCACCTTCAGGTGACATTGGTGCCATGAGCTTTGGGTTCTTCCTAGAGAGGAACGGCGTGCAGGAGATGTCTCTCTCCCCAGGCTGCCGCAAGAGCGATGAAGTTCCACTGCACTGTGTAATGAATTCCTACTAGGGTATTTGCCTGGAAAAGAGTGTGTTTTTACTGACTGAAGTCTAAATAAACTAAATGTCTCATCTAGTGCAAGAGCTCATCAAGGTTCGGAGAACAAGCACACAATTTTCTTGAGCAAGTAACTCTCTGACCAGATGACTGAAATATGAAATTCTTGCCATGCTGTTAATACCAACTGCATTTTAGGAAAAAAAATTACAAAAATGCAGGGTTATAGTATTGATAAGGCAAAAAACATTTCAGAAATCTATTAATTTACACTTCCCAGTTTCTTTCTTGTCACTTGAGCTGTTCTCCGCTTGATTTCCATGTCTCTACTTAGTTCTTGCAAATTTGCTGTGTAAGTGATATGTTTTTCTGTGTCATGATATTTGGAGGCTGTTTTTCCCCAGATACTCCCCTGTCTATGGTACATCCTGCTGTCACTTTCAAGCTATCTTTGGTTACAGGTGTATCACTTGTATTGTCACATACTTTTACCACAGTTCCACAGATAACCTCAGAACAACTACACTGTTGAGAGACTGGACTGTCTGTAGCACGTAGTCACCCACCTGTGAAATCTGGTTGCATGATCTAGTTTTTAAGGTTCTGTACTGGTGGTGTTGCAAGACCTTTTTTTTTTTTTGGTCAAAGCCTTTCTTATATTGAAGTCAATGGCAAAACTGTAATTTCATCACAAATGTTTCTCCATGGTGTTCTGTGAAGAATTTACAAAATCTTTTTCAGGGTAACCATCCTGACCCATTGTGTCATGTCACGTTAGCGAAGTTTGGCTCAGATCACCTTGATTTCTTCCTGAGAAGATCCTTCTCTCTTCACTGACAGATAAAATCCAATTTGACTGGCTTCATACACATGACCAAGGTCATGCCTTTATGGGACAAAGTGACTTTTCGTGCTGACTACTAGTGTCAGTTTGCTTAGCTGATATTCTTAGTCAAACTGATATCCTGGCAGTAGCCTGGCAGTACCTTAGCAAGTTATCAACAGCTGAAGAGAAAACTTGATCAGTACCTGAGTTTACATATTCTAAATGAAGATAGGACGTTCAAGATTATTCAGTGTTGACCTGATTGTGTTACCATTGTGAAGAATGGCAAGGCTGCCAAGGATCCTGCTAGGAGGGAATATAGCATATTTTGCTAAACATGTAAGAGTCGTAGTATTTATTAGCCTCTCCCTCCTTTAATTTCTTTGATAAATTGGTGGATTTACCATCCAAATATATGGCCAGATATAAAAAAAAGAGTTAATGTAAATCCTTTCATTATCACAAGCTAGAAAATATTGGAATCTAAATGACATTTATGGGAGAATCAGCAGCTAATATTTATCCAGAGAGACTGAAACTGCAGTTTCAGAAGGATGCTAGTGTCTTGTTGCTGATGAACACAAAATCCAAATTTAAATTCACGTTGCAATCCCACAGAAGATCTGTAAGGTTCCTGGTATAAAATTATTTAAAAATCATTTTAGAAAACCATTACTATTTAAGTCTAAAGAGGTTCTTAAATTTGTGCTTGAATAAGTACTGTTAAAGTGCACTAAGCTTCATTCTTGTACTTTAAAACCATTTGCATCAGACTGTTGTGTGTACGTGTGTGAGTTCAGAATGTGTGCATTTGATAGCCAGGGGAAAATAAGCATGCCTGGGTTAGCTTGGACACTGTTTCCATTCCACGGTTATAATCAAATAAAAATATGTAGAAGTTTAATTTAAAAAGCACCATCAAATTGTAAAACATAGTAACGCTGGGACACAAGCTGTGTAACAAACCACATGGGAAAGTGATGATTACAATCTTGCATTTCTTCTTGCGGTCTTTGTTGGGTTCATATGATTTGTACTACCAAAGTATGTCTGTTCTCCTTTCCTTTCCTCAGCGGAACAAAAGTCTTATAATTGCTGCTTTCCTCTGCATTAGCCATGGTGTTTTAATTTGCTCGGTGGACATGCCATCAGTCCTGTCATTTAGTTCTGCAGCACAATGTTTAGGTTCATGGCGTGTCTCCATCAAGACAAGCAGGACTTTCCTCCATCCCCTGCTGTGTAGCACGCTGACTGGCAAAGGTGACACAGCAGATCTCAATGGGTTCATTGTCTGATAGCTAAAAGCACTTCCCTACATGATTTATTTATAGATGATAACTGGTAAAGGCTGGAGTGTGTAATGGAGAAGATTACTTGGTCTCTTGCAAACAATATCCTGTTTCTTAAGGGAAGGCATTGAAGAATTACTGCTTGTAACCCCATAAATTGGCACTGTTTCAACAGTTTTGGTCAACTCATAAAGTTGACAGCTTCCAGGGGCAGTGCAAGCAGCACCTTCTATTTTTCAGCATTTCCCCCAGCCTGCTACAATTATAAAGGCCATGAATGGCTTTATTATGAATCACTGAGCTGATGCCAAGTAAAGATAAACCAGAGCTCTCCTCCACCGAAGATCCTGAGGGCTTGCTCAGGACCCTGTAATTCTGGCCCCTCACAGACTTGGCAACTATCAAACTGATCTGTCTCACTAGTAAAGGGTGGGAAAGCAGTGGGTCATATAAAATGAGATACTTCACCACCCAATTTGCTCATCTGACAAACTGAATTAAGCTCTTTTGGGGGTCATCTGAAGTCTTTATTAGAGAGACTCACAGCAGTTCCCCTGGGTGAGCTCCAGGGTGAGTCGAGTCTAAATCCTGAATGGCAGAGAAGGGAGCTGAAGACAGGGAAGCCTTGCGGTGTCAGTGAGAGCTCGAGCATGAGGAACATGCCTCGCGTGCCTCCTGCTAGGCTGTGTTAAAAGGGTCACTAATGGCTGCATTGGAAAGAAAGGAAGCCACCACTTGGGTGGCAAAAGATAGGGCTCTGACAGCTTGTTAAAAGGATAGTGGGACACCTGGACGTCTGTCTCAGGGGGAGGAGGGCTGCCAGTGTTTCTTCACTACCAAAGAAGCATTCTGGCTCTTTAGGGATCCAGCCTGTGATGCTCAACTCTTCCCTACGCATGGGAGTTGGATGGGGCTGACTTGCTTCTGGGCATCACTTGAGGTCCCCTAAAGCCCAGACAATGAGTCCCTTTCTGAGGAGCTTACAGACCTACAGTACATCAAAAGGTATTTTAATGCCAGTCCTGTCTCTGTTGGTAAAGAAATTATTACTCATGGGAAAAAAAAAAAAAAATCTGTGTATGCTGATGTAAACCCATGCACTGTAATTTAGATTTCTAAAATATATGATGTAGCTATCACATTGATTACACTGTAGTTATACTGTGTAGCTGTTAGTTGTCTCTTGGTAGGATGTGTTTTGGTATGGTAAGGTCTACACAAAAACCAGATCTGCATTTTCCAGTTTTCAAGATTACCAGTTCATTTCACCAGGAGCCTAAAAATCACAAGTCTGTTAAATAGAAAAGCCATAACATATGCAACTTTCCAATAGATTTTTTATTTTACAAACTAACCAGAAACTAAGTTGGGCAACAACAGTAGACAAAAATTTGTCTGTGATTGAAGGACTGCATTTCACCCTGTTATAAACCTGTAAATTCAGAGTAGGTCCAAATCCAGGAACTTAATTTTCAGTTTGTATAATTGCAGAGACTAGAGACACAGTTTTTGTCTTGTGAATGGAAATATTATATTAATTTAAAAAATATTTAGCTTTCTCATAAATCAGATTTCTAGCCACAGGAAAAAATAATAATTAGAACAAGACTCACATGATTTTTCTTTCATGGTTAATAAAAAAGACGAAGGGAAAATCACATGTGCACTTGTTCCACAGAGAAAACAAACCTACAGCTTTTAGACAGAGCTCTAGATACTAATTTTTGCAGCTGTGCACATACCTATCCTACCTCCAGTTAATTGGTGAGATGAAAACTGATTAATTTTCACATCCTATCACAATTAAAAAAAAAAACAACCCAGGCCTCTACTATTTGTTCTATTTAAGCATCACAAATGCCATAGCTTAGTGAGGTACAAAATTACTATTGAACTAAAGTTCCCAAAAAGGTCTTAAAGAAAGAGCTGTTGAACTTCATCACAGGATAAAGTTAAAACCTTCGAGAAATCACTATTATAATTTGTTGAAAAAGTGTGGTTATTTCTCTCAGTGAACAACCACGAAAAGAAATCTCTCTAATATGTTTTGAGTGTAGAAAAGTCACTTCAGCTGTACTCTGCTTATGCCATGTCTCCTAGGCTTGCTTTGTAGAGAACAGGTGGTTTGAAAGAAAGGAATTCATCAGCTGGCCCATGAAAAGATGCTGAACCACAGGTGAGATGTCAGCTCAGCAGGTCTTTGATTTTTGAATGTATCACACTATTCTGAAACAGACTTTGAGCCGTTATTTAATCCTTCTGCTTGTATAACTGCAGTCTCGTGGGGTTCGCTATCATTTTTGACTCAGGTGTTTCACCTGTTCTTACCTCTCCAGAGACAGAGATTCCTTGAACATGGAGGTGCTCCAGTTCAGCACTTTTCAACTCCTAGATTGATTTCAAGCTTTCTCTCTCTTTTTCTGCAGTTTCAAACCAATGACTTCTTGTCCTGCTCACAGTATAGAGCAGTATATTTCTTTTTCTCTGCAGCAGACTTATGTATATGAAGACTGTAACTGTGTCTCCCCTGTAGACTAAATATCTCCAAGTTCTTTAGATGTGTTTTCTGAAAATAATCCTGTTTTGATTTTTTGTAGACTTTTGCAGATCTCGTCTGGAATTTACTTGAATGAAATGCCCTAAATTGCACTGTATTGTGCCTAGAACAAAATGTATTTAGGTAATTTTAGGTAGCAACAAAAGTGGGAGAAACCCACTTTTTTGTGTTTTCAGTAAGGGTTTCCCTGAAATATGGTTTAACAAGATTCTCTCTGTCACTCTGCTTCATATTACAGTCTCCCTTCCAGACAATAAAAATCAGTTTACGTCTTGGGGACTACAGTTGAGTAATCATAAAATATAATGTATGATGTTAAGATTAAGATAAACAAGCTGAAGGCAATCTGGCAATATGATAAAGGACTGCTTAAATTGTGAGGAATGACCAAACAGATAAAAGGGGAAACCCAAGTAAGGGTAAACACAGATGAAAGCCCTAGTAATAGAGATTTTGTTAACTTTTTTGCTAGAATAATCCTTAGCTATGACATAGATTTTTTTATGATATTTTCCAGAAAACACAATAGAAAAGTCTCCGTAAGTCATTAGCTCATCAAATGACCACTGTAGTATTATAATTTCCCAGTTACTCTACATAAATGATAACTGAGAACCCAGGTTAAGTCATGTAATTAACTTTTTAGTATTACTTATTCCTGAGGAAATTATTAAACTCCTCAAAGTCCAGAGAAAAATACACATAAGTTTTATGTATTCTAGTTACCCTGTTGAGGAGTACCTACCCATTTCTAGATAGTTCCTGGGCAAATAGGCTTCCCCTCAAATTTTATGGCTGATAGAGCTCTTTCAGAAATCCAGATGAATGAGGGTGCTCCGTAGTCTGGAGGAGCATTCTGATACCGTCCCACTCTTCTTCTTCTCCCATATCTGGTGTCTGCTCCTGTGTATTTGTTGGCTGGAGATCACCAGCCAATGGGGTCAGAGATCCCATTTCTCACCGCTGTAAAAAGCTTCCATGTGTCCCTTTACCTTGTCTTACATTAAGGTGGACAATCCTCTGCTAAGGACTGACTTGTTGAACTCTTGTGGCAGGGACATTTTTGCAGTCATATGGAAACATGAAAATCAAGAGAGGAAGGGAATTCTTCCTTCTCCTCTGAGACTGATCACCTACCCCCACAGGTAACATATCATAGATGAACAGTCCTGGTAGGATTCACAGAAAATCTGTTCCCTGCACCACACACCACAAGACCATGTCACAATGTCCTCCAACATTGTCAGCATTGGATAGTTGAAGCCAAAGGGGAGACAAGCTACGAAAGACTCTAAACTGTTCTCCGTGGGAGTGCTGGGTCTAGCCACAGGCACATCCAAGCTCACATCAGTGCACCTCCCCTAAACTCGGTTCCACAGAAAGGGAGCTTGGCTGTGTAGGCTGAAATGGAGCTGTGGAAGACTGTGACCACTTGCCCTGCCTGGAGACTCGGAAGATCTGGAGCCGCGAGCATGATCACACTCTTTATAAATGTAGCCTGTTGTATAGGATTATATTGAATGTTGTAATTTATTTTGTGAAGCCTTCAATCAGTATGTTTGCTATAATTCTTAAAAAACATCGCTAGCCAGAAATCACAAGAAGAATTACTTCATTAAGGGGTTCTGTTGAGATCAGGGATTATGGTAATAGCAGATCTGTAGTCTTTTTTGATTTTGCCATTACATCAGATAAATGACTGCTATTACTGCTCTGGTTGTTGTTTACTCAGGAAATGAACTTCATTCTAATTCACTTTATTGTACTTCATGATTTATTTGCCTAGTGTTGTTTACAGTGTGACTAAGCTGACCAAGGCTTTATCATGTTTGCATTGAGAATGCTGTGAAGAAAGCTAGACTGGTTGGTGTGTGTCCCATGTATAGGGAATGTTCCACTGTGGCAAGCCGCTAGCAACTTGATATATATTTATACAGGGAAAAAAAAGTGCTACTCAAAACTGATGACCTTGTAAACCCACGCTTTTTAACATACACTTTTTATTTTCTCAAAATAGACCTTGGAATCACAGCTTCCATCTGTTTTTTTGTCATTGCCAGGTGAGTTAATGTATTCTTAGGATTGAGCATGCTCCCAGGTCCAGGGTGACTCCACAGCTCTGCACCTCTCTGTGCCACTACTTTTTTGTCCTGTCTAAGCGCAGGTCTTGATCATACAAGCCTTCTGGTAAGATGTATGCAACAAGTGATGCAGGGTTGAATTCTTCAGGCTCTGCTCTTTTACAAGTTCATATCCACATGCAGTGACTTTTCCAGCCTGCTGTGATTTGGGAGAAGAGTCAGTACCAATCAGGAAGGGAGGTTTTCACTCTTAAATCCAGTTACAGCAATGAGCAGCACCAAGTTTCGCTCCAGTCATCTGGAAAAACAGCTGCCTTCATCCCAAGTCATCGTTGTCTGAAATGACCACGCATTCCAGAATAAATGCTTAGAGATGGCATTTTCAAGGTTCAAACAGATTTTTATACCAGTGTTAGTATAGCTTGTTGTTGGCTTAATTAAGGCCATAGATGCCTCTGTTAGGCTGGAGAATGTTTGTCAAATAACATAGTTTGAGTCCAAGAGTGTCTGTGCTCATTTGACTTTTCAGTCACTGAAATCTCATTCTGCTGTAATAAGCAAATTGGAGCTGATTAGGGAACATGACGCGCAAGAGAAAACATACAATAAAATACTGCAATTACTGGAAAATGTCAAAGCATTTTTATGTGGAATCTTTTGGATGAATTTGGTGGCCATTTGGAGAGCTGAGCCAGTGTTGGAGCCAGAGGACAGGGGCATGTACGCATCCAGGATTAATCATGAATCAAAACACAGGAAGAATAAAAAAATGGATGGGATGTACACACTGTGGAGCTGCATCATTATGGGCCTCGTTAGTCTGGGCAACCTGGTTAGCTGAATGCTATCCCAACGCCACCTTTGTGGCTCCTGCTGACCTTATTTTTACAGGAACTGTGTTTCTGAAATTGTCAATGCTTTATTGTTATTTAATATTATATTTCAATTTGGTATTACTTGTGTGGAAAAAAATGCACTTGTCAGTGTTGCATTTAGTATGTTGATTTAATTAATTATTTTAAAGAATAGCTGTTATAGGAACAGATGGCAGGCAAATCTGGCTTATTTTAAAAATAGAACATGTATGGTAAAATCACTGTTCATTCACACTATTGACTCAATACATTTTGCATGTTTTCGGATGGCAGAAACTCCATTTTATTGAAACAGTTTTCCCTCTGTCTCATGACACTGTTTGGGGTTGTGATGCATTAACATTGTAATCCTGAAAAGGGTGCTATGAGGAAGAAACATGTTTGTCTTCATAGTACTAGTTGTTCACTGTGCTTGTCTTATGAACTAAATCATAAAATCAAAGAATCATTTAGGTTGGAAAAGACCATTAACATCATTGAGTCCAACCATGAACCTAACACTGCCAAGACCATCACTAAATCATGTCCTTTGTGCCACATCTACCTCTCTTTTAAATACCCCTAGGAATGGCTACTCAACCACTTCCCTGGGCAGCCTGTTCCAATGTTTGATAACCCTTTCAGTGAAGAATTTTCTCCTAATATCCAATCTAAACCTCCCCTGGCGCAACTTGAGGCTGTTTCCCATTGTCCTATCGCTTTTTAGTTGGGAGAAGAGACCAACACCCACCTCGCTACAACCTCCTTTCAGGTAGTTGTAGAGAGCAATAAGGTCTCCCCTGAGCCTCCTTTTCTCCAGACTAAACAACCCCAGTTCCCTCAGCTGCTCCTCATAAGACTTGTGCTCCAGACCCCTCCCCAGCTTTGTTGCCCTTGTCTGAACATGGTCCAGCACCTCAATGTCTTTCTTGTAATGAGGGGCCCAAAACTGAACACAATATTTGAGGTGGGGCCTTACCAGTGTCAAGAACGGGGGGATGATCACCTCCCTGGTCCTGCTGGCCATACTATTTCTGATACAAGCCAGGATGCTATTGGCCTTCTTGGCCACCTGGGCACACTCCTGGTTCATATTCAGCCAGCTGTTGACCAATACCCTCAGGTTCTTTTCCAGCCACTCTTCCCCAAACCTGTAGTGCTGCATGGGGTTGTTGTGACCCAAATGCAGGACCTGGCACTTGGCCTCATTGAACTGCATACCATTGGCCTCAGCCCATTGATCCAGCCTGTCCAGATCCCTCTGCATAACCTTCCTACCCTCAAGCAGATCAACATTCCTGCCTAAATTGGTGTTGTCTGCAAACTTACTGAGGATACACTCAATCCCCTTGTCCAGATCATTAATAAAGATATTCAACAGAACTGTCACCAATACTGAGCCCTGGGAACTCCACTTGTGACTGGCCGCCAACTGGATTTAACTCCATTCACTGCAACTCTTTGGTCCTGGCCATCCAGTCAATTTTTCACCCAGTGAAGAGTACACCCATCCAGTTTCTCCAGGAGAATGCTGTGGGAAACAGTGTCAAAGGCTTTACTAAAGTCCAGGTAGATAACATCCACAGCCTTTCCCTCATCCACTAAGTGGGTCACCTTGTCATAGAAGGAGATCAGGTTTGTCAAGCAGGACCTGCCTTTCGTAAACCCATGCTGACAGGGTCTGATCACCTGGTTGTTCTGTATGTGCTGTGTGATGGCACTCAAGATGATCTGCTCCATAACCTTCCCCAGCATCAAGGTCAGACTGACAGATCTGTAGTTCCCTGGATCCTCCTTCTGGCCTTTCTTGTAGATAGGTGTCACTTTTGCTAACCTGCAGTCAACTGGGACCTCCCCAGTTAGCCAGGACTGCTGACAAATGATGGAAAGAGGCTTGGTGAGCACTTCTGCCAGCTCCTTCAGTATCCTTGGGTGGATCCCATCTGGCCCCATAGACTTGTGTGTGTCTAAGTAGTGTAGCAGGTCACTCACCATTTCCCTTGGATTATAAAGACTTCATTCTGCTCCCCATCTCTGTCTTCCAGCTCAGGTGGCTGGGTACCCGGAGAGCAACTGGTTTTACTACTAAAGACTGAGGCAAAGAAGGCATTCAGTACCTCAGCCTTTTCCTCATCCTTGGTCACTATGTTTCTCTCTGCATCCAATAAAGGATGGAGATTCTCCTTAGCCCTCTTTTTGTTGCTAATGTATTTATAGAAACATTTTTTATTGTCTTTTAGGGCAGTAGCCTGATTAAGTTCTAGTTGGGCTTTGGCCCTTCTAATTTTCTCCCTGCATCACCTCATGACATCCTTGTAGTCCTCCTGAGTTGCCTGCCCCTCTTCCAAAGGTCATAAACTCCCTTTTTTTTCCTGAGTTCCAGCCAAAGCTCTCTGTTCAGCCAGGCCAGTTGTCTTCCCCGCCAGCTCATCTTTCAGAACATGGGAACAGCCAGCTCCTGCGCCTTTAAGATTTCCTTCTTGAAGAATATCCGGCCTTCCTGGACTCCTTTGCCCTTCAGGACTGCCTCCCAAGGGACTCTGTCAACCAGTCTCCTAAACAAGCCAAAGTCTGCCCTCTGGAAGTCCAAGGTAGCAGTTCTGCTGACCCCTCTCCCTACTTCTTCAAGAACCAAAAACTCTATGATTTTGTGGTCACTATGCCCAAGACAGCCTCCAACCATCACATCACCCACAAGTCCTTCTCTGTTCACAAACAACAGGTCCAGTGTGGCACCTTCCCTAGTTGGCTCACTCACCAGCTGTGTCAGGAAGTTATCTTCTACACACTCCAGGAACCTCCTAGACTGTTTCCTCTCTGCTGTACTGTATTTCCAGCAGACATCTGGGAAGTTGATGTCCCCCACGAGAACAAGGGCTAGCAATTGTGAGACTTCTCCCAGCTGCTTATAGAATATTTCATCCATCTCTTCATCCTGGTTGGGTGGTCTGTAACAGACTCCCACCATGATATCTGCTTTTTTGGCCTTCCCCCTGATTCTTACCCATAAACACTTCATCCTTTTATCACTGTTGAGTTCTAGACAATCAAAACACTTCCTAACATACAGAGTTACCCCATTGCCTCTCCTTCCTTTCCTATCCTTTCTGAAGAGTTTATAGCCATCCATTGCAGCACTCCAGTTGTGTGAGTCATCCCACCATGTCTCCATAATTGCAACTATATCATAGTTTTCCCACTGCACAACGGCTTTCAGCTCCTCCTGTTTGTTGCCCATGCTGCGTGCATTGGTATAGATGCATTTCAGTTTAGCTATTGATCCTACCACTTTTTTGGGGAGAGAAGCCTTAATTCCTATGTGACCATTCTCAGGCGCTTCCATGGTTTCTAACACATCAATAATCCTTGTGCCTTTGCTGTCATATGGATCTCCAGCCCCTACGTCCACTGAGATGGCAGACTGAAGGCCCTCCCTAGCACATCGTCCCTTAAACATTGGTGTGCTGCCCCCAGGCTTACCTCTAGTAAGCCTGGAACAAGGTAACACTATGAGCTATACAGCTCAATTGGCTATGGTAAGAGAATTACATTCGGTGACAAAACTATCCCAGCAGACTCTAGAGAATATGTGATTATTTTTGCCATGCAAAGATTGATAACAATTAAAGTTTTCTGATTTTCCTATTGTTCTGTCCATTCTTTTTTATGTTTCTGGTGTTTTTAGAACTTTAATGACCACATTTATAGCTGCACTGGGTAAGTTATAGAGTAAGATGAATACATCTTTGTGAAGTTTCTGTACTGTGTATATGACAGATATGAAAGAACTTTAATTTTGGAGAGGGTAAAATGAGCAGCACAAGTATGTAGAAATCTTTTTTTGTTGAATTTCTTCATTTAACTTCAGAAATGTGCTAATGAATTACTCAACAAATGCAGTTCATACACCAGTATCTAAGACTCATGGGAACCGATTTGCTAACTTGCATCTGTTGCTGTGGTTAGCATGTTTTTAGTTTGTGTTGTGTACAGAGCAATCCCACAGCAAATTTGGCCTGTAACTTATTTATCCATATTAATGTTAATAAGCATATGTGTATAGCTACATATTACTTGTTTGTGGCTATTTCTGGAAGAAAATTATTTTCCCCTGTGCTAAACCCACAAGAACAATGTGTGTATGGCTTTCTGCAGCAAAAGACTTAGTGCTACATTTCACTTTCCTTGCTCTTTTCACTACGGTATGGTATTATAATATTTCAAAAATAATCCTGTATATTTTAAATTGTAGTTCATAAGTCACCCTTGAATTGTTGCTCAAACATTTCCTTATAAGGTTACATAATTCTTGGGTTAACATCTGTCCAATAAAGTTTTGCGCTTGTATCAGCAATGCAAAACAGTTACAGCAGAAATTAAATTTCAATGGTCATTCCTAGGAAGGAAAGGGGATCGCTGGTACATGCATGTAAGTCCTTCTGTTAACACAATCCATGTACTGATTATAAACAGCTTGATGCACTCAATATTATGATTCTGTTTGTTCAAGAAGTCCCTATTTTCCTGCTAATTTGTGCTGTTTTCTGCAGCTCAAATAACTGAAAAAGATAGTGGGACGTTTGCAAGCAGAAATGCCTGCTCTCCAAGGGCCAGCAGAAACTCAGGTGTTACAGATTTGTATGGACAGTCAGCACGTCCTTAAAAAACATACATGGCAGCAATGAAATTCTCGGTGTCTGGCACCTCAGTGGAGATGGAAACTGGACTGATGTTCTTGGCTATGCTGGTGTTTGTGATAGCAGAGAAGCTTTCTCTGCCGACAGCGACCCAGCCCCTCTCAGGCTACTCTTGTGTGAGCTTTTACAGGCAAGCACACCCTAGCTCTGCTACAGTCCTAGCAAATGTGAGCTGGCTCTTGTGTCTGGTCATCTCCAAGTGCAGGTAGGTCCAGCCCACAGGGACCTACAAAAGGTGGCTGTCGATAAACTGGTAAACCGTTCACTGCCCTTAAAAAATCCACACACGTGATTATGTTAAGGAGAAGGGAAGCCTTCAGGCAGAAGGAACTGGGAAAGTAAAGCCAACTGTTTGCACCCAGTGTGGGTTTATTATGTGACGGAAAACCGAAGTACCAAGCACCCTCAAGATCACTTTTATCTGCCATTCCCAGTGTAAACATTTGAATACACACTAAAACAGCCTAGCTCAAGCACTTGGCACATTGAGAAGGAGAATTCAGGCATGCATGATAACATATTGCCAGCCCAAGCTCTCATTCAGGCGGTTTGGATGCACCAGGTGCAAGGCAGGATTACTGCAGTCCCGTCTGTCAGCAGGCGTCCTGTACAGGACTCTTCCTATGCACTTGGTAGATGTTTCTGATGCTGGAGCCAGGATACAGCTGAGTTTCAGACATCATGATGTTTGGCAGGTATAAACCTTAGCTTCACAAGGCAGACATGACCTAAGGATGCTCAAGTAACAGGGATTCTAAAAAATTCTGGGAAACACGGGAAAAAAAAGAAACACAGAGCAAATCCAAGTAACCTTTAAGAAGCTACTATGAAATGTAAATCCATTTCTTTATTGTCTTCTTATTCTACATCAGTAAATTTGTACTTTGGAGATGAAAGTTAAATAGAAATGTACTGAACTTTCCAAAATGCCTCTATGTCTGTGCGTACTTCGAAGCAGACACCCAAATTAATAGCTATGGCAATTTCTAGTACAAAGTGTATGGATTCTGTGTCATAACAACATTACATTTAGCACAGTATGCAGTGTTTGACAGTGGCCAACAGTAGGTGCTGGAGAAGAGAATAAAAATAACAAGAAAATGGTGTCATCCCCCAGAATAATCTGATCTCCAGAATTCTATTACTTCTTCACTTGAGGCAGTTTCATAGTCCTTGACTAATAGTTCTTGCATGAATGTGTGTAATTGCCTTTAGACTTTTGACATGAATTCAAGAGGTTAAGTGGATGTTGTGTGAAGAATACCTTCTCCTGTTCACCCAGAACTTGTGATGTGCTGACTTCCTCTGACAACCCTCCATCCTCCTATTGTGGGAGAGTTCAGAAGGGCCAAGTAAACAGCAAAAAACCCACAAAAAAGTAGTAGACTGATATATTTCTCAAGAGCCCTTATACAGTCTAAGTAAAAGCATTTGGCCAAATGTGAGAACACTCAAACCTGAAGGTGTTTGAATCCAGGGCCCAGCTTTTGCATTTTGTACCCATTTCTAAGGAAAACACAGTCCCTGAGGTACATTTGTGGAAAAGGTCTGAAGCCACTCTCCAGGAGGTTCCCATGAACTGCTCTGAGGAACTGTGTTGTGTGGTCACCCTCACTGTGATCTCCCACTGCCATCAGAGGCAATTTGGAGGGCAGAAGGCATGCAGAACAGCCAGTGCAAACCTGTGCTGCGGGTCGCAGATAGTTTCCCTCAAAACCTTCAAAATAGCAGACGCAGCTGGGGATCATTTCCTTTTCCAAACAAACATCACAACCTGATCTGGCTCTTCAGACACTTTAAAATTCCATTTTCTTCAAAAATTCATCCAAAGTCATATATTAGAGAAAAGATCTTAAAAGCACTATGACTAAAAGGGCTCTAGGGAAACAAGATGAACTGATTAGACATTTTTGTGTAGTTTGATAATTCGGCAACTCTTATTCTCGTATTTTTGCTAGATCTAAAAGTAAAGTATTCATTACTCTATAAATAGCTTGTTGGCTAGAAAAGCAGAGTGACAGACCATATATTATTTGGTTGCTTTGATTTAAAAGATATGCTCTATTCTAGCTCCTACAGGGTATCCATGCATATGTGTACCTTTTGAGGGAGAGTCTAGTGACTACCTCTGTCTATTTATTCATCTCAGGGTCCCACAAACAACAATTTTTATGCACATGAAGGAATAGCTCACAGAAAGATGTGATGGTGACTGTCAGGCCAAACCTAAATCAATATTCCTTGTTTTATACTGTGCCTGGAATGTATCTATGGAGAGACAGCAAGGATGATCTACAAAGAATGATAGCTGTAAGGTCAATAAGCCTTTGAAAGACAATCATTGCTAAAAAACATTGCTGAAACTACTTGCATCCTTAATGCTCCACTGTCTTTGAGAAAACTGTGAAACAGAGTCCTGCTGTAGTACCTCTGAAACTGAGGTTTTGTAGTTGAGCTCTCAAGGCTGTAAGTAGAGATGGTATCTAGTCCACACGGGTCAGAGTTCTTCCACCCTTTCCTCAGTCTAAGATCATATGGATGGATGCATTTACTTAGAGAAGTGTGCTGCTCTCAGGATGTAGTAGGAAAACCCTGTGAGAAGATGTTGGTTTTCAGTGGATTTGAACTCCAGTTCAAACATTTCTGAGAATGTTTCCCTTAGTTTTGTTGTCCTCTCTAAGACTGTTCAACAACTGGGAATATCTCTGAGCTACCATCTTGTAATCAGCTGCTGCAATTTTTGGAGTTCACCACCAAATGTTTTTGTGCTGCTCAACTTGAGTAAGCCCATGGCATCCTTTTCTCCCAGCCTGTCTGCCTCCAGCCTGTCTGTCTGATTTACTGCCCCTCTAGAACAAACAGTTTCAGTCCTCAGTCTCCTCCAGGTGCTTGCTGCCCTCTTTTCTCACAGCCCCCTTCAAATTTACTACATGAATTCACATTCTGTACAGGTGTTTTATTTCCTAGCAATAATAAGACTATAGCTTGAAAAAAGCATGCTGCCCATGAAGAAAAGCTCTTCTAGTAAGTCATATATGCTGCTTCTGCTACAGAGTTTAGAAATGTGAAATAAAACAATGAACTGCTTTTTAAAGCAATAGCCTTGTTCAAGTATCGTCTTCTGGATAGAAAGTTTGCTCAGGTACAAGCATTGCTTCGGGTTTCAGTGACATGCCTGTATGTCATCTACTCTTTAAACCAACCTCGACACACCATACATACAATTTTAAAACAAGAGCTTTGTATGAACATAAGGCCTGTGATAGTGCATGTGGTTTGTATTCGGATACTTCAGCACCTTTTGTAGAAATGATAGAATCATAGAATCATAGAATCACCTAGGTTGGAAGAAACCTTTAAGATCATCGAGTCCAACCATCAACCTAACACTGCCAAAACCACCACTAAACCATGTCCCTCAGCACCATGTCGACCCATCTTTTAAATACCTCCAGGAATGGCAATTCCATCACTTTGCTGGGCAACCTGTTGCATAGAATTGTATGTGTGACAGCCGAAGTGGGACATTTGGCTCTGTGCAGCCTGTGAAAGAGGACTTTTAAATGGGGATGAACCTAACCATTTTTTGCTGGGAAGAGATAGATGCTTATACAGCATGCGAGGCAGATGCTGAATCTGGTAGCCTGACAGAGGTGAGGCTGCACAGCTCCATGCCCTGGGTCCAACCAGTAGTGAGGCTGAGCATGTATTATTCCCAGTAGGAGCACAGGCATGTGCGTACACATATGCAGTACATATATCCACATGTCTGGCGACACAGATTGACACAGACAGACACACTCAGCACTCACACAAACACAAAAAGCATCAATGTCATCATCATGTTCTCTTCTCTGGCTGATCAGGAAGAAGGTCTCTTAGTGGAGAGTATGTATATACATATGTACAGTGTGGGCACCCCCAGCAGCTGGGCTGCGTGCTCTCCTGTGATGGGCCTGGGAGGAGCTGGGGCTGGCTGTCATTTCCGTTCCCCCATCTGCTGTTGTTCCTCTGTGCTCCTTCCTGCATCCGTGGAGATGAGCTTTTCATCGCATAAGCTGACGTGTAGCATAAAAAATAAAAATTGTCTGCTTTGAAATACTGGATAGCAATGGAGTCTGAAGAAAATAGAAATCTAGGGACAGCAGCTGCTGTAGTATACTTATAGGCAATCTGCAGCAAATGTTAAATGTTAACAGCTAGCATGTAGGCTACAAGGGTAATGTCCCCTCCACACGATGAGATAAAAGTGCCCAATAAGCTGCACTTGGTTTTGCCTTTGCAAGCCTTACGTTTGCTTTAGTTTTCAGCAGACAAATGATGTGAATTCTGAATGTCCATTTGTCATCCTGTGTCACGACACTTTTGTTTAAAGGGAACTTTGGGATTCAAAATACTGAGCAAAAAATTCTCATAAAATGGAATAAATTGAAAGCCTTTACACAGATATTCTAGAAAAAAAAATTGAAGTTTGGCAAAATTACATCTGCAGATTTGACCTTTATGTCTCGCTGTTTCTTATTCTGAACATTAAAGATATGATTATAAATAATAGTATTAATAATGGTAGTAATAATGTAGGGTGTGGTCTCTGATGAAATAGCCATGCTCACGCAGAATGGTGGCTGCCCAAATGCTTTTCCAGCATGGCGAATCACTGGATAACACTTGGCAGTGCTTTTCCACTGGTTCCCCACATAAGGTTTTGCATTTCTTACAGAGGTGAGGGACTTGGAGTTATTGGGAGACGTGAAAATAACAGGAATTCAATCAGATTTCATGGAATTTGTCACTTGCCTCCAACAAATGAGGGAGACATGAAACTTTAATGCATGCAGCTGATGTTTGCTAAGCCTGAAAAAGATGACTTTCCAGGACCTCTATGCTTTTGGGCTCGGGAACATGTTCATGAGCAGTGGAAGGTCACGGCTGACACCGAGCAGCTGGGCCTGTTTTCAAAGTTTGTGGTCTGGGAGCAGTAAGATAAACAGCAGCTCAGCAGAGTCCTACTAAAAAATAAATAGAGCATGTTATCCCCAACTTTTGAACAATTGGGAAAAAGTACCATCATGTCGAGCATGGACTTTATTAGTTATAGTTTTAAAAAATGTCCAGAAGGCCCTGATTTGTGGGAATTTGGTTTTGATGTGGAGGAGGAGAAAAATACTGTTCATAGCGGTTAGATTACGTATCCCATGATCTTTTTGAAAATAGCAGATTGGTTTTCACTTGAATCAGCTTCGTTTATGTACAGCTGATACCCAAAGTTCATTTAATAGAGCTGACTCTGTATTCCAGCTAATTGTGCTTAAATTTTCATTATGACTATGTTTAAAGGTTTATTTTGTCTTTTCCCCCCTTCTGTTCGTAGCTTCATACAAAAATGGCAATCACAGAGTGCCGGTCTTAGAGCTGAAAGTGAAACCGGTGGTCTTGAACTAGACTCCTGTAATTTACCATGTGCTTGGCCCCTCTTCTCTTTTTTAAAAACAAATGATGATAACATCTATTGGTTTTCATTTTAATGCACTAGAATTAGCTGTAATATAAGTTTTCCAAAGTACTGTAAGCAGAAGTATATAAAGTTGTGCCAAAAAGACTATGAATAATAGATCTGAAGAAAATTCTGGAAGTGCATGGGTTCCACTATCAGACTGCATTAGGCAGAACTCGTTTGGCAAATTTACTAGGTTTTAGGGAGTATTTATTTTTATTTTTCTTTGTTCCATTTTTGCTCTGTAGAACCAGAAATCCACACATTGTGTAGCAGCCATTGGATGGGAAACTTGTAATGTTTTACAGAAGAAAATAGATTAAAAATACTTTTTTTCTTTTTTTTTTTTTTTTAATAAGAACCTGTCAGTTGCTTTGTTGAATGTGAAAGAAATGCCTGGAGAAAAATAGAGAGCCTTGTTGGTTTCTTCTACACACACCCTATAAAAGTGTGTATCTTCACACCTTCTCCACAAAGGGCTCCAAACCCTCAAGGGACTTCAGAACTGTGTTGTTGCATTCAGGGGAGCTATTAAAACTTAACTTTTTCTATACTTCATACCTTGAGTGGTTTGGCAAAATGAGGATTGAAGAGATGAAAATAATAAAAAAAATGAAGTGAGTTCACTGCCCCTTCCCAAGCCAGGTGCCTGATTGTTTTTCAAATTTAAGGTTTGGCTTGACAATGAAGAATCACTAATATTTGTCTAAGGGGATAATATAAAATATATTTGTTAGACTGGGCTAAAATGAAGTACCTCTTAAAAAAATTTCTGGAAAGGGTAAGTGTTTGCAGACCTTTTTTCTCTTTTTTTCAGCTGTAAGTCGACATGTACACTTTTACTTTCAATACTGTTGAATGCTCCCATTTGTTTCTTTCAGTTCTTAAACGCAGCTCTAGCCTAGAATTATAAAAGTTCTTAAGGGATATTGTTTTAAATATTAAATAGTTAAATAGTGATATAATGACCTAAACTAAACAACAATTTACAAACTGAAACTAAATACAAGCTTATCTTATTAGGAGCTCCAGGGTAGAGGTTTCCAGTTTGTCAGCTTTTATCACAGATTGCTTGAGGAGTTTAAATGTTTTGTTTTTTTCCCCTCTTAAACTTCTGTAACTTAGGCTTAGGCAAGTACAAGGAATGGTCATATTAGGAAAGGAAGTATATTTTTTCTGGGAAAGAATAGGTATAAAGATCTAATACAGATGCAGTAGGAATATACAAATGGACAGGCTGAGATCTCTGCCTTATGGTGGGATGGAGGAAACGTGTTTGCAGGCAGGGAAAGTTAAATAAAAAATGCTCCAAGGTCTGACACAGTTTTGGTTCAATTTCTGGTTCATTGATGTGACTAGATCTGCAGTTTAAGAAGAGATAACATGCTTTTTACTGTTGATTTGTTACTTTTTAATAGCTGAAGCAGACAGGTAGCTTTAGAGTTTGTCAGCATCTGAAGTAAAAGATCACAGAATCCACTGCTGACAAGGTGGAAAACAGCCACAAATGGCCTTTTCTGCCAAGTTGCTTTCCACTGGTTGGTCCCTAGCACGTACTGGTGGGTGGGGTTATTCCTATCCAGGGGCAGGACTTTCCCTGTCATGACCCTTTGTGGTCATGACATCCTTGTCCACACATTTTTCCAGCTTGTCCAGGTCTCTCTGAATGGCAGCACATCCACCCGGTCTATCAACCACTCCTTCCAGTTTCATGTATTTTACAGCCTTGCTAAGGGTACACTCTATCCCATTGCCCAGGTCATTAATGAAGTTGTTGAACAGTATTGGCCCTAGTATTGACCCCCGGGATACATCACTTGTGACTGGCCTCCAACTGGATTTGATGATCACAGCCCTTTGAATCCAGCAGTTTAGCCAGTTTTCAGTCCACCTTATTGTCCATTTATCTGGTCTGTATTCCATCAGCTTGTCTTTGAGAATTTTATGACTGACAGTGTTGAAAGACTCACTAAAGTCAGGGTAAATGAATGGGATGAAGGGGTAGAGTGCACCATCAGCAAGTTTGCTGATGACACAAAACTGAGAGGGGTGGCTGACACACCGGAAGGCTGTACTGCCATTCAGCATGACCTGGACAGGCTGGAGAGTTGGACAGAGAGAAACCTCATGAAGTTCAACAAGAGCAAGTGTAGGGTACTGCACTTGGGGAGGAATAACCCCATGCACCAGGACAGGTTAGGGGCTGACCTGCTGGAAAGCAGCTCAGTGGAAAGGGACGTGGGAGTCCTGGTGGACAACAGGGTGACCATGAGCCAGCAATGTGCCCTTGTGGTCAGGAAGGCCAATGGCATCCTGGGGTGAATCAAGAAGAGTGTGGCAAACAGGTCCCGGAAGGTTATCCTCCCCCTCTACTCTGCCCTGGTGAGGCCGCACCTGGAGTCCTGTGTCCAGTTCTGGGGTCCCCAGTTCAAGAAGGACAGGGAACTGCTGGAGAGGGTACAACAGAGGTCTACAAAGATGGTCAGGGGACTGGAACATCCTTCTTATGAGGAAAGGCTGAGGGACTTGGGTCTTTTTAGTCTGGAGAAGAGAAGGCTGAGGGGGGATCTCATCAATGCCTATAAATACTTAAAGGGAGGGTGCCAGGAGGATGGGACCAGTCTTTTTTCAGTGGTGCCCAGTGATAGGACAAGAGGTAGCAGGCACAAACTTGACCATAGGAAGTTCCATCTGAACATGAGGAGGAACATCTTTCCTTTGAGGGTGGCGGAGCACTGGAACAGGCTGCCCAGAGAGGTAGTGGAGTCTCTGACTCTGGAGACATTCAAAACCTGCCCGGACACCATCCTGTGCAACGTGCTCTAGGTGACCCTGCTCTGGCAGGGGGGTTGGACTAGATGATCTCCAGAGGTCCCGTCTAACCCTGGTGATTCTGTGATTCTGTGAAATGATATCCACTCCTCTCCACTTATCCACTGAACTAGTCATCTCATCATAGAAAACAATCAAGCTAGTCAAGCATGATCTCCCTTCATAAATCCATGCTCACTACTCCCAATTACCTTCTTGTCTGTCGTGTGTTTGGAAATGGCTTTCCAGAATTAGTTGTTGCATCATCTTCCTGGAGACTGAGGTGAGACTGACTGGTCTGTAGTTCCCTGGATCCTCCTTCTTATCATAGAACAGAATTATAGCATCATAGAACAGTTTGGGTTGGAAGAGACCTTTAAAGGTCAATGAGCAGGGACATCTTCAACTAGATCAGTTTGCTCAGAGCCCCACCCAACCTGACCTTGAATGTTTCCAGGGATGAGGCATCTACCACTTCCCTGGGCAACATGTGCCAGTGTCTCACCACCCTCACAGTGAAAAATTTCTTCCTTCTATCTAGTCTGAATCTACCCTCTTTTAGTTTAAAATCATTACCCCTTGTCCTATCACAACAGGCCCTGCTAAAAAGTTTGTCCCCATCTTTCCTGTAGGTCCCCTTTAAGTACTGAAAGGTCACAATAAGGTCTCCCCCAAGCCTTCCCTCATCTGGGCTGAGCAACCCCAACTCTCTCAACCTGTCTTCATAGGAGAGGTGCTCCATCCCTCTGATCATTTTTGTGCCCCTTGTCTGGACCTGCTCCAACAGGTCCATGTCTTTTCTGTGCTGAGGACTCCATAGCTGGACGCCGTACTCCAGGTGGGGTCTCACCAGAGTGGAGTAGAGGGGCAGAATCACCTCCCTCGACCTGCTGGCCGTGCCTCTTTTGATGCAGGCCAGGATATGGTTGGCCTTCTGGGCTGCAAGCGCACATTGTCAGCTCATGTCCAGCTTGTCATTCACCAGTACCCCCAAGTCCTTCTCGGCAGAGCTGCTCCCAATCTGTCCCCCAGCCGGTACTGATATTGGGGGTTGCCCTGATCCAGGTGCAGGACCCTTCTTGACCTTCTTGAAGACAGGAGTGACATTTGCTTTCTTCCTATCCTCAGGCACCTCTCCCAGTCATGATGATCTTTGAAATATGACACAGATTGGCCTTGTAATGACACTGGCCAGCTCCCTCAGCTGGACTTGTGATTGCATCCCATGAGGCACCATGGAGTTATGTATATCCAATTTGTTTAAATGTTCCCTAACCTAATCCTCCTGCAGTGAGGATGTCTCCATTTCTCCACACATTCTTACTGGCCTCAGAGACTGGGGATTCCAGAAGTCCAGTCTTACCAGTAAGGACTGAGGCCAAGAAAGCATCAAGTAACTGACCAGTTTTCTTTAGTCTTGCTTTTGCAACTGATACACTTGTAGAAGCCCTTCTCATTCCCTTTCATGTCACTCACCAGATTCACTTCTACGTGAGCTTTGACTTTCTGAACCCCATCCCAACACACTTAGTGTGTCTATACTCCTCCTGGGTCTCCTGTCCCTGCTTCCACCTCCTGTGGGCTTCTTTTTTAGGTTTGACCTTAGTTAGGAGCTCCTTTTTCATTTGTTTGCAAGTACGAAGTCCAGAAGATTGTCTTCCCTCATTAACTCCTCAGTCACCTGTGATAGACAGCTGTCATCAGTGCACTCCAGAAAACCCTTTGATTGCTTGTGCTCTGCTGTGTTGCCTATGCATGTTGATCGTTGACCTGAGTCATGCAGTCAAGCCTGATGTGCTCCATGCTGCCTTGGCAGCATTGTTGGTACCTCTGTAGAAGAGCAGCAGGGGATAGCCAACCCAGGGCCAGACAAGCCTTAGCAGCCTCTCCACAGTAACCCTGATCCAAGCCCTTAGTAAGCAGCAAGATCCCCTCCCTAGATGATGGGTCAGATATGCAGATAGGAGCTTCCATCCTTGCAGCAAAGAGACTCTCACAGCTACCTGCTGGTGCTGCTGTGGTTCTCGGGCACCACCGGCTTGGAGGCTTTGTAGATACATGTTGCAGCATCTTGTCTACTACCAGGGCACTGACCCTCTTCTGGAACTGCAGATGGGATAGGAGCCATCCTCCTGGTATCGGAAGTCACCAGCTTCCAGCTTTTGCCGTCACAGTAGTCTCCATTTCCCAGTCCCACAGGCATGGACTCTGCCTCCCCTTCTGTTGGCACAGCTGGGGGTTCAAGCTTGGTACTTGGAGAGTTTTGGAGAACCTCCAGCCAATCTGCTATTTGCCATCCCTGATGCTGCACAGCCTGTGGACCCCCTTCTGCAGCTCCCTCACTTGCCAGGATGGGCCCTCCCCAGCACCCATGTCCTTCAGGTGAGGAGCTCTGAACCAGCCTTGGCGAGAGTTTACAGAGCTGCATTTGCTGTTGGGAGCTCGTTCTGGGTTGAGGTCTCAGATGTGCTGGGGGTAGACGCTCCTAGGGGGCTGGAGTCCGTGCCCTGCCACATGTCACCACCACTTACCACTGACTAGCACACAAACACCACCCCCAGCAGAGTTTCTGGACCACTTATGATTTAGGACCAGCAGTTATATGGGCACCTCCAGCACCTGCTGACAAGGTGCTTGGCCCTCACTAATGAGGAGCCAGCTGGAAACAAAAAAGCTCAAAGCTCCCTTTGATCCGGAACTGCTGATGGAGCTGTTGAGAGGCCACTAGAGCTTGCTAGCTGGCAATGCCTGCTGCAGAAACCCCCAGCAGGCAGCAGCAGCAACAGTTGGGGTGGCTGCATTGAGGTCCCCAAATAGCTCCCAGGAGTCTTCCAGCCATCCCAAGAGAAGTTCCAGAAGATCTTGAAGCAAAGCCCAGAAACTGCTGTGCAAACTGCTGCGTGTTGGCTGCCTCTGCTAGCTATGTTCTCCTGTGGGCCTCTGCAGCACTCGTGGTTTTAGACTGTGCTTCAATGAGGACAAATGGTCCGGGGATTTCTTACAGATGCAGATCCAGTATGAAAGATGAAACTGGATGCAAGTTAGTAAAAAGTGAAGAACTGCACTGTTTGGAAGGCATTTAATAGAATCATTTACAATGCCACCAGCTTTGCAGAAGGAACTAAGCGCTGATATGAACTTGATAAAAACAGAACACTGAAGTGTACAAAAATTCCTTAGATTTGGGCAACCCTGACAGTTTAGATACAGATGGGCTAGAGTTTTAGCTGCCTCTAGGCATAGGAAGTGGCCGCTGATTGAGAAAGAGTTTTAGAATATTTATATTTCGGGTTGTTAAGATTATGTTAAATCCTTTATTAAGCAATGAAGTTCTTCCATTTTGCTCCATGTTCATAAAAACCTTGTTCAATGAAGCTTACAAAAATACTTCTATTGAAGTCAACACACTTTGGAGCAAGGCCTGTGCATCCAGGTCATTAAGAGCATATACATTTCTGTTTGCACCCTTGCAAATGTTATATGAAAAGGTTTCTATAAACACAAGAAGAATCCGTTGGACTTTTAAATTTCTAGAAATTCTAAAAACTAAGGTATAAACTATACTTGCTTACATAGATGGAATTTGTAGTAACATAAAGTAATTTTGTTGTATGACACGAAGTTTTTTAAACTAAAATGTATATATTCTGCATCTCAATGTAGAAAGCAGTTTTCAGGTTGTCTGCTAGGTTAAATGGCTCTCTGTTTATCTTCAGACAGGAAAGGATCACAACCAAACCATGGCCAGTCTTGTTTTTTGTCTTACCGGGAAATACACTTTGAGGAGCTTGAATCATGTTTGTAGTTCTTTCTTGAACCCTTTCGAGTTAGTCAGCATTCTTCTCAATGTGTTGGCAACAGAGTTAATTGTGATATTCAAGTAATGGCCTATTATAATTTCCCTGCTGCCTCTAAATACCACTTCAGTTTCCTTCAGAATTGCACTTTGACTTTTTTCACCTTGACATATTTTTTAAATCAACTTAATGCCTTAGACCATGTAAAGGCTTTGTCCTTTAGCTGCAGTGAAGGATTTGGAAATAGGCTGTTTGACTTTTTAAAATAGGGCTATATTTTGTCGGTTACAAAAGGTTTGCACATAATTTTAAGCTTAGAATTCTGTCTGGTTTTGTGCGTTCTTCAGTAAGACCCAGCTCACATGAATCGATCTGAACTGGGCAAAAACATGTCAAAGAAGGTATTATTTTCTATCAGTGAATGCAAGTCATACTGGTAAGGTGTTGTTTTTCTAAGGTCCTTAAGATACATACCTTCATATACTGAAACTGACTGCATCATAGACAAGAATAAACAGGCATATTGGAGAAATCTGTACAACCTTCAGGACAAGCATTTTCTTGACTCAGCTCTGTTTTATCACAACAGACATCCAAAAGATGTCTATAAACACTAAGACACTTTGCATTGTCTGAACTTTAATGACAGAGTAGATGCTTTTCCAGAATTCATCTTTGCAAGCAGCTTCAAGCAGAGGATTCTGGTATAAAATACATAAATATTCAGTTGTTCAAGTTGCCTCTGCATGGTCATGTTAACTTTCAAGCTGGGAAACAGTAAGTGCATGGGCAACCAAGATAAACAGCACAGGATTTCCCATGCTCTTTGCAGTTTCTTTATTCACTTTGAGGCTGTGGTTTAGAGATCAGCTTAAACCAGCCTAAGCTGGCATGGCTGCCAAAAGGTGACATTCAGGAATGTGCTTCTGGGGTAGGTGAAGGAGGAGGGTGCACCGTCCCTTCCAGCGGCAGCATGATTGCAGATGTTCTTAAACCAACTGCAAAACCATCCCCTGCGGGGACTACAGTCTGTAGGAGAGGGTATGTGTGGGACTTTAAAATGAATAGGGTGTCTAGCCTTTAAAATCCCATCACAGAACTGGTTGCTGGTAATGCAGACAAAACATCATCTTCAAACCAGGAATGTTTTGTGTAAGTATTGTAATTTCGATCTCCCCTCTTGCATTTCAAAACTACTAGAAATTATTAGATTGATTCCAGACAATCGGGAGATAGAACTGATTTACGGCTCTGTTCCACAATATACCGAGTGGAAAACAGTTACATCAGGTTCAGTCAAAGTTGTAGTCATTTTTTCATTCATACTTTGTCTGCTTGTTTTACTTTCAATATGTTGACCAATGTATTTGCTCAATATATTACAAATATGATTGACTAGATATTTCTGATGTGAAATAGCTTCTGGAAAAAGTACACTGGTTAGTTTCCATGATACATTTTGTATTGCTGTTCTCTTGAAGTAGCTCTCAGAGGGGAAACCATCACTTAAGTCATTTGTCCAATCTGGCTATAAATCAGTGGAGACTACACTGCAGAAAATATTCCTTCATTGGCAGGCGCTTCGATGGGATGACCTCATCATTTTTTCCATCTCCAGTATGGAGGTGTCTAAGATTTATTACAATCTTAATATAAATTCAAGATTATGGATATGTTTTTATGACTTATTGTCATGACAATGACAAAAAAAGGCCAACAAAAGTACAAGATAGCTTTATAGTGTCAGGATATTAAAATATGTCAATCCAAGTTTATGGCAAAATTTAAGCAGTAAGCATCTGAAAATGAGATATTTTCTCATCTCTGTTCTTTTCTAAAGATTAAACTAATTAATTCTGTTACAGAGAAACAATGTTTTTCCTATCAATTCAATACATGACTTAAAAAGAAAACAACAGTTTCAGGATGATTTTAAACCAATGTCATTGCTAATCTTTCTGGATCAGATTGCAGATAACCACTGCCCGTATTGTGACAACTGATTAGAGCAGGAGCCAGATCTAAAAAAAGAGCACAGGCCTGAATAAGAAGATATAGGTAGACTTCTACTGCCTTACTCAAAGACGTAGTTTAACTACTTCTTACCTAATAGTTCCCTTAGCCTGAGGTTTTTAAATGTCAGTAATAACGCTCTTTTCACCCTGAAAACTTCCAACACTTAACCTAACGGTTAGATGCCTACCCTCCATCTAACCATCCCTGGAACCCAGAAACAAGACAGGGACAAATATAATATCTCAAATTACTTCTCTGATATTACGGGGCAAAGCAAACCCTGAAAAGACTTTCAGAAATGCTGGTGCTAGGGTAACAGCAGCTGTTACTGAACGGTTACTAAGACACTTAGAGAAAAGCTCAGGAACAATAGAAAAACTAAGGGTGTGAGGGCAACCCCTCAGAAAGTGGAAGGAGGTCAAAAGAACACTCCTTAGGAGTGAAAAGGAAGGCTGGGCAAGACCACAAAATAAAGGGTTATACCAGACAATGAAGCAAAAAAAAGGGAGTCTGGAAGCCATCTGCATAAAATGGGATTTGCAATACCATCTATATTCTATAGATCCTGCTAAAGATGAGAAGGGGAAAGGGCAAGGAACACAGTTGCCATGTAAAGCTTAGCTGTAGTTTTTCAGCACTAATCTGTGGAAGAAGACACAAGCTGTGGGCATGAACTGTGGGCATGTCTGCTGTGTCCTCGGCTCAACCTTGCTCCTACTGTACGTACAAACCATGTGCTGAGTGTGAGTCAGGACTGATCTGGCCTTCCTGGAATCCAGATCTTTTCAGTGGGTGATAGATCAGACCACTGAAACTATCCAGGCTACTGTCTGCAGGATGTTGGACCAGTTCCTGAGGTCATAACTTCTCCCCCTTTTGACTTAATCACATTTCTTATTCATTCTGCCATGCAACAGGGAAATAGGTTTAACTGTCATTTTGCCATACCCTTTCTTAAGGGCGAGATCTTGGGCACATTCTTGTTTGCATTTGTCAGCAGGTACCACAGTTACACAATGAATGCAAAGGCCATGGTGCTTATTTGTGTTTATATTCTGCAGCTGTGGTCTCTAGGAAGAGCTTTCTCATGCCTGATGTCTGGATGACATTATAGACAGCCCTTCTGAGCCTTCTTTAGCCATGACCATCAGATGGCCCTTTTGAGCTTCCTTTAATGATATGCTTTAGATGACCAGGATACAAATACTCTCCAGCTAAGTCACAGAAGCCATCCCAGACTAGTGACAACTCATGAGACTCTAACTCTCATCAGACTACTTTGTGACTGTGTCTCTTTTTTTCCATATAAATCTGATAATTCATCTTTGTCTGATTTGATTTTTCATCTGCAATGGCCCAGCTATTCTTTGCAATCAAGTGACACCGCAAGCATAGCCACAGAGTCAGGGCCACTGTCAAGAGCCGCCTGAAGCAGAAGAGTTCAAGCATCCCTTCTCCCAAAACACCCTCTAAAGGCAGAGCGTGTGTGGATAGCAACAGCAGGCAGACTCTCTGACATGTATGCAATGTCCTTTTTTTTAACTTTGGTGGGATGCGAGAATGATACAGAAACAAGAAACAGAAACCCAAGTCAACATCACTGAACTTCCAAAACAGTGACAAATCCCATCGAACATCCCACACACCTAAAATTCTTTTTTTTTTTGCCTGTGATTGCTTTGTGATGATGCTCTCCATGCAAAATATATATAGTACATACAGGCAGGAAGGCTCAAAATGAATATACAGTGTGCAATGTGGCATGCAGTCATGGTGTCTAGGGAAACTCACCTGGGAATGGCTGATTGACCAAGCTGGGTGGTGATTCCCCAAGAACTCTCCAGAGAAGGACAGTTTAAGAGCTGCGCGTTGATTAGAGGCACCTGCCTCTACTGAGACCATGAGTTTTTTTCTGGTACATGGCAGACAACTGAGAATAATACCAGGGAATATCACATCCTTGGGATGAGCTGACACGGTTGCAACAACAACATGGTTGGCAAAAAAGAATTTGGGGCTGGCAGGAGATTGTTTGTAGGAATGATCTGGGAAGAAGGGTGGATTTAGATGGATGGAATCACTGGCCTCAAGCAAAGGGGGAAAATGGTGGACTTGGGGTGTCTGGTGATCCAGCTGGCTGGAGTATGTGAGAGAGAAATGGGAACATGAAAGGTGAAAAAATCTGCCAGGGGCAACAAAGATGATGAAGCAGCTGTGTATGAGCAGACATGGAAAGGAAAGATGAGGAAGAGGGAGGTAGAAGAGCAGTAGCTCATCCAGGATGTCTGTGGGGAAAGAGGTATACAATGGTGAAAGGAACATGTAGTGAAGTGTGAACCCCATAAAGGCAATGATGAGGAAAAATAACCTCTTGCCCATACTATTGCATTTTCAGGTTAAAATATGATTATTTATCATAAAAATAATGTATGACTATCAGATAAAGATATTTAATTAAATGCCAAATTCATATGTCAATGAAGTTAATGGCAAAAGTCCAGGTCAAATCAGTCCGAAGATGCTACCAACACAGTATAAAACACTGTTAATGGAAAAAATTCTCATTTTGGCTTTATATAAAATAAGTAGATTAACTATAGGAAAAGTATTTTTCCCGCCTTCACCCCTGTACTTTCCACCATCATTCAAATGCCCACATGCCTTGAAGACTTCAGAACTGGCTGCCCATTCATGAATGCCTTATTAGCTATTCATCATAGTCAAAAGTGTTGGCCAAATGTTTTTCTTGGACTACCAGCGTGCAACAGTCTTTTTTTAAGCAGTTGTCACTTCCATTTTGTTATTCCCTCACTGTTGGCTGCTGTTCTATGTTTCAGACTTTTTGCTGGTGATAATTTGTTTCAGGTCACAGTGTTCATTGGCTTAACTTCTCCAGAAGACCAGATATTAGGAAGGTAAATAGATATGATCACTGGCGTTGAATATGGAAGAGACATTTTCCTATTTGCAGGAGGGCAGTTGCAGAGGAAGAAGTCCCATAAAATAGGAGCTCAGGAGAGACCAGTATGTCTAGTTTGTTTCACCTGATACAGCCTGTAGATTTTTGGAATGTCTTATAAAGAAGCATCAGAACTTAGTGTTATCCATAAGAATGAAGACAGAACTTAATCTTTCAATGCTTATTTTGATAAGAATTGTCTTGGAAACATCTGTGTAAGGACACACCTATAATATGTTTGTGGTTCCTCAAGGCCAACAAATTTCATTTGTGGACAAATGAAAGTGAGGTTGTTAGACATAAGATCACCCACTGCTTAGGTGAGTTCTGACAGGTTTATGTCTTGTTTACAAAAAGAAAGGAATTGCTTGATCTGGTTATTTTCCAAAATTATCTTCTTGGTGTTTCACAGTGAAAGAATAAGAGTATCAGCTCCACAAAATAAAAGTTTAGTCATAGTTCACAGCTAACTGGTCCAATGGAAGCAAAACTGGTTTTGCATGTATGTGTATGTGTTACAGTTGTGGTAGGATCTCCACTTTTAAGGCAATGGTTGAAACACAAGTCTGTGCTCATACACTGGAGATTGAATCCGTCTTTTGATGCCTTGCTGCTGGTGACAGGTTTCTTTTTCTTGTGCATAATTTCTTGCTAAGACTGGGAGAAGCTTGTGTCTTTGTGAAGCTACGGCAGGAACCTGGGGAGTGTGGAAGGTGGTGGGCTGCAGAGCTAGAGGCATTCACTCAGAGGTACTGGCTCCAGCTGCCCTCTCATATCCTGCCTCTTTTCTGTGGGGCTGGGGGACACTGGTTTGCTCTGATTGATGTATTTAATATCTCTGTCTGCACTTGCACAACGATAGTAATGGAGAGTCTGTGGAGTCTCTCTTGGATTTAAAGCTTCCACACCTTCCCTTCCCATGCCAGATCTCCAGGTTGAAAGTGACACAGGTTATTTCATTAGAGGAAAAGTCCATATTTCCTCTCTGTGCTGCACTTGGAATATAGCTGGCAGCAGTGCCAGCTGCAACACTGTAAATAAATTGCTGGTGTTTTCCACCATACTTATTATGCCTTGCAGGATAGGTGTGTTTTCTTACAGCTTGTTCCCATGCAAAGAATTTTGCAGTAATGTTATTGCCTATTTAAGGGCTGGGTACTCTTTTTTTAATTATTATTTTTTATTTTTTCATAATGGAATATGCCTTCTTCCTTGCAAGAGTTTCTACTTCAAAACAAGATTTCCTTCCCTGCTCTGATGACATGGCTCTGAATTCCACCTTCACCATGCCCACTGGTAAGAAAAAGTCTTTTTGGAAGACAGTCTTTAGGGACTTTTGTCATAGGCTTTCATCCAGTCTATTCTATGAGAGGGATCTTTCCTGAGATCTGTCAAGTACACTGAGATGGTTTATGAAGTGATAATAGCAACTTTCAACACTCCTCAATGACTAGTCATCCGAATGCATAGCACTGTACTTTGTAAAAGCCTCTGTTTATAGTGCTTTGAACATGTGTGTTAAGCTGTGTCATTTAAAGAGTATAACAGGAGGGAGAAAGTACTTTTCTGATCTGATAATTTTGCTTGACCTCCTGAGGAAGAGAGACCTACACGAGATAAGTGAAAGGTAGTTTGCCAATAACTGATTTGGTCTTGTGTTCTGATGTATTAGACATTCCCCATGCACTCCAGCAATTTTTAACTGAAATTGGATGATACTTGTGAGCCCAGGAGATGGCATGGACTTAACCGAGGTGAACATGTTAAAAAAGAGTCCAAGTGCAACATGTGAATTAAATCTGATACCACAGACTGGTTAAATGATAAAACGCCTTAAAGATTGGATTCATATATGAAAAGACATATATTCATGTAATATATTCATAACAAAGAATTACTGGAAGAGTCTTGTAACTCTAGACTTTCAAGTATGGCCTGATTTTTTCACACCTTACAGGTCACCAGCTTCCATACTTTCCCTGTAGAACACATGGAGCTCCTGTGACATCATCTAACGAATTTGAAGCCCTGCCGTGGAGGTGCAGCTATCCACCTCAATGGTGTATTCTGTGTATCCTGTGGTCAGAGAACTGACATAAAGCAGAGGAAGACCTGGAGCTCCTTAGGACAGCAGTTCTTATGGCCAACCTGTCTAGATATTGCAATGAGTACATTGAAAGAAAACACTTGGAGAGTACCCTGGGGAACAGGAGTTTTAATTCTGGTAGATGAATGAAAACATTTTAGGGTTCTACTTGAGTTTTTTAAGTGGATTCTTGATGACTGTAGCCTGAACACGCTTGTTAATGCAACTAGCACTGCAACTATATACATCTGCATTTCATCTGTCTTGACCCTGTGGATCTAAGGGCAAGAAACAACAAATAGAGGTGGTCAGAATTAGCCTAGAGGCTTGTTTCCTAACTTGCAAATGTAAAATCTTCTAGGTCAGAAAGAGGAGGGATGGAGGAAAGGCTAAGCTGTTATCCAGAGAGGACAGACAAGGCTCCCTAATATGGAGAAGTAGGCAGGTGTTTTGTTTTGGTGTTTGGTTTTTTTTTTGTTGGATGGAAGATAAAACTGATTCTGAACTGTTGCACCCAAATAGCTGTGGCAGCCATTGACCTGGCTTGCAGGGGTATACAAACAGCCCATGTGGATATCTTACTTAATTTTTCAATGCAGCTGACATTTCATTCAGAGGAAATAAATCTTTCAACTAAACCATTCATTTGGAGCAGAGGATAAAAGTTATGCTGGAATTTTATAATTTATGAAACAGCAAACCAATAAGGTGAATGTATGTACCCTGAGCTTTGGTTGGTTGTTATACAAATACCATTGCTGTTAGACAAATGGACAAATTTATTTGGACAAACTCTTTAAAACTTCTCCAGCGTCAGCTGAAGGCTAACCCACTAAAGTGGAGCTGCCTTAAGATAGTGAGCTGCCTTAAGACAGGCAGAGGCAGGGGCCTTGACAAGAAATATATATGTGGTGGCTTCTGGTGAAGTTTTCTTGAGAAGGCTGATGAAATTAATCTAAACTCTTTTGAGGTGGGACTGCAAAAAAGGAGATCTCTGTCCTAGTAGAGTGGTTGCTTTCAGATACGCACCTTTGTGAGATCTCAGCTAGCATATGAATGAAGCTGGACTCACACATTGATTTTATGTATATGGTATCAGGACTTTTAAATCTGCTTCCAGTAGTAAATGATGTGCATTTAACAAAACGCCAAAGCCAAGAGCTCATCCATTTCACTTTATGCATTCCATTGTGCCTTAAAATGTCATAAATACCACCACTTAAAGTAAAGGAGTAATTACATCCATTACAACAGAGGAAGAGAAATGCATTAGGTGAATCTTGATCTGTGGGATCTGAAAACACCCTTGGTTTTCTTAATGTAATTTATGCACAGGAAAGTTACATTCCTAATTTAAATTAGAATTCCTTTATTGCCAACATCAGGCTGTTAAAGGGTGGTTAATCTGATTCTAATATCCTAAGATACCTGTTTCTTTTCAACAGTATTTTGCAGATTTCAAGACCTTCTTTTCTTTAAGCTAAATAACTCCATTTCTTTCCAGCTTTCCTCACAGCATGTATTTTCTTAAGTCTGTCCAATTGGTCTATGGTCAGAGAAAAAAAATAAGCACAATAATTCAGCTGAGGACCACATCAGTTCTGAGTAGAACAGGTGGTTTACTTCACATGCGTTACCATTGACTCCTGCTCAAGTATCCCATAATGTTGTTTGCCCTTTTTGCAGCAGTGTGACATTAAGTTATGTTTAGATCGTGTCTGTTTAGACTGCTGTTAAGCTAGCTGTCCCCCACCCAGTTGCTCATTGCAACAAAAATGTTGAAACTCGCACTTGTTTTTATTAAATTGCATCTTACTTCTTTCAGGCCACTTCTCCAATGTGTCAAGAGAATTTTGAGTTCTTATCCTGTCATTCAGTGCTCTCTTAGCTGTTGATGTGCTTATTTACACTTTTTCCCATTGTTAGGATGAAGATACTAACCAGCACTGGAACCATAACATAATCTCACTGAATACGGTCTTCCATTTTGATACTGAATGTTTTAAATCTTCTGTCTGAAAACTGTTTTCAAATAACTTTTGCGCTACCCTCTAATGGCTTCATCTAGGCCACATTCCCCTATTTAATTTCAAAGACTATTCCCTTATTTCACTTCAGTAAGGCAATGTCAAAATTCTTACTAAAGCTGAAATATGTTATGTATGCATTCTCCTATACCCAACGTCATTTAGAGAAATGTTGTTGATCTGAAACACAAAAAAGCCATATTTTTCAGACAAGTCATCTATGAAGATAATATGCTAAGCTGACAGTGAACACTACTTAAAATGGTCTTTACATGACCTTTTTAAAATCATGCTAACATAGTGGTCTTCATCAGATTATACTTAAATATGGCTGTGAGTTTTGTCTCTGGAAAGCACTTTCCTGTGACTACTACTTTTGGCTATGTATTTTCATGAGTTCTTTTTACTAAAGGGAAGTGATCCCCTTGTATGGAGGAGACGGTTACCTCACACTCACTCCCCTATTTCCTTTTTTGTGACATTCCGAAATCCATCTGATTTAGAGAACTGTTTAGAAAACTAATCTCTCTGTCTTTTCCTCCCGTGAAAAGAACAATGGAAATCACTAAAAAATTAGACCACTGGGTTAGTCCCTGCAGGCCCTTATTTTTAAAGGACTTGTTTTTAAATCAGTGAAAAGCAAAGATGTATTATACTTGGCACATGCAGAGACAATGGGAAAACATTTCCTTAAGCGTAGGTTTCCTGTACTTCAGTACAATCTTCCTGTTGTCAATTTGAAGGGCAATACAGTGGCAATTTAGGAAAATAAAGGAACAAATGCTCCACAAAAATGGCCAAAATATCTCTTTGCAAATAAACTAGAGTTGATGCAAATGAACGTGAAGAATTGAACATTGATGTTCACACTGTATTTTGCATTCATGAATTATACAGAATTTGTTGTAAAATCTTCGTTGCCACACAATCTTATTTTTCTTTGCAAAGTGTTTTGAGATACCTTATGTGAACATTTCTGAAGAAAATTTAACTACCCTGAAGTGAAATGGTATTACAATTTTATTTTCAGCTTTTAAAACAGATAACAATCAAATGAACCCTGGTGATAAATCAGACAGCACTCTGAAAACAATTCTTGTAACATCTGCAATATCTGATTAAATCATTGTGGATGTTTGTGGTATGTCTTCTAGAAGCAGAAGAGAATTATTCCTCCATATATGAAAAATACAATCTTGGCAGATTTTATTGTGCAAAAGTTTTCTTGTTTCTTTCCCAAGAATATTGTAGTAGCATGGCAAGTGGTAGCTGTGTTCTGGTCCAGTAGAAAAGGTGGTTTTCCCTTAGTCCTGGAGGGCAGTGAAGGCATGGCACTGCAGTAAGAGTCTGCTGTGAGGCATTAAACATATTCTGATTTATTATAACTACATTAGGGTTTGTGAAATTCCATCTACAGGAAAGAGTATCTTAAACTTAATCCCTCTGATATTAATTTTTCATATTTTATGTATGCACATATTTATCCATATGTAAGGATAAATAATAGAGAAATGTATATGCAAAATAATATGCCTGATGTGAGACAAAGAAAGAAACACTTTATTTGACTGGTTCTTAAAGTCAGGTTTATTGCCCTCGTTTTTGAACCTCGTTTTCTTTCCCGTGTGATAATTTGTCTGTCTAAATTCCTTCTTCATCACATCATATATAGACACTTTTTTGTTAGGAAAGCCGCCTGCAAAGTCTGATGTAGACTACTTATAATTTCTTTGTTTCCTGACAAAAAGCCAGCACTTCTATTAAAATGATCTTGCTGTATGGGTTAACTATTCACGACATTCAAGAAGTATTGGCTAAATTTATACTAGCAAGCGTTCGCCAAGGCCAGTCCACTGCCACAAGGCTATTTGGCACAGTCTGGTCATCTCCCTTCTCTTCATTTATCTTACTGTACCAAGCAGGTGGCTGCACCCAGGTGTTTGCTGAGAACAAGCCCTGGCTTGAGCCAGCTCTCCAGTTGTGTCCAGTACTCATCTGGGAGAGCTGCCATCTGTCTGGCCAAAACCATGCTGGGAACCTTGTAGAAGACCAAGTTCTTGTATCTGGAAATGTTCCCTGGCACCCACATGTATAAGTGTAGCCATGATGTCTAACGTGAGCACACTGGTAAATAGGGCCATTAGGACAGTAAAAGTTATGCTTCCTAAATTAGATTTTTTTAAAAAAATTAATATTTAGAAGATGGTGATTTATAAACATATAAGAATTCTCATACAGATAGTTTATTTATTTACAAAGGTAACGGGTATAGATTTTTATAACTGCTGTCTATATGCAATGATAGCAATGCAGCATGCGTGGTTGGTACACTCGGCATGCAAAACGTTGACATACAAAATGAACTGTGACACCATGCTGCCTGCCCACGTGCGCATCCTTCCCTGGCCCCTGATGAGGCTGATGGCTGCAGTGAGGGACAAAACACAGGGATCGATTGGCCACTATAGCTGTATTTTATCTTCTTACTTTATCTTCTTTATCTTATCTACCCATGGCCCAGGACCCCATGTCAATCCCTCTGGGGACATCAGCCCCTACCCCAGTGAAGCTGCAGCAGGGCCAGTCTCCAGTTCTGCCATCCCGGTTTCGGTCCATCCCCATCCCCAGGCAGATGCCCCACGTCTGGGGCTGGGGTTGCCCCAGTGCCCCCGGCTGCCCTTCTCCTGGCCAACTGTAGGACAGTATCATGGCAATTCTTCTCTCTCCTCCTTACCCTTCTCAAAAATCATGTGTTCCAGCTAGAGTTAGAAAGATATCTTTTTTCATGGGAAAGCACCAAAGCAAAGCAGTCTGTAAACCTTTTCTTGAGTGTTTTGAATACTGGCTTTTTAGGTAGTGCTGCTCCACCAGCATTGCTCTAGGAACTAGGGAAAACAAGCTACTGTGAAGAAAATTAACTCTATCCCAGCCAAAACCAGCATACCCCTAGATAAAACTTGCTGAGTACCCTTTCTTGACTTAATGTAAATTGCTCAGCCAGTATGATTACATTGAAGTATTTCCAAAGGTTCCAACCTCCCATCAAAAACACATATTTCATCTAAATATTGTTCCACTTCTGTCAAATGGCAGGAAATGTATAAGCTTTCACACCAAAGGTGAGGAATGCCAACATGATGACTTAAGAAATCCTATTGAATAGATACATATAACAAATCTGGGAAAAGAAAATTCTGAACACTTCAATTTTCAGAAGGAATGACAATGCCAATTTTATCTGAAGTTCCTGCTGCATTTAAAATTTACATTTCTTTTATTGAGATCAAGTAAAGAGGAAAAATGAACAAACCCCAACTGGAATTTAAAAAAACTCAAAAGGTTTGCAGAGTTAATACAAAATATGCATAAAAAGAAAGTATAATTACCCCAGAAATGGTATATAGAATTGTATTTTGAAATGATAATCAGCTAATGTTTTATTTTAAATTGTCTCAAATACAGCCAAAAGCCAGGAAAATATAGCATGTGGTTATAAAATAAAGGTGTTTGGTAAGCTCATTAATAAGTAGTGCAATACATTACATGTGAAAAATCAAAACTTGCTTCTGAATTTCTAGATCACATAAAATTCAAACTTATTTAATTTACTCAAAACAATAGTAAAATAAATACTTTACTTTTCCTATGTAATGGAATTTGGTTTCCTGCACATCCTTTAATTAATTAGCACAGGGTGTGATGCTGTCTTCAACTTATTTTCAAGATTTTAACTTTACCGTCAACAAACAGTAATTGTTATACAAAAATAAAAATATTTTTAAGAATATAACATTCCAGTTCCTGAAGAATCCTTAATTTCATCATCTGCAAGTGAAAAATTGCTCATGGATTTCATACATCCTTTATAACTAAGTTTTTTATATATAAATATTTCCCCCTTTATATCTAATGAGTTCAAGTACAATAAACTGCAGACAAAGGGAATGGATAA